>JAKWIX010000328.1:16310017-16910017 GCA_027704785.1 Solanum chmielewskii
AACTTATACCTCTTTAATTATATAAATTCTATTCTTAAATTAGTATTAATAATATTCATAACCCTCAAACCTTTCATATCCATAACTTCTTAAACCTTTTATATTCATAACTTCTAATTATTTAATGTGAAAGTTTATATTAACACTATAAAATCACACTAAAATTGTTTGTTATTTTGTAGTCATCTTTGGTAGAGAATTAGTGGAAGAAATATTGCAATAGTTGTAAGCTTTGAGGTGCATTATATTTTCAAATATTATTTCATATATTACTTTTAATTAGCAAGTAAGACTAATATGTCATCATATTTTTATTTCTTCTAGATAAATTATTTTGTTTTGTTATCTTTGAGATTTATTTTATGACTAATAATGTATTTGTTATTATTTTTCTTGACTCTTGTATATAGGATGAAATGATAACATCAAGCGATGAAAATAAGTGGATTTGAGTTAAATATATTGATTATTTGTCCAAAATGATTATGTAGGAGAATTTATGATTGAATGTAATTTTCCTTATTCTTTATGAGATATAATATTTTATTTTGTTAACTTTGAGAATTATTTTAGGACTAATAATTTATTTGTAATTATTTTTCTTGACTCTTGTATATAGGATAAAATGATAAAATTCAGAGATGGAGATTAATGGATTTTGAGCTATTGTAACGACCCGCTTGGTCGTTTTGAAAACTAGGACTATTTTGACTCCTTTTGAATACTTAAAGGGGTATTTTTAAACTATTCGATAACTACGAGTATCTAGTTGATGAGAATTTATTAAATAATTAACATACAATTAGTTAAAAAGGGCATATGTATAAATACTCCTTAAAATTTGACTCATATAATTAAATATATTAGTAGGTTATTTTAGAATATTGAAATAAAAGTTAAAAAAAAAACCTATTGGAGACGAGCGAAACCAAATTGCTACGGCGGCATTGATTTCCAGGTAGACAATCCAAATTTGTAAAGTGTGTAATTGTATGGTACACTTGCATTAATATAATAAAATAAGATTTTGAGGGGATTAAATTGTAATGTATAGTCACTGTAATGTTTTCTTTTTTAAACTATAATGTGGCATATGATTTATTTGATAATGGCGGCCAATGATTGCTTAATCATTGGATTCAATTGGTTCTCATGCAATTATATGCATATTCCTTTACAAGTTAGACATTTGACAGTACAATTTGAAGAAAACGAAAAAAAAAGAGAACGTGGTCTGCATTATCGTATTCCTTGATTTTCTTTATTAATTCTTATTTGTATTTATTTTATCAAATTATGATACTACTTTTTGATATATTGAGATAGGTAATTAATTATTAGGTGTATATTATATTATTTAGCATTGAATCTAGGGTACTTGGAGAGGTTAAGGTTAAGTTCTTGGCTTGAAATTTGACGAATTGGCATATAAATTATACCAAGATTTGGCGTTTGATTAGAGATATGAGTGAGTTTAGGATCTATGATATACCTATAATAATTTGAATGTCCACAAACTCGCTTACTTATGAATATTGCATCATTGGTAGATCGTGAACATTCCAAAACTTAACGAAAAGGGAAGGAACTATCTTGAGGATTCGTGACACGAGCTCGACACTTGAGGTATGTTAAGACTTTTAGACTTGTTGAAGGACTTTTTCCTAATTAAAGATTAAAAAATGAAAATAGACAAAGGGGTAAGGGGGAAAGATGGTGGTCTCGTATCAATGGTGTGACGGGCATTGGTACGATTACCGGTGTTATAAAAAGGAAAATTACTATTATAGAATGTGGATTGAAATTTTGAGAATGCCAAAGCATATGGGCATTAGCTGATATATTATTGACTTAAATTCCTTGTGTGATTGTGTTTTATTTATTTCACCCGTATAGTTGTGATAATTGAGGTGGTTATGTATTATGTTCATATTGATTGATTGAGATGCATCATCATCCCCTCTATTGAAATAATATTATGCACATGCATAGACATGAGACTGAGTATAAGTTGGGCACGTGGAGATCGTCCGTGCTGGGGATGGTGAGATGTTAAGATTGTAATTTGGGCACGTGGAGACCGTCCGTGCAAAAATTGTTTGATATTATGATAGTGCGTTGAGATCGTCCGCACAGACACGTGGAGATCGTCCGTGTCGGTATATGGACCTCGCGAGTCCCCCATGGGTCATGAACTCTCGATGTATTTCCGAGGAGTATCATGTATATACGGTTAAGTGAGTACTGGGTATTCTGAGACATATCATTACATGGCATCATATTGCATTGCATTTCATCCCATCATTCATTCTTGATGACTATATGTTTCGTTTGGTGTTTGGAATATATTAAATGTTGATTTCCTTTATTGATGAAGCTAAAATAGTAAGTGTAATATATATATATATACTTGTACAATCTAAGAATTTATTTTCTTATATAACTCCCGTCACTACTTCTTCGTTGTCGGTCAATGAGACATACTGGGTACACGTGGTTTCGTACTCATACTACGCTTGTTGCACTCTTTGTGGTGCAGATTCGATTCCGAGTAGGAGCACATCTCGTGGAACAAATTGAGTCCGGCTTGAAGTTCTTGGAGTTGTGGTGAGCTGCTTGGCTGTTCCGTGGCCCACACCTCCCTCTATCTTTACGTATTCTGTTATTCAGTATTCAGACAGGATATCCCTCAAGTTAGATTTGTCATTTTAGTTTCAGACTTGCATCGTATTCTAGAAGCTCTTGTACTTAAGACACCAATTCTTGGGGTGATATATTTTATCTTCCGCATTTCATACTTATAAGGAACCCAATGTTGGAGATTCTTGCTAAGCGTTGGTCTTTGTTTTTACTCATTTGTTGGTTAAGTTGGGTTAATAAGTTGGGTTGGCTTACCTATTGGTTGGGAACATAGGTGCCATCACGACTTGCACAATTTGGGTCATGACAAATTTGGTATCAGAGCTCTTGGTTCATCGGTCTCAAGGGTACAAGAGCAATGTCTAGTAGAGTCTTGCGGATCGGTATGAAGACGTCTATACCTATCTTCGAGAGACTATGGGACATTTAGGAAATATTCTGTTCTTTTATTCATTATCGTGCACACTTGACCTTGTAGAAATTCTAATCTTGATATCTCATTCTCTCTCAGATGGCGAGGAACCGTACATCGGCAAGTGGTGGTCAGGATCCTATTCCTGCGCCTGCTTCTGGGAACACTATCCTAGGTAGAGGTAGGGGACGAGCTCGAGGTCGGGGTAGGGGCCGTGTGGCAGCTCCTGTGGATGGTCAAGTACCAATAGCTACCCAGGGTCGTGATAGGACTGTACCTCCTGATGCAGAGGTTATTCATGGGGATGTGCAAGATCGTGTCGAGGGGGATGGGCCAGCTCAGGATCCACCCAGTACTATTATCCCCCCGGTGCTTCAAGTTACCTTGGCTCGTATGTTAGGAATCTTAGAGGGGATGGCCCAGGCAGGAGCTTTACCTGTCACTTCTGATGGCTCACAGACCCGTGTTGGAGGTCAAACTCCAGACCCGATAGTTACTCCAGATTCTCAGACTCCCAGGGCTCAGCCAGCTGCCGCTGTAGCTCCTCGTTTGGATAGTATGGAGTTCCCAGATATGACATCACATTTGGTGAATAGACCTTCTATGACTATTGATGAGCAAAAGATGTTTGGGAGGTTCAGACTAATGAATCCTCCTACTTATACTGGTGACTTAGCTGAGGATGCATATGAATTTATAGTTAGTTGTCATGAGAGGTTGCATAATCTTGGATTAGTGGAGTCTCATGGAGTTGACTACACAGCGTTTCAGATGACTGGCTCTGCTAAGCAGTGGTGGAGGGATTATATTAGTAGTAGGCCAGCTGGATCCCATCCACTATCCTGGACTCAGTTTACTCAGGTATTTCTATCCAAATTTGTTCCACGCAGTGAGAGGGAGCGCAAGAGGGCCGAGTTTGAGGGTTTGCAACAAAATGGTATGTCAGTTGCAGAGTAAGAGGGTAAATTTCATGCCTTGGCTAGGCATGCTTCGATGATACTTCCCACAGAGGCTGAGAGAGTGAGGAGATTTGTTAAGGGGCTGATTATTCCAATTCGTCTAGGAGTGTCTCAGGTTGCTGCTTCTGGTGTTCCATTCCAGAAAGTGGTAGATGCTGCTAAGGAGTTGGAGATGATTCGACGTGAGGGATTTGAGCAGCGAGAGGGCAAGAGGACTCGTTATTCAGGTGATTATGGTGGTGCTCCGTCTAGGAGTCGGGGTTACTCGGGCAGAGGTTATCACCCTCAGTCCAATAGACCCATTCATGCTGCCATACCAGCGTCTGAGGCTGGTTACGCTGGGCATAACTCTTCGAGCTCGGTACATACTTCGCAGGGTTCATCTTCTAGACCTGTAGTTCGTGGAGGGCATTCTGGTCATTCAGGTTCCTCTCATCAGCCTACGTCTCGTAGGGGTTGCTTTGAGTGTGGTGATATGGGACACTTTGTGAGAGACTGCCCTAGGACCAGACGTGGTGGCTTACATCAGGGTTCTCAGGCTTCGACTTCCAGGGCTGCACAACCTCCAGCTAGGGGTGGTGCACCGAATGGTAGAAGTGGTTCTCATTCAGGTAGAGGTGGCTCTCCTTCTGGTCGAGGTGGTGGTCGTGGAGGTTCACAATCTGATGGAGGTCGTTCTCACTGCTATGCTTTTCCAGGTAGGCCAGAGCCTGAGGCTTCAGATGCTGTTATCACAGGTATTATTTCGGTTTGTCATCGATCAGCTACTGTATTATTCGATCCAGGCTCTACTTATTCTTATGTGTCCACATATTTTTCTCCTAGTCTAGATATATTATGTGAGTCTCTTGATTTGCCGATACGTGTCTCTACTCCTGTCGGGGATTCTGTGGTTGTAGATCGGGTGTATCGATTATGTACCGTTACATTGATGGGGTATGACACTCATGCAGATTTAAAGGTCTTAGATATGATAGATTTTGATGTGATTCTCGGTATGGATTGGTTATCTTCTTACCACGCAATTTTAAATTGTCATGCCAAGACCATTACTTTAGCTATGCCTGGAATTCCTATAGTAGAATGGAGAGGTTCACTTAGTCACCCTTCTAAGGGAGTGATATCATTCCTTAAGGCTCGTCAGTTGGTACAGAGAGGATGTTTGGCTTACTTAGCCCACATTCGAGATACTAGTATTGAGACTCCTATGCTTGAGTCTATTCCAGTTGTGAGTGAATTTTCAGAGGTATTCCCGACCGATTTGCCCGGTCTTCCACCAGATCGTGATATTGATTTTTGTATTGATGTGGAGCCAGGCACTCGGCCTATTTCCATTCCTCCTTATCGTATGGCACCGGCTGAATTGAAAGAGTTGAAGGAACAGTTGCAGGATTTGTTGAGCAAAGGTTTTATTAGACCGAGTGTATCTCTTTGGGGTGCTCCAGTGTTATTTGTGAAGAAAAAAGATGGATCTATGCGTATGTGTATTGACTATCGGCAGTTGAACAAGGTAACCATCCGAAATAAGTATCTGATACCTCGTATTGATGATTTATTTGATCAGTTACAGGGTGCTTCAGTTTTCTCCAAAATTAACTTGCGATCTGGCTAACATCAGCTGAAGGTTAGGGCGGAGGATATCCCTAAGACGGCTTTTCGAACACGTTATGGTCATTACGAGTTTTTGGTGATGTCTTTCGGACTGACTAATGCCCCAGCAGCTTTTATGGACTTTATGAATGGAGTGTTCAGACCGTATTTAGATTCCTTTGTTATTGTCTTCATAGATGATATATTGATATACTCACGCACTAAGGAGGAACATGAGCATCATTTGAGGATTGTTCTTGGGATTCTAAAGGAGAAGAAGCTTTATGCAAAGTTTTCAAAGTGTGAGTTTTGTCTTAGTTCGGTAGCATTCTTGGGACATGTAGTGTCCAAGGAGGGTATCATGGTGGATCCTAAGAAGATTGAGGCGGTTAGAGATTGGGTCAGACCTACTTCAGTTACTGAGATTCGGAGTTTCTTGGGCCTTGCAGGTTATTATCGATGGTTTGTTGAGGGTTTCTCATCCATTGCATCTCCATTAACTAGATTGACACAAAAGGAGGTGACTTTTCAGTGGTCTGACGAATGTGAGGTTAGTTTCCAAAAGCTCAAGACTTTATTGACTACTGCTCCAATTTTGACCCTACCCGTGGAGGGAGAGGGTTTTGTCGTATATTGTGATGCTTCTCGGGTTGGTCTTGGTTGTGTGTTGATGCAGAAGGGAAGGGTGATAGTTTATGCGTCGAGGCAGTTAAAGGTTCATGAGAAGAACTACCCTATTCATGATTTAGAGTTGGCGGCTGTTGTGTTCGCATTAAAGATTTGGAGGCATTATCTTTATGGTGTGCATTGTGAGGTGTTCACGGATCATCGTAGTCTCCAGTATATATTCAATCAGAGGGATCTAAATTTGAGGCACAGGAGATGGTTGGAGTTGCTCAAAGACTACGATATGACTATTCTTTATCACCCAGGAAAAGCAAATGTTGTAGCAGATGCCTTGAGTCGAAAGGCGGTAAGTATGGGTAGTCTAGCCATGTTACAGGTTGGCGAGCGTCCTTTAGCTAGGGATGTCCAGTCCCTGGCCAATAGCTTTGTGAGACTTGATATTTCAGAATCTAGTAAGGTGTTGGCTTATATGGAGGCTAGGTCATCCTTGTTGGAGCAGATTCGGGCTCAACAGTTTGATGATGGTGATTAATGTAAGATTAGGGACAAGGTTTTAAAAGGAGAAGCCAAGGCTGCAATTCTTGATAGTGAGGGAGTTTTGAGGATTAAGGGTCGTATATGTGTTCCTCGTACAGGTGATTTGACTAGATTGATCATGGAGGAGGCTCATAGTTCGAGGTACTCTATTCATCCGGGGGCTACTAAGATGTATCGTGACTTGAAGAAACACTATTGGTGGTGTCGTATGAAGAGGGACATAGTAGATTTTGTATCTCGATGTTTGAATTGTCAGCATGTGAAGTATGAACACCAAAAGCCTGGAGGTATGACTCAGAGGATGCCCATACCTGAGTGGAAGTGGGAGCGCATTGCTATGGACTTTGTGGTAGGGTTGCCACGTACCTTGGGTAAGTTTGATGCTATATGGGTCATCGTGGATCGACTGACTAAGTCTGCACACTTTGTACCAGTTCAGACTACCTATAACTCAGAGAAGTTAGCCAAGATCTATATTCAAGAGATAGTTCGTTTGCATGGGGTTCCTATATCTATTATTTCAGATCGTGGCACCCAATTTACATCTCATTTATGGCGGTCTATGCAGAAAGAGTTGGGCACTCGAGTGGATCTTAGTACAGCCTTTCACCCTCAGACTGATGGTCAATCTGAGCAAACTATTCAGGTTCTTGAGGATATGTTGCGGGCATGTGTGATTGACTTTGGTGGTCAGTGGGACCAGTTCTTGCCTCTAGCGGAGTTTGCTTACAATAATAGTTATCACTCGAGCATTGAGATGGCACCATTTGAGGCTCTGTATGGCAGGAGATGTCGATCTCCAATTGGCTGGTTTGATGCATTTGAGGTTAGACCATGGGGTACAGATTTGTTGAGGGAGTCCTTGGACAAGGTCAAGTTGATCCAAGATAGACTTCTCATGGCTCAGAGTAGGCAAAAGAGTTATGCAGATCGAAAGATTCACGATTTAGAGTTTATGGTTGGAGAGAGGGTTTTATTGAAGGTTTCACCCATGAAGGGTGTGATGAGGTTTGGAAAGAAGGGCAAGTTGAGCCCAAGGTATATTGGTCCTTTCGAGATTGTTGAGCGTATTGGTGAGGTAGTGTATCAGTTGGCTTTGCCACCTGGTTTGTCAGGTGTTCATCCTGTATTTCATATCTCCATGCTTAAGAAGTATCATCAGGGTGGTGATCATGTGATTCAATGGGATTCAGTGTTACTTGATCAGAATTTGACTTTTGAGGAAGAGCCGATCTACATTTTGGATAGGCAAATTCGGAAGCTAAGGTCCAAGGAGATTGCTTCAGTAAAGGTTCAGTGGAAGCATCGTCCAGTGGAGGAGGCTACATGGGAGACAGAGTCAGACATGAGGAGTAAATATCCTCATCTTTTTGAGCGTTCAGGTTAGCTCTTTTCTTTTTCCGTTCGAGGACGAACGTTTGTTTAAGTGGTAGGTGATGTAACGACCCGCTTGGTCGTTTTGAAAACTAGGACTATTTTGACTCCTTTTGAATACTTAAAGGGGTACTTTTAAACTATTCGATAACTACGAGTATCTAGTTGATGAGAATTTATTAAATAATTAACATGCAATTAGTTAAAAAGGGCATATGTATAAATACTCCTTAAAATTTGACTCATATAATTAAATATATTAGTAGGTTATTTTAGAATATTGAAATAAAAGTTAAAAAAAAAACCTATTGGAGACGAGCGAAACCAAATTGCTACGGCGGCATTGATTTCCAGGTAGACAATCCAAATTTGTAAAGGTTTATGTGTAATTGTATGGTACACTTGCATTAATATAATAAAATAAGATTTTGAGGGGATTAAATTGTAATGTATAGTCACTGTAATGTTTTCTTTTTTAAACTATAATGTGGCATATGATTTATTTGATAATGGCGGCCAATGATTGCTTAATCATTGGATTCAATTGGTTCTCATGCAATTATATGCATATTCCTTTACAAGTTAGACATTTGACAGTACAATTTGAAGAAAACGAAAAAAAAGAGAACGTGGTCTGCATTATCGTATTCCTTGGTTTTCTTTATTAATTCTTATTTGTATTTATTTTATCAAATTATGATACTACTTTTTGATATATTGAGATAGGTAATTAATTATTTGGTGTATATTATATGATTTAGCATTGAATCTAGGGTACTTGGAGAGGTTAAGGTTAAGTTCTTGGCTTGAAATTTGACGAATTGGCATATAAATTATACCAAGATTTGGCGTTTGATTAGAGATATGAGTGAGTTTAGGATCTATGATATACCTATAATAATTTGAATGTCCACAAACTCGCTTACTTATGAATATTGCATTATTGGTAGATCGTGAACATTCCAAAACTTAACGAAAAGGGAAGGAACTATCTTGAGGATTCGTGACACGAGCTCGACACTTGAGGTATGTTAAGACTTTTAGACTTGTTGAAGGACTTTTTCCTAATTAAAGATTAAAAAATGAAAATAGACAAAGGGGTAAGGGGGAAAGATGGTGGTCTCGTATCAATGGTGTGACGGGCATTGGTACGAGTACCGGTGTTATAAAAAGGAAAATTACTATTATAGAATGTGGATTGAAATTTTGAGAATGCCAAAGCATATGGGCATTAGCTGATATATTATTGACTTAAATTCCTTGTGTGATTGTGTTTTATTTATTTCACCCGTATAGTTGTGATAATTGAGGTGGTTATGTATTATGTTCATATTGATTGATTGAGATGCATCATCATCCCCTCTATTGAAATAATATTGTGCACATGCATAGACATGAGACTGAGTATAAGTTGGGCATGTGGAGATCGTCCGTGCTGGGGATGGTGAGATGTTAAGATTGTAATTTGGGCACGTGGAGACCGTCCGTGCAAAAATTGTTTGATATTATGATAGTGCGTTGAGATCGTCCGCACAGACACGTGGAGATCGTCCGCGTCGGTATATGGACCTCGCGAGTCCCCCATGGGTCATGAACTCTCGATGTATTTCCGAGGAGTATCATGTATATACGGTTGAGTGAGTACTGGGTATTCTGAGACATATCATTACATGGCATCATATTGCATTGCATTTCATCCCATCATTCATTCTTGATGACTATATGTTTCGTTTGGTGTTTGGAATATATTAAATGTTGATTTCCTTTATTGATGAAACTAAAATAGTAAGTGTTATATATATATATATATACTTGTACAATCTAAGAATTTGTTTTCTTATATAACTCCCGTCACTACTTCTTCGTTGTCGGTCAATGAGACATACTGGGTACACGTGGTTTCGTACTCATACTACGCTTGTTGCACTCTTTGTGGTGCAGATTCGATTCCGAGTAGGAGCACATCTCGTGGAGCAAATTGAGTCCGGCTTGAAGTTCTTGGAGTTGTGGTGAGCTGCTTGGCTGTTCCGTGGCCCACACCTCCCTCTATCTTTACGTATTCTGTTATTCAGTATTCAGACAGGATATCCCTTAAGTTAGATTTTTCATTTTAGTTTCAGACTTGCATCGTATTCTAGAAGCTCTTGTACTTAAGACACCAATTCTTGGGGTGATATATTTTATCTTCCGCATTTCGTACTTATAAGGAACCCAATGTTGGAGATTCTTGCTAAGCGTTGGTCTTTTTTTTTACTCATTTGTTGGTTTAGTTGGGTTAATAAGTTGGGTTGGCTTACCTATTGGTTGGGAACATAGGTGCCATCACGACTTGCACAATTTGGGTCGTGACAGCTATATAGTGATTATTCTTTATTTTTTTAGGTCCTTAAGAAGTAATGTTTCTATTATATTATTTCCTTTTGAATTATTTATATTTTGTCAAAAATGATTATATGTGTTTAAGTGTAATGTTCTCCTTATTCTTTATCTTTTTCTTCTTTTGGTAGATATTTTTTTAACTTATTTAATCAGATTTGCCGATTATAGAAGATATATCTATAGTGAAAATGGTTAGACATTCTTGCATAATTTGATTTTACAAGGAAAAATAATTTGATATGTCTAATATAATTACAACTCTTTCTTTGTTGAATCATACATTTAATATTATTTGTTTATGTTCATGAAGATAGAAATCTTGAATTTTTGTAATAAAAAAACATCTAATTTATTCTCCTTAGACCTCTATATGATTCTTAGATAATTTAACTATATATAATGATAACATTCTTCAAAAATAGTTATTTGTTTAGACAAATTCATCTCACCTTTTTATTGATAATATTAGTTTATTGTGTTTGTGACTTATATTATTTGAAAACATAGAAGTAGAAATCGATATGCTACTTAAAGAAATATGTGCATATACTTTTATAATCCGGTGAAACAATTTTTATTAACAAAAATGATAGAACATAAGAATGTAAAGTTAATTTATTATTTTTAAAATACACATGGTTTTATCAAAAATAAATTATTTATTAATATGTAAAATTACAATTCTTAAATTTTTCATTTTTGTTGTTTTTCTTAGAATATTTCAAGTTGTTTATTGATTAGTCAAAATATTTTCATATTTGTTATTTTTTGGGAGTTCTAAAGTTATTTCAAAATTACGATTAATTTATAATTGTAAAAATTTAAATTGTTTCCTACCTTTCTATTTAGTTATAATAAAATATTTGTCTCAATAACTCTAATTTGTTTGTTTTCATTTTCTATAGTTAATGTTCTTTATTAGCGTAATAATGTACAAATATTACTCTTATTATGTTACAAAAGTTCAAAGTCGTGTTATTAATTCTTTTAGTTACTGTGACTTTTTATTCTTAGGAATTTATTATGTTAAATGTAATATTTATTTAAATTGTGAAATATATTTTTTAATATTTTGTGTTTAAGCCAAACAAAATTAAAAAAAAATAGGAATTGTGCATGTGTCATTTTCTTGAATCTTTTTTTCGTAGTTAATTCTCTCTTTTGTTGTCTTTTATGTTATTTTTAAATTTTACATTTTTTCCCAATATAAGTTGTCCCAAAAATAATTGGATATCTAAACCTAAGTATAATGATAATGATAATAATACTACTAATAATAATAATAATAAGTATGAAATTTAACTAATTAAGATTTTTAAACTTTTCTTTATTTAAAATTTAATTATTAAAAAGTTATTAATACAAATATTAAATTAATTTAATATCGTACAGTAAAAAAATTAAAACATGTGATGATTGGGTCATGACGAGGACAAGTAATAGTAATTGTGGATAATGATTTATAATAGTGTTGGCTAACTATATAGTCATGAATACTAACCATTAATAGCAATCCGAGTTATACATTGCCGAAAAATTATACTAAGAATATAATTTATAAAATTACAAATAAGCATAAAAGAACGATTAGATTTAAAGCTTACATAAATATATATAAATTATACTAAGAAAAGCTTAAATAAAAAAGAAAATATTGATCACAAGTTTACATTTAAGTAGTTCTAATATTACCCAATTCTTATTAGTTATTACCTTCCCTTTTTCTCTATAAAACTTATTTTTAATATTTAACTTTTCGAAGTTCACATATATTGATTTCTTAATAAATTTCATATTTAATCTAAATATTTTTCATAGTTTCTCTTCTATAAAATTATGTGATTAACAAAAAAATTCTTTTTATTAAAGTAATTATCGATATTAATATGTAATTTTATTTTAATCTTTTTTATAACCACGCGAAGCGCGGATAAGTACACTAGTAAAGTATAATATAGGATAACAAAAGCATGACAAGGGAAGGTGTTAATTTGATGGGTTTTTTGTTGGGGTGCAGACGATAACTTCTCATCAGATTGAGGTAAAGTGATTGTATTGTCTTTCAAAAATTCATTCCAGTTCAAGTTCTTTAGCTTATCGATGAATTCAGTAAAAGGTAGAAGAAAAGTTTTGGTCGGGAAGATTTGTCTTTCTCTTGTACTATATTTATAACAACTATTTCTCTATCAATCAATCCAATTCAATAAAAGGGAGAAGAAAAGTTTTGGTCGGGAATATTTATGTTTCTCTTGTACTATATTTATAACAACTATTTCATGGGTATCTTTAACTTTGGTCGATTGATATAAATCTTTTTAGCTATTTTTGTGTTTGCCTTAAAAAAAATTTATTTTCTTTCCTTAATTAATGTTTGTCTTTTATATTTTTGATTTTCTTTCAATTATTAATGTTTTCCTTTTATAGACTTATGTATTGACCTATGTATCACAACATTTACTTTATGACACAACTACCATAAAAATAAGTAATTACTTATGAAAATTAAGAGGGTGTTTGAATTGGCTTAAAAGTGGGTCAAACATACTTTAAGCATAGATTTTGACTTCTGGAAGTGTTTGATAAATATAAAAAAATAATTTAAAATAACTCAAAAAAAGAATTAAGAAGTCGGCAAGTGTTTGACAAGGTAAATATGATTGAAAATAAATTTAAAACCACTTTAAATAATTCAAAACCAATTTGATCATATTTTAAAGAAAAAAATTAAGTGCTTTCTATATCGACAAAAGTTATAAAGGTAAATTTTCCCAAAAACACTTTTAGGACCTTGATAAATAAGAAGTTTTGGTCTTATATTTTTGAGAAAATGCATAAGTACTCTCCAAACCTATGTCCAAAATATGAGACACACACTTATACTATACTAAAGTCCTATTACCCCCTGAACTTATTTTTAAAATAATTTTGTACCCCTTTTCGGCCTATACGACACTATGTTCTGGGCCCACCGCGTGTTCAAATTTTATTTCAAGCTAGTGTAATGTAACCAAAAAAAGGCTAGAAAATTATTCATAAAATAAGTTCAGAGGGGTAATAAGATCTTAATATGGTCTAGGTTTGTCTCTGGAATTCCACGCATAGGTTGAGGGTAAAACTTTAGTTTTTTCCAAAGTTTCATCTGCTTATTAAATTGAGTAATTAAAAACCCCAAAATCACTTATTATTGTTCAAGAAGTTTCTGGGTAAGAACAAGGAAGACTTAGGATGAACCTTTGTAATGGTAAATAGCATGTTCCCCAATTCGATCCATTATTTCTAGGCCTTACAAACGTTAATTGTGGCACTAGGGAGGGTTTAGGTTCATCCAAAGGTGGGAAAACTCATGTTTATGAGGATTTTTGTGTGTATGACCTTGGGTTTTTATAAACACAATTGTTCTCGATTTAAATACCATAGTTTTCTTATGTACTCATGGAACTTATTATAGTTTGAGAAAAATAAATGATGGGAAAGTATTGGAATTGATGGAAAAATCATGAGGTTGACCTGAGTTTGAGATTAAGTTTTAATCGAAGAATGTTATGCCAATTGGAATTTATTTTGTACTTGTGTTCTTATTTAGACATAGGACAAACTAAAGCTTTACTAAATGTGTTAATAGTCTGCGATCAAACTTTTGTAATAGTTGTTTGGTAACCAAGCAAGCTTGACTTAACCAAGTAGTCATTGCTGGCACCCAATTTTAACCCTCGATGATGAATTAATTAACGAGTTTCTTAATTCTAAACGACTTGAAATAATTAATTTTACATTGTTCAAAATTATTGTTGTTATCATTGTTGTTATTATTGTTATTATTATTATTATTATCATTATTTATTATTATCATTAAATACATGTTTTTCCGTGATTTCTGAATAATATATATTTTATAAAAGGTCTTATATATTTAGTATGTTTTTATAAATATTTTTTTTGAAAAAAAAAACAATCTTGAAAGGTCTCAGTTTGATTCGAATACTCTTTAATCTAGTTAAATTCAACTATAATAGCAATCATTTTCTACTTTTAATTAATCACTCTTTTAATCGAGTTTGCTATTTTATTTCGTCGAAATTAATATTCTCGTTAATTAATTCAATTATATATTCATTTCGTTCATGTTTTTATAGGAAAGGATTGTTATCTATTTGTGGCTTGACACTAAACCCAATTAAAGCCAATTTTGGGCTTTCTATTTTGGCAACCGGCCTGCCCACTTAAAAATTTAACCCAATTTTCTCAGGCCCCATTCCTCTTTTCCCAATTCCAGCCCAACAACAAAAGCTAAAGTCAGCCCAACCCATTCTTAACCCGACCCCATTTGATTTTTAAAGAAAGAAACCCAACTTCAACTTCACCAAAAAAAACTCAGAAATAGCGCGTGAACGACCCCCTCTCATCCTTTTTCTTATTCGCGGTGCAAGACAACAATTCCACGCGGTTTTATTGGGACAAAGCTCAGTCGCGCGTAACGCGTCTTTCTCTTCCCCTTTTTAATCTCTTGGCCGAACCTCTGCGCACTCGTACATTCCAGCAGCCTGCCAGTCGTCCTTCATTGTCCAGGTGTTGCAATCTCAGGCTGCATATGTCCTTGCCTCGAGATTGGACAACTTTCTTTAATGAGACATTGGAAATGGTTGAGTAATTGAAGAGTTTTTTTACAAGCACCTGTGATTCACCTGCCTTTGGAGAAAATAGGAATCAAAAAATTAGAAACGGGCTTTGTTCTTATTCGATTTTTTCAGCCCTTTTCCCCCAAAATCGCAGCCCTAATCTTCTACTATATATTTCTCTTTTGTTCACCATTAGAAGGGGGATTATGGGGGGGAGGCGGAAAATTTTTCTTATTTTTTTTTAAAATAGCATAGAAAGAGTTGAGGAGATTTTTTTTGAAAAGAAATTCACAAAGAGAGTTACAGAAAGTTGGAAGAAAATAATCGATAAGAGTTAAAGGAGATACTGGAAAATATATATGGATTACATATAGAGCTTAAATAATAATTTGTTTGATAACATTCTGAAAGAAGGAGATTAGATCATTTAAGATATGTGTTTTCTCCTTTGCGTCTTTTTCGTAAGCCTCTTGGGAATTTAAAGGGGAGGGGTTTTTCGCAAAAGTTCTGCCCAGTTTTATAGCTTGTCGTCTGTGCTCAAGACCTGTTGGTGGTGAAATCTAGTCGTCGCTAGCTCGATTCTCGTCTGAGTTTGCCGCTCCAAAAAAAGCTTAACTCCCATCATTCGTCTTGTATTCTTGATAAAGACATAAGTGCTCAACCTTTGGAGGCATTTGACTATAGAATTGACGTATAAGTTTCGGAGTTTGAGGATTCCAAGTAAGTCAAGAAATTAGAAGATTTGAAGAAGTTGGGCCAAAGGACGCCCAATTTATTTAATTTTTCTTTCATGTGGTATTTTGTTATCTTTGGGCCTAAGCCTTGTCGTCTTTTATTTTTATTTTATTTATTTATTATTACATATTTAGTCTAGAACAGGTATACATATAAATGGGTCTAAAGTCCAAAACAGGTGGATCCAAATTTTGGTCAGGCAGACAAAAAACCTGGATTTGAATCCAAATCTCTCTCTCCCTCACTCTCTCTCCTTACATGCTTTAGTTATTTGTCGATTGATTATCGTTAGTATTAAAGTTACAGAATATGAATCCCCACAGAACACCTCAAATGTTTTATTGACTTAGAATTAACTTTTTTTGCAAATAATTTGCTTAGATAAATAAGTTGGTATTTTAAACTCTCTACTATTCTAACCATTTTCAAATTAAGTCAGTTCAATTTTTAGCCAAACAAAGTTAGTTGTTGGATAACCGTATTAAGCGGGTATTTTAGGGTCCTTAAACACCTTCCTAAAATACAATATGAATCACGAACCCCTTTAAAGTTTTCAAACAATTTTCTCTATTCAGTTATTTGAAAACAATAGTTTTTCTTGATTTTTCTAAAAAGTTAAGTGGCGATTCTCAGTTTCATAAAGCATATAAAATAAATATTTTTTCCTAAAATATATCATACAGAAATGGCGACTCTGCTGGAGATGTACGAGGATTCTAATATTAAAACTAACATTATTTGGCTATAATTTCTTAATTGTTAACTTTATTGTTATAATTGTTGTATTTTTCATGGCATATTTTCGGCAATTGGAAACTAATTTGCTTTAGCAAAACAAAAGTTACGTGGCTTTCCATGACTTTCTTTAGAAACACACAATATTCGTTTGGAAGTATCAAGCAAATAGTTGGAAAACGATCATCTGAAGATGTTTGGTAGCTTCACCCCGATATTTGTCCGACTCGGGTAACCGTCAACTTGAAAACTATTTTAGTAAAGCCTAATCTAGAGAGAAACCAAAACCAAAATTAAGTATTAGACTAAGATTGCTTAAAACCCAAGATGTATTAAGTCCATTTAGTAGAAAACTGTCAAAACCGTGTCTAAGGTCTTCGACCTCACGACACATCATTTATGTGACATTTGAATGATGTACGTGTGAAAACCAATTTGGGGTGGGTAAACCTAACTAGTTTTTGGTTTGCAGATATGGACCGTTTTCCGAAAATCGACATAGTCGTATCAGCACCACCTCAACTCACGATGTGGTATAATAATCTGGACGGGGATCATAGAAGAACCCTCAACAAATACGTGGGTGCATAAACAGAATTGATCAACATGAACGGTTGGCCAGAACTGGTTGAGGTACTTACGGGATATTGGAATAGTCAAAGAATGGTGTTTCAATTCGAAACCGCTGAAATTACCCTGACTTTTGAAGAGATCAGAGACTGTATAGACACCATAGGCATTGTGATAGAAAGGAAAGCGATAAAACAAGAAGACATCTTTATCCCTAATAAGCCTTCTGTAGAAAATATGGTTGACTGGTTCGTGTTGAGAAAGGACTTTTCCTACTGGTGCCAAGAATCCCACATAGCATTCAAAGATCTTTAAATTCGATTTGGACATGCGAGCTTCTACTCCACTTACAACCAAGAGTTCAAGGTCTCTTACATAGAATGGAATGAGATTCGTCCTCTATCATTTCCTGTAGCGTTTTTGGGAACAATGGTCTTCCCTCATGGCCCAAGTCTGAGCATCAATACCCGAGTTATAACACTCACGCATACTTTGTTAAAAGGGTATGAGAACCAAGGGACAACAAAGTACTACCCTATAGCTCCAATCATCTTGTCTGATATGTATCGAGCCCTGGGAAAATGCAAGGAGGGGCATCGGTAATTCCAAGGGTGAAACTTTCTCCTTCAGTGGTGGATACTCAACCATTTAGTGAAGGGTGCTGGGACTCGGGAGCTCCATACTCTTGACAACAAGAACACCCTTAAATAGTTGAATGATATGTTGTATTGGGCGAATATGGACAATCGGAGAACAAGGCGGAGATGGGCTCAGATTCTTTCCAAATTGAGAGAAGAAGATCCAATAAATGCTTGAACGTTTTATCTCCAAAGAAGTTATCGTGGAGAGCCGCAGATAGATTGTGCTTCCTCTACCAGGTATTCAGGGAATTCTCCCTTATGCACCCTTTTGAGTCTTGCGACAATTCGGGAGGAGACAAACTGTACTCAAAGAGGCATACTGTGACGCTTATGTATACGATATCGAGATGATAGAGTGCATGACGCGTCTGAAATGTTCAAAGAATGGAAAAGTGATAAGTGTATGGATAAAGACACCACCGCCCATGGCCGATTCAATGCTGGATATGACAAGGGTTACAAAGAATGGCTGAAGAAGGACATACAAAACGTCTCCTCCAAAGCCCCGCACAGCTTTCGCAGCGTAACAGATAGAGAAGCCAAAGCAGTGGACGAGCTACAGGAGGTAAAGAAAGAGGCCCAATAAGTGTATGCTATGTTTTTCTAGAACCAAGATACTTTAGAGAAAGCAACTAAAAAGGTAGAAAGACTAAGGCGTGGTTATGATTATTTCGATACATGGGTCAAGGAGAAAAACGAGAGGATGCGATACGAAATGTTGGAAGACAGGACGCCTGGGTGAATGATTCTTTCTGATGCTAAGATATATGTTTCAGCAGTACAAGACTCAGGGGGACGGCGACAGGCAAGACAATCTGGAGCGACATAGTAGATTTCGCCCCTGCGCGGGTTTTTCTATATGTATTTCTCATATTAGCCCCTGCGTGGGCCTTCCTTTATTGCACTTTTAAGTGGCCCCTGCATGGGTTTGTATTTAATGTTTTATCCGCTATTTTCCCCTCTGTGAACATTATTATTCACTTGTGAAGCATTCAAATGCGCTAGGCCTACCCTTGGCACAAAAAGGTCCCTCTATATGTGTTAGGACGCGATATATGAGTTATTAATGGTTTATGTGTTATGTCGCTATGAATTAGGATATCGGAAATCCACTCCTTTCACGAAACTTTCAAATGTATAGAAGTCACTATTACAAATGTCCGACCAAAGCTTTATGAGTCTTAAGTTTCTCACTCAAAACACAAACCTCATCTCCAAATCATAAACACTATTCTACCGTCTCAGGAAAGGCAAAAATAAGTGCTATGGACAAGGGTAAGAACATCCAGATGGAACTCACTGGAGATGAACTACAAAAAAATATCGAATAAATAAATCCAAGAAGCCAAGGAGGAAGATCTTAGAATCACATGGCCACAACAATCTACAAAGTTGCAACCGTGAAGCTAGAGGAGGATCTGGCATCATAGATGAAGAGAAAGAAAGATGTTGATATGGAGACAGAGTACTTGCGAGAGAAGTTGAACATGCTTCAGTTGAAAGTGCAAGAAAGAGAAGCGAAAGAGGCGAGGATAGAATCGGAGACCGCGGCTCTGTTAGCTAAAAGCATGTCACTTGATGAAGAGCTGACAGTGGAAATGGAAGAATTCTCCTCCATGAGAGAAAGGATGGCCGCATTGAGGATGAAGAACAAAGCCTTCCATAGCAACATAATTGATAAACTTCAGAAAATGCGCGAAAAACACCCCTTCTACGAGCAAGAAGCTAACAGTGGTCCCAATAACGCTCACCCTATAGCGACTAGGAAAGACGGCGATGACGAAATTGTCTACAAACCTCCATTCCTAGGCTGTATGAAAAGAAGAGACTAATGCTGCAACAAGAAGGAAAATGACTAACGTGTCTTCACCATTTTATCTCTAAAAAAAACTCTATTGTTGCCTTTCAATTTCCTTGTAATCCTAATGAACGACTGAATGAAAATGTTTTATCTTGTACTCGAATTACGTTGGTCCTGAATTCTCCTTGTGAGATACGTAGGCAGCCTTCCCAGAACCGACCCCTATCTTTAAAAATTTTTATTCTTCCCCTTCATGTTACGAGAAGATACGAAGACCAGATCAATGGACATCAAAGAGCAGCGGCAGGAAGGCCTTAGCTCAACGTGATTTAGCCTTTCTGAGACAGTGTCAAAACTAAAACAAGCAAACTCCTGCTTATTAAAAAAATGTGTTTCCGTCCTTACTCGTGAGTTGAAGATATCTTCAAACAAAGCAACTTGTGTGTTTATTTGCTCTCTGTGTGATATTATTCATTTTGTACTCTGAATCTGCACTGACAAATCTGCTTTTGAGTTGTAGTCCTTTTGCAGGTCCTTTGAAACTAATCTGTGTTGATTAAAAGTTGGCAGATCATCCCTGTATCACCAGATCATAAGGTCCCACATATTCCTTCCCTAGACAAAGCTTAGACAAAGGAAAGACTGTTGTGGGGGATAATAACGAAGAAGTGAGTCTTACTGATGTTGTGGTGGCTCAACCCACCGTAGCGGACCAGAATGAGTTTATTCTGCAGTTGATGCAGTAGATTGCAGAGATGAGGGTGGAAAAGCAAAGGAGATAGGATCTGCATCCACCAAGTTTTCCCGCAAACGCTACTAATGGGAGACCTCCAATATACTTCCATTCCTCAAATATGGATCCAACCTAGAACCAAACATCTACTCCTGCTCAGAATCCATCAGTTATAAATCTGACTACCCAAAATCCTCAATATGCTTCAGCATCTTACCAAACTCTACCTCCTCCTCAAAAAACCATCCCCAAATGCCACCCCATCCTCAAAATACCCACCATCAAACTGCTCCGCCACCGCAAAATCAAAACCAAAATATTTTCAATCCCCAAACACCCCACCACCACTTAAATCAGAATACCAATCCGCAGACTTACCCACAGAAATTATCAAATCGCTCAAAATTCCCAGAGTCCTTATGTAGCTTCTCCCTTACCCAAAAGAACCAACTTCCAAATTCCCGTCCCTACCGAGCACTATGTGCACGGTTTTGAGGTGGACCATTATGACGAACAGGAAAAGGAGTGGAGGGCAAAGGAAGAGGTAAGGGTCGACATAAAAGAAGATATTAAGAAATCCTTGAAAGAGCTCCAATGCGTCCCCGATATTGTCGGGTTTAGTTATGAAGACTTATGTATTCATCCGAATTCGGACATTTTAGAAGGGTTCAAGATTCCAAAGATTGTCACATTCAGAGGAGTGGGCAACCCTATGGCTCATCTAAGAGCCTACTGTGACAAGCTCATGGGAGTTGGAAGAGATGAAGCTTTATTGATGCGGCTCTTCAGCCAAAGCCTGTGCTGAGAAGCTCTTGAATGGTTCACCGCGCATGAAACCCGACAATGGCCCAGCTTGAATGCATTGGCCAAAGATTTTATTGATTGATTTGCTTACAAAATAGAAGTTGTTCCTGCTCGATACTCTTTGGAAAAGATAAACCAAAAATTAACCGAGAGCTATAGAGAGTTTGCCTATAGGTGGATAAACGAAGTGGCGAGGGTGAGGCCGCCCATCTGTGAAAAAGAAAATGTAAAAGTGTTCGTGCAGGTGCAACAACCCGAGTATTACGATCGAATCCTGTTGCTCATAGGAGAAAATTTTACCGATGTAGTCAAAGTTGGTAAAATTATCGAAGATGGGTTGAAAACGGGAAATATATCCCGTGTTGCTGCATCACCCCCTCCTTTTTATCAAGCCCAAACTCCACTATTCAAAAATTCCCTTCCAAATTACCAAGCTCCATCGCCAAGCTATCAAACAAATCCATATCCTAGAAGCCAAGCTCCCCGTCCAAATACAAGAAGTTATCAATCGGTGCCTCCTCTTTAACATGACAATTATGACCCTTCCTGGCCCAGATTTGAGAAGAAGACTTCAAGGAACTTCACTGCGCTCGCTGAAAGCCGAACAAAACTGTACGAGCGACTGGCCGCCACCGGATATATCCATCTAGTGGGGCACAAACCGGTGGATACCAGTTCTAAGTTCATAGGCCTGACCAAAGGTGTGCTTATCATTCCAATAGTGTTGGACATGATACTGTAGACTACATCAACCTCAAGTATAAGACTCAAGATCTGATCGACTAAGAAATGGTCTCTCTTCAAACAATCGCACCTAATCTCAACACCAACCCTTTGCCGAATCATGGGGCCGTCAATATCAACGTGATAGAGATAGAAGATGATTGGTGTGGGAGTAAGGTGATAATTCCAGTATTGCATTACAATCTAGAAAAGGTTGTGGCCTCATTAAGTATCAAGGAGAAAAAAAAGTTTGTGATCCTGAAATCCGGAAAGGTTGTTGCCTTGGTGCCACCAGAGACTCTTGTCAGGCAAAAATTTGTGATTGAGACAGCTGCTTCACAAGGTATAACCCGATCCAAGAGATGATATACTCCCGAGGAGCTTTCTCTCCGAGGTCAAAAAAGGGATCAAGCTAAAGTCTAATAAATGAGGATAAGGCAGAGGAATTCTGGAGAAGAATGCAGCCGAAATTTTTTTCTATCGTCAAACATTTGGAGAAGACTTCAGCCCAGATCTTCGTATGGGCTCTACTGATGAGTTCCATATTGCATAGCAGACTTTGATGAAGGGTCTCGATGTTATGTATGTGCCCGTGGGCACAAGCAGCGATAATGTGGCCGCTATGATCAACCAAGTTATTCGAGGGCATCAGATCAGTTTCTATGACGATGAGTTGCCTTTTGAAGGGAGGTCACACAACAAGGCGTTGCACATCATTGTAGTATGAAAAGGTCTTAAATCATGTTTTGGTAGATGAAAGATGTGGTCTGAATATTTTTCCGTTGTCGACGCTGAGGCAGTTAAGGTTTGACTTGGGAAAACTTGAGTAAAACCAAGTCAATGTGAGAGTCTTCGATGGAGTACATAGGGATACGTTAGGAGCGGTGAATCAGATCATCCAAATAGGTCCAGCAGAATTCAGTGTACATTGGATATCGATACCAGCTATAACCTTCTTCTGGGAATTCCTTTTATCCATATGTCTGGAGCTATCCCTTTTACTCTGAATTAGATGATGAAACTCGTTTGGAAGAACAAAGAGCTGGTTATTCATAGAGAAGGGAGTCACTCTGGCAGACATGCGCCAATTAATGATAAAGTATAGCGAGGTACAGATTTTTACACGGTGGAGCTGGTAAATACCACGGGAGAAAACTTGGCCGCACAGACTCCCATGCCTGCCGTGTACAAAATGATAGCCACTGTGATGCCGCAGAATGATTTTGAATCAAGGTTTGGATTGGGAAGAAATTTCTAAGGAATTATTTAGCCTATTTCGGTCCTTGTCAAATGAGATAGATATGGTTTGGGGTGCGTCCCCACAGATGATGATATGAAGACGAAGAAGAAGAGTGATCAAGCATTAGCTAAGCCGATCCCAAATCTTTATCAATCATTACCAGTCCGGGAGTATGCCGATCATGAAGACTTTGGGGAACGAATCTGTGGCCTTTTTGAAGAAATCAACGCTATCATTGAAGAAAAGTATGAGCTGACAGGATTCTGCGATGCTTAGCCAGGAGAGATGCTGCAAAACTGGACCTCCACGCCCATCCTGATCCCCCAAACTCCTTGGTAGAAGGGCATCAATTTATGCATATTTAAATCGGTGGTAGTTCGAAAGAGGCCCGAGACCCACCATTTTGCATTTTTCTTACCTATTTGAATTTTTGAATTTCCATTGTGATATTCAAAAAAGGCAACATGGACCTATGCCATGAACAAAGTTTGCATTGTTTTCCAATTTGAATGAAAGCCTTTTTTGTTTATAAAATTTATTTATTTACTCAGTTGTTATACTTTGATTGTCTAACTTTGTTTGTTTATGGTTTCAGTAATGTATGTTTTAATCCTGCCAATGTCATGTCATGTCACGAGCTGAATGAACAAAATGAGGTAGGTGATGATAATGTTGATGATTACAAAGAAGAAAATCAGGAACCAAAGTATGTTGCAAGGAATTTCGGCAGTGTGAAAATCAACATAAACCAAATTTAGAGGAAACTGAAACTGTAAATCTGGGAGACCAAGAGTGTTTCAAAGAGGTCAAAATCAGCGTCCACTTGAATGAAGATCAAAGAAAGGGACTAAGTCATTTACTTACCAAGTACATTGACGTGTTCGTCTGGGAAATCAACGACATGCTAGGGTTGAGTACTGATGTTGTATCTCATAAACTCCCAATTAATCCGGGGTTCAATCCGGTGAAACAAAAGGCTCAAGAATTCAAGCCTGAATAGAGTTTAAATATTAAAGAAGAGATCACTAAGCTGATAGAGTCTCGATTGGTGGAAGTGACACAATACCCGACTTGGTTGGCCAATGTTGTTCCGGTCGCCAAAAAAGACGGGAAAATAAAGATTTGAGTCGACTACAGAAACCTCAACAAATATAGACCAAAGGATAATTTTCCATTGACAAATATTCATATTTTGATTGAGAACTGCGCTAAGCATGAAATGTAGTAATTTTTTTACTGTTACGCAGGTTATCATCAAATTCTGATGAACGAGGAAGATGCAGAAAAGATAGCTTTTATTACACCTTGGGGTGCATATTATTATAGAGTGATGTCATACGGCCTCAAGAATGTTGGTGCTACCTATATGAGGGCAATGACAATCATATTTCATGACATGTTTTATAAGGAGATTGAGGTGTATGTGGATGACATCATAATCAAGTCCAGTGAGAGTTCGGACCACTTGACATATCTAAGGAAATTCTTTGATCATTTGCGTCGATACAACTTGAAGTTAAATCCCCCCAAATGCGCTTTTGGAGTTCCATCCAGAAAGTTGTTGGGGTTTTTAGTCTGCAGAAGGGGTATTGAGATCGACCCTTCTAAGATTAAAACAATTCAAGAGCTACATCAGTGGATTCATAGCTCAATCGATTGTGGTGTGTGCAACTATATTCAAGCTGTTGAAGAAAGACGCTCCGACAAAGTGGACTAAAGAGTGTTAGATTGCATTCGACACTATCAAGAACTATTTGTCAAATCCACTGGTATTGGTTCCTCCACGAGAAGGGAGTCATTTATTGTTGTATTTGTCGGTCTCAAATTGTGCATTCAGATGTGTACTCGGTCAACACGTCGAGACAAGAAAGAAGGAAAAAGCTATATATTACATAAGATAGAAGTTTACTCCATATGAGTCTCGATACACTCTGTTGGAGAGAACATATTGTGTTTTGACTTGGCTTGCCTAGAAGTTGAGACATTATTTGTCTTCGTATACCACATATCTCATTTCCATAATGGATCCATTGAAGTATATTTCCATAAGGGATGCCGACCAGAAAGTTAGCTACAAGGCAAATGCTGTTGAGTGAGTTTGATATTGTGTATGTGACTCAGAAGGCGATAAAAGCACAGGCTTTGGCTGATCATTTTTCTGAGGAAGAGTCAAAATAGAATCAACTTGAATTCTTGACCGCCATTCGAAATCTTAGTGAAACATTGGATTTCTTATCTCATATCTTCTTTTCGTTAAAAAATTACCAATTCAAGTGGAGGGTTCGCGCAGAAAATCCTGTCGATGAAGAGTATGAACCGCTAAAGACTTATTTTCATGATGAAAAAGTGTCATTTGTGAGTGAAGATATTTCTGAGGTATACCCCGGTTGGAGATTATTCTTTGATGGAGTGGCGAATCATCAAGGGAAAGGCATCAGAGCGGTTTTAGTGTCAGAATCTGGGCATCATTACCCCATGGTAGCTAAACTCTTATTTAATTGGATGAACAACATGGCTAAATACGAAGCTTGTATTCTTGTGTTGAAGATGGACATTGACATGAATGTTTACTAGTTTTTGGTTATTGGAGACTCATATTTATTGATTCATCAAGTTCTTGTAGAATGGGCCTTGAAGAACCCGAAGATTATACCTTCCGTACAGTATGTACAAAAGTTGTGCAAAAGATTTTTCAAGATCGAGTTCACACATACTCCCAGAATACAAAATGAGTTGGCTGATGCTCTCGCCACCATCGTTTCTATGATTAAGCATTCGGATAGAGATTATATTAATCCTATGGATGTAGAGTTGAAAGAACATCCAGTCCATTGCTCCCACGTTGAAGCATAACCAGACGGTTTGCCTTGGTTTTATTTATATAAAGAAGTATTTGGAGTCCGCAAAATAATCCCCAAGATGCTACGTCCAATCAGAAGAAGTCGATATGCCGTATGGCTCTTAATTTCTTTTTAAGTGGAGAAATCCTTTATAGGAGGACTCCAGACTTAGGTCTTCTCAGATATGATGATGCCGTCCAAGCTGCGAAGCTTATTGAACACAAACATGCTAGAGTTTGTGGCACGCATATGAATGAGCTCACTTTGGCATAAAAGATCCTTCAAGCCAGTTATTTTTGGATGACTATGGAGAATGATTGTTGCAAGTTTGTGCAGAAACATCGTAAATGTCAAGTGCATGGTGATTTGATCCGAGTGTCACCTCACGAGCTTAAAACTATGAGTTCACCTTGGACATTTGTAGCTTAGGGTATAGATGTCATCGGTCTGATAGAGTCATCGCTTCTAATGGACACAAATTCATTTTGGTTGCCGTTAATTACTTCACCAAGTGGGTGGAAGCAGCTTCTTACAAGTCAGTAACAAAGAAAGTTGTGGCTTATTTTGTTCGCAACAATTTTATATACTGGTTCAGAGTACCAGAATCGATCATTACTAATAATGGTGCAAATCTTAATAGTCACTTGATGAGAGATATATGTTAGAAATTTAAGATCACCCACCGGAATTCAAATACTTATCGTCCTCAAATGAAAGGAGCTATAGAGGCTGCCAATAAGAATATCAAGAAGATCATGAGGAAGATGATTGAAAATCACCGAGGTTGGCATGAGATGTTGCTATATGCTATATTGTGTTATCAAACGACTGTTAGAACGTCGACTGGAGCTACTCCCTACTTGCTAGTGTATGGAGCAGAAGTAGTTATACCTGCTGAAGTCGAAATATCATCTTTGAGAATCATCCAAGAACTTGAGTTAAGAAATGTTGAATTGGTCAGCAAGCGGATTGATCAACTTTGTCATGTTCAGTTGTATCGAAAGAGAATGATTCACGCTTTCCACAAGAGAGTAACAACTAAAACTTTCAAAATTGGTCAGTGAGTACTTAAGTACATTTTTCCTCATCAAGATGAGTACAAAGGAAAATTTGCACCAAACTAGCAAGGACCTTACATGGTTCTTAAAGTATTATCTAGAGGTGCTTTTGTCGTTTCGGAAATTGATGGCACTGCGTGGACAAAACCAATCAACTCAGATGCTGTCAAGAGATATTATGTGTAAAGTTCTAGTTTGTATTCCTGTCATATACTTGTAATTGATTTTGCTTGTATTTGTTTTGTTTAAATTTTATCCCTCTTGTAATGAACTACGTCTGACCTGAATTCTCAAGAATGAGATACGTAGGCGACCTATGTTGGCCTCGGTAACTCTATTTATCCCCTTTAAATATTGCTTTGTATATGAACTACGTTCGACCTGAATTCTCAAGAATGAGATACGTAGGTGGACTATGTCGGCCTAAGTCGGTTTGTTTGTAAAATTTCTTATTTTGTTATCCCTGAGGGGAACTTTGTTTGACCTGATTCCTTCCTCAACGGGATACGTAGGCGCCACAAGGGTTCGATCATATCTCCCGTAATATTTCTATTCCTCTTTACAATAGAAACTGGACAGAGTTTTTAAGGGGGACTCAAAAATTCTCGAGAAGAATATTCTTTCTGAGCAAGTCAAGACTGAAGATATTTCTAGATTTGCAACTGGGACAGAATTTTTGAGAAGATCTCAAAAATTCCGCGATCTACTCAGTTACCGTGGAAAGATAAGCAAGACAGTTAACTGGGACAAAAAATTTGAGGATGGCCACAAAATTCCAGCATGGGTTTATCTACAAGTCTGGAGTGACTCTTAAAACTCCCCAGTGAATAACCAAATAAACCTCCAAGCATCAGACTCAAAGAAGTTTGTTAGGCCTGATATTACATGACTTGACAGTGACCTTTTTCTGATACTATTTCTCAAAAATTTATTTCTCTAAAATTTTCCTTTTATGTTTCATTGGTTTTAGTATAAAATATTTTATCTTATCTATCAAGAGTTGGTAGATCAGGAAGATCAACCGGAGATATCATGTAATGGAGCAAGCAACTAAAGAAATCGACACAGATCAGTTCGTTATAAAACTAAAAAATTTTTGTGAAGAATATGGAGAAGTCAAGGGAGGAGAAAGCTCCCTTAAAATTAAAGGTGTTTCTGTAGCCGCGGGAAATATATAATATTGCTTGTACCAGATACTTGGGAATATAAACAACTTGAAATTTATATAGATGTTCCAGCTAGATTCCAAGGTGAATCAAGCGAAAGTCTCAAGGAAGAGTTTACTGTTTCCATAAAGGACGTCATTTGCATCATGATGTCGGATATGATATTATGCATTACCCGGAGGGGTCAGTTATTTTATTGTCAATCAAGGCGATATACTATCTGGAAGTCGTTTTACCGTTATCATCATTTGAGACGACATTATTATCCAGAAAGCACCTAGAAGATCACCATATTGTTCGATTAAAGTACTATCTTCATTTAGTACCAAGGATGATATCAAGAGTTAATATATGTGCATCGCAGGAAGATATTCATGCCATGTGGAAGATTATGCATCGAGAGTCAATGTCCATGCATCACGGAAGATCATGTATCGCGAGTCAATATCCATGCATTGCGGAAGATCATGCATCACGAGTCAATATCCATGCATCGCAGAAGATCATGCATCGCGAGGTAATATCCAAGCATCGCGAAAAGATTTCATACCTCGTACAAATTTATGCATCACGAGAAGATTCCATGCCTCATTGAAATTTATGCATCACGAGAGGATTTCATGTCTTGCAGAAGAGTTATTCATTGTGAGAAGATTACATACCTTGCTGAAATTTACGCATCCCGAGGAGATATCCATGCCCCGCAAGAAGTCATGCACTACCAGAAAAGGAAATCGTGCATCACAAGAGAAATAATTATCCATCGGCATCCACTACATTTTATTATTTTGATAAAAGTAAACATCAATAAGAGCACCGAAGACGATGTCAAGAGAAATACTAGAACACTGCATCAACTTTCCTTTTTGTTGACATCAAAACACCAGACATAAGTTTTATTCACTTTACGTCAATTCAATTGAGTTGACGTCAAATGTCTAGGAGAACGATTAAATGTGCACATGATAAAAGACATTGTCTCTCTTTTAAATTGCATTTTTATACTAATGAGTTTTATCTAAGGCTTTGTCGAGAGTATCTGAAAGGACGAATTCTCCAAAAACAACCACATGTGTGGACGAAATCAAAATGGATGCATCACAACGTGGAACTAATTTTAGCAGCGAACTGCAACATAATAAAAAAAGGAGTGTCAAACTTTAAGGGCGCGAAAATGAGGAACGACTTCCACCACAATCAAACCACACTCCTGTCAGAAGGCATGTGGGTTTTCTTTGGTTTTTGTCAGTTACGGTCTCGAATCCGGAAACTTCGATCTACCGGAGATCAGTTTTCAATCTGAGTGACAATGCACCAAGAGCTTTAGAAATTATGCCCATGCAAGTTATTATCTATGGATGTGAGGAACTCCACCTTCACGACTAAGAGGTTGCAAACCTCCTTTCCATACTCGATTTAATTTTTCATTCGTCCAGAGCCAAAGGTTATCTAACTTAATAGATGTTCTTTTCAACCGATAGAGTCGAACTACAAGTGGCCTGAATTCTCATATAGCCTGAGATATGTAGCAGACCCATTTTTGATGTTCGGACATAATCCCTGAATTCTCGGCCAAATCAATTCTTAAAGATGAATTTGTGGTCGGTCAAAATTTGATGGGTCAATTTCATTTTCCTCGAATTTCTTGCATCAATCCAAGTAAAATGAGAGACAGTTGTTGACACCATATTTTAACCTCGACTATGAATTAGTTAATGAGTTTGTTAATTCTAAACGACTTGAAATAATTAGTTTTACATAGTTCAAAATTATTCTTGTTATCATTATTGTTATGATTGTTAATATTATTATTCTTATTAATATTATTATTATTATTATTATTATTATTATTGAATTTCATTAAATAAATGTTTTTTCGTGATTTCTGAATCATATATATTTTATAAAATGTCTTTTATATTTGTTTTATAAATTTAATTTTTGACATAAATAGTTTAATCTGATATTTACAAAATCTTAGCCGACCCAATCATTTACACCGCACATACAACAATTGATATTCTTATATTTAAAAGAGTGTTCAATTTGTTGCATTAACCTTTTACAATACAACACTTGCTAAAAATAGGCAATTGCTTATAAAATATGAGTCTATGATGATTGATACAACCAACTAGTATTTGAAACATTTTCTCAACACTTACTATTTGGTACATTTTTTCAACACTTACTATTTGATTTTTTTTCAACAACTCAATTTTCTCCAATATCGTTTGTTTCTTAATTTCAAATTGGAACTACAGTAAAATTTTGATGTTTATTAAGTCACAACCTACAATTTAAAATATATTCTATTCCAATTTAAGATAAAATAAATAAATTTAGAAATTTATTGAGGGAGCAACCATGTTTATGTAATAAAATATAAAAGCATTATGTCAATATAAAAATAACTAATTTGCGGAGAGATGAAAAATATGGAAAAAAATATATTGTGTGATAATTAAGATGTATTAATAATTCAATTTAATTGGAAATAAAAATGGATGTAGGCACATTAAATATATTGCAGTTATTTTTCTGAATATTTTAATTGTTATTGTACTTGTGGATATTATAAATTAAATAAAAAAGAGGAGAAAGACCATACAATTCTTTGGAATAAAATATAGAAGAAAAAGAAGGTAAAAGAAAAATACTTCGTCATATTGCTTACATTGAAATATTAAAGATAAATAACTGAATGAGAGACAACAAAAAGTAACCCAGTATAGTATAATATAGAATAACAAAAGCATGACAAGAGAAGGTGTTAATTGGATGGTTTTTTTTGTTGGGGTGCAGACGGTAACTATTCATCAGATTGGGGTGAAACGATCGTATTGTCTTAAAAATTCATCCCAGTTCAAGTTCTTTAGCTTATCAATGAATTCAATAAAAGGTAGAAGAAAAGTTTTGGTCGGAAAGATTTGTCTTTCTCTTGTACTATATTTATAACATCTATTTCTCTATCAATCAATTCAATTAAATAAAGGGAGAAGAAAAGTTTTGGTCGGGAAGATTTGTCTTTCTCTTGTACTATCTTTATAACAATTATTGCATGGATATCTTTAACATTGGTTAATTGATATAAATCTTTTTAGCTATTTTTGTGTTTGCCTTTACTTTTTTTATTTTTTATTTTCTTTCCTTAATTAAAGTTTGTCGTTTATATTTTTGATTTTCTTTCAATTATTAATGTTTTCCTTTTATAGACATATGTATTGACCTATGTATCACAACATTTACTATATGACACAACTACCATAAAAATAAGTAATTACTTATGAAAAATAAGAGGGTGTTTGAATTGGCTTAAAAGCTGGTCAAACTTACTTTAAGCATAGCTTTTGACTTCTGGAAGTGTTTGACAAATATAAAAAAATAATTTAAAATAACTCAATAAAAAATTAAGAAGTCGGAAAGTGTTTGACAAGGTAAATATGATTGAAAATAAATTTAAAACCACTTTAAATAATTCAAAATCCATTTGATCATATTTTAAAGAAAAAAATTAAGTGCTTTCTATATCGACAAAAGTTATAAAGGTAAATTTTCCCATAAACACTTTCAGGACCTTGATAAATAAGAAGCTTTGGTCTTATATTTTTGAGAAAATGCATAAGTACTCTCCAAATCTATGCCCGAAATCTAAGACACAAACTTATAGTATACTAAGGTCCTATTACCCCCTGAACTTATTTTAAAAATAATTTTGTACCCCTTTTCGGCCTATATGACACTATGTTCTGGGCCCAGCGCGTGTTCAAATTTTATTTCAAGTTAGTGTCATGTAACCCAAAAAAGGCTAGAAAATTATTTATAAAATAAGTTCAGAGGGGTAATAGGACCTTAATATAGTCTATGTTTGTCTCTGGGATTCCAGGCATAGGTTGAGAGTAAAACTTTAGTTTTTTCCAAATTTTCATCTGCTTATTAAATTGAGTAATTAAAAACCCCAAAACCACTCCTTATTATACAAGAAGTTTCTGGGTAAGAACAAGGGAGACTTAGGATGAACCTTTCTAATGGTAACATGTTCCCCAATTTGGTACTTTAATTTCTAGGCCTTACAGACGTAAATTGTGGCCCTAGGGAGGGTTTAGGTTCATCCAAAGGTGGGAAAACTCGGGTTTATGAGGATTTTTGTGTGTAAGACCTTGGGTTTTTTTAAACACAATTGTTCTTGATTTAAATACCATAGTTTTCTTATTTACTCATGGAACTTATTATTATTGATGAACTTGAAGACGTGTTTTGCTGATCTTGATAGTGTTTCTCCATGAAAATTGTGACTGCTGAAAATTGAGTTGTTATTGAGAATATGTAAACTAATAGAGTGTGGTGATTGAGTTGTGTGTTTGGTAAACTGTGAGTTGTTTGTAGTGTGGAGGTTCAAATAGGGTGTAAGGAGTACCTGTATTCTGATCCCTTAACTTGTATTTCGAGGTTTTCTTGTTGGGTAACACGTGGTTTGGTACTCACAACTTGCTTCTACAAATTTTTGTAGGTTACGAGCCTGGATTTTCGTGATACCTTTCATTCTCTTCATTTTCGAGGCATCTTGTGGAGGATTGTGAGGTAGCTGCTTGTCATCTCAGCAAACTTTCCTACTCCAATTTATGACTTTGTTTTTACTTGAAAGACAACTTTCATGTATGACTTGCATTTTTATTTCAATTCTAGTATTTACTATAGAGGCTTGTGTACGTGACTACCAGGTTCTGCGAATTGAATTAAGTTGACTTTTTTCCGTATTAGTAATTGTTATCAGACATTGGTTTTATTTCAACATTTTCTCGAAATTATTGGATTTGGCTGACTTATCTTGGTGGGATATGACGAGTGTCATCACGCTTATTTTTGGGTCGTGACACAATTATGATTTTTATGTCAACTAATATTTGAAATATCTTTTCAACACTTACTATTTGATATATTTTAACAACTCAATTTTCCCCAATCTCTTTTGTTTCTCAAATTCGAATTAGAACTACAGTAGATATTTTAAGTATGTCAAGTCACCAAATTATAATTACGAAATATATTTTATCCCAATTTAACATAAAATAATCAAAATAAATTAACTAATTTATTGAAATAACAACATATAATCTACCATAAAAAGGAAGTTGAGGGATCAAACCAAGTTTTTGTAATAACATATAATGGCATTATAATAACATAAAAATAACAAATTTGAGAAGAGATGACAAACACGGAAGAACATATATCGCATAACATTAATATGTATTAATTGTTTAATTTAATTAGAAATTAAAATGGACGTAGACACATTTAAATAAATTGTACTTATTTTGGTGAGTGTTTTAATTGTAATTAAATTTGTCAATGTTTTAAATTAAATAAAAAATAGGAGAAACATCTAGAATTCTTTTGAAATTAAAAATGAAAGAAAAGGAAGGTAAAAGAAAAATACATTGTAATATTGCTTACATGAGTTATTAAAGATAAATAACCTAACGACTACTTGGAGAAGATTTCTAAAAAGAAAAAATCAACAACTATGAGTGAGACAAAAGAAAACTGTATATATTATAATATAGGTTAACAAAAAACATGACAAGAGAAGGTGTTAATAGGATGTTTTTTTTTGTTGGGATGAACACGGTAGCTTCTCATTAGATTGCGATGAAATGATCAAATTGTTTTGCAATACTTCATCCCTCAAATATTTTTAACTTATTATTGAACTCATAGACAAAACTACGCAAGATGTTTCTCCTTCTTTTATCACTTCCATCCATTCTACTTCTGACGTTGACATTATTTCTCTATAAATTGATCAACTCAATAAATGGAGAAGAAATATTTTGGTTAGGAAGAATTGTCTTTCTCTTATACTATAATTATAACAAGTATTGCATGGATATCTTTTAACTTAAGTAATTTCAAGAACTAGCTTCTTCTTTTTTTAAGAGTTTCTACCATAATTAATGTTTGCCTTCTATAGACTTATTTTTACACCTATGTATTACGACAGGATGTTTGAATTGACTTAAAATTTGTCAAACCCAAAACTATTTTTATGTTTGTTTTTTGCGTGACCTAATTTTAAAAAAGTTTTTTTATTTCTGAAAGGATTTGAAAAATATAAAAAAATAACTTAAAATAAGTCATAAATGATTTAAAATAAATTAGCAACTGTTTGCCAAGGTAAAATAACATGACATAAATTTTAAAAAAATCGAGGTTTATTATTTTTGTTTTTTTTATTGATTTAAAAATTTGACAAAAATAATTTGATTTTATATTTGAAAAAAATGGAACCAACCAGAAAAAATTCGAGGTTGAAAAACCCCAATACTATTAATTTGGTTTATAAATTTGAATTTTTTACATATATAGTTTAATTTGATATTTTAAAAATTGGAGTCGATCCAATCATTTACACCCCACTTATAACAATTGATATTCTTATATTGAAAAGAGCGTTCAATTTGTTGCATTAACCTTTTACAATACAACACTTGCTAAAAATAGGTAATTGCTTATAAAATGTGAGTCAATGATGATTGATACAGTAACTAGTATTTGAAACCTTTTTTCAATACTTAGTAATTGATACTCAATTTTCCCCAATATGGTTTGTTTCTCAAATTCAAATTACAACTATAGTAGAATTTTGATGTTTATCAAGTCACGAAACTATAATTACAAAATATATTCTATCCGAATTTAAAAGAAATTGACTAATTTATTGAGGGAGCAAACAAGTTTGTATAATAAAATATAAAGGCATCACGATAATATAAAAATAACAAGAGAATGTATTAATTGGATGGTTTATTTTGTTGGGGTGCAGATGATAACTTCTCATCGGATTGGGATAACTTCTCATCAGATTGGGGTGAATTGATGGTACTGTCCTGCAAAACTTCATCCCAGTTCAAGTTCTTTAACATATCAATGAACTCATAAGACAAAACTACCCGATAAGCTTGTCCTTCTTTTATCACTTTCATCCATTCTTCTTCTGGTGTTGACATTATTTCTCTATCAATCAATTCAATTCAGTAAATTGAAGAAGAAAATTTTTGGTTGGGAGATTTATGTGTCTCTTGTACTATATTTATAATAACCAACGTATGGGAATCTTCAACTTTGGTAAGTTGATATAAATTTTTTAGCTATTTTTGTGTTTGCCTTTTATTTTTTTATTTTCTTTTCATAATTAATGTTTGCCTTTTATATTATTCATTTTCTTTCAATTATTAATGTTTTCCTTTTATTGAAATATGTATTGATATCATAACATTTACTATATGACACAACTACCATAAAAATAAGTAATTGCTTATGAAAAATGAGAGGATTTTTGAATTGGCTTAAAAGTCGGTCAAACTTACTTTTAACTTAGTTTTTGAGATGTGTTTGACAAATATAAAAAAAATAATATAAAATAAGTCCAAAAAAAGACTTAAAAGAAGTAGAAAAGTATTTAACAAGGTAAAAATGACTAATAATAAGTTTAAAACGATTTAAAATATTTCAAAACCCAAAAGTAGGCCTTCCCCTACTTTTTATTCTTTGACTTAAAGTCATTTCAGTTTGATTTTTTTAATTTGACATAAAAGATAACTTTGACTTAGTATTTGATACTCCCTACGTCCACAATTGTTTGACAGACATACTAAAAATAGATATCCAATATTAATTATCAATTTAAAAAATCAAGAAATAATGAATCAATTTTTTCCAATTCTGCCATAATAATTACTCCATTTTGGTCAATTAAAAAGTTATATAGACTTTTGATATTCTTGGTAGAGTAGAGTTATATTATTTTACATTTTGTATTAAACTTAACGAGGGGAATGCATTACCTTACCTTGACAAACAATTATGGACGGAGGGAGGATATTTTTTTCAACATAATTAAGACGTAACATATGTTGAAAGATACTTAAGTTATGTGTCTCACCATGTTTAATCTAGATATTATTAATGCATTTATATATAAGAACATTGTCTATTTAAATGATAAAATACATCAAATTTCTCCTAAACTTGGTATTAAAACTTACTTAGTACTTTCTAGGTGAAATCTTGTTCTTTCTCCCTTCTCCTTCTTCTCTTCTCTTCGCTCCCAAACCCTGATCATAAAAAGTATTTTTCTGATCTGAAGTAAATCTTCGTTTTACCGCAATTAAACTCTTAAAAAAAATTAGAAAATAGTACGGTAAAAAGAATACTTTACCCTTACTAAAATGCGAATAGAACATTCCTCACTCCAATAGCCCAACTATTGAAAATCATACCTCTCTAATAAGACATCGAAAAATAGCAAACTCGGAACCGTTGTAAAGATCTTTCAAGGGCTTTCCATCCATATAAAGAACTGCTCATAACTCCTCCTGAGCTAGAAGTTATGATCGTTAAGAAATGACCAAAAACTTACCTTTACACTTGGATTTTCCAGATTTTTCCTATTCTTTCCATAAATAACTACTCTTAGATTCTTGGTTTAATCTTACATATTTCAAGTTACGAGATGTTACAATAAAAATATTGACTTCTATATAATTTCTAAATATCACTTATAATTTTTCGTAGTTTTCACCATCAAATATATTTTTAAATTTTTTGAGATTTAGAATTTTAAATAGTGAAGTAAAGGTTATAATCCATTTCTATATGCAATTCTAATTAAGCACAATTCAAAATTGACTAAACAAAAATCCTAGCAAAAATAAATAAATAATTTAAATCAACACTAATGTTGAATATTTATACTTTAGTTTTTTTATTGATTTAGACATTTAAGCTACATTACCTAATTTTAATTTTTATTTAATTTTAATCATGTAATTAATACTTTTTAAACTTACTTTAGTGTGATTAATTTTAAATTATAATCATTTTCATAATTATTTGTTAATTTGAAAACTTTATTTTATGTAAAAAAAATTTTGTTGGATATTTTGGTGTCATCACACATCTCGTATTTTGTGTTGTTTTGTTGAGAAGAACCTTAGATAGTTCTATTATGGTTGGATCAAAAAAATATTTGGAGAACAAGTTAATACTTGTATGAATATTTTACCGGAAAAAAAAAATAAAAATCAAGGTTTATTAGCATGGTTTAGTTTATTCATTTAAAAGTTCAACACAAATTATTTGATTTGATATTTGAAAAAATCGAACCAACACGAATAATTGCAAAGTTGAAAATCCCCCCCAAAAATCAAGGTTTGTTAGTATGGTTTAGTTTAATAATTTCAAATTTCAATACAAATGATCTGGTTTGATATATTTGAAAAAATCGAATCAATTTATACATTTAAATTTTTACACAAAAAATTTAATTTGATACTTAAAATGAATCAAGCTGATGATCATGCATCACTAGATATTCTTATCTCAAAAAGAGTGAGATATTCTGATCTTAGAAAGAATTTTCAATTGATGCATTAATCTATTAAAATGCAACATTTACTATATGACACAACTACCATAAAAATAGCTAATTTCTTTGTAAAAATTAGTCAATGATGACTTATATGTCACTGGTATTTGAAATATCTTTTCAACACTTATTAATTGAGATATTTTAACAACTCAATATTCCCCAGTCTCTTTTGTTTCTCAAATTTGAATTGGAACTACATTAGGATTTTGATGTTTATCAAGTCAGGAAATTATAGTTTCGAAATATATTTTATTCCAATTTAACATAAAATAATCAAAATAAATTAACTAATTTATTTCAATAACAACATATAATATACTATATATAGGAAGCTGAGGGATTAAATCAAGTTTTTGTAATAAAATATAATGGCGTTATAATAACATAAAAACAACAAATTTGAGAAGAGATGACTAATACGGAAGAACATATATCGCATAACAATAATTTGTATTTATTGTTTAATTTAATTAGAAATTACAATGGACGTAGAACATTTAAATAAATTCTAGTTATTTCTGTGAGTTTTTTAATTGTAATTAAATTTGTGGATATTTTAAATTAAATAAAAAAGAGGAGAAACACCACAAAATTCTTTTGGAATTAAAACCGAAAGAAAAGGAATTTAAAAAGAAAAATACATTGTAATATTGTTTACATTGAGTTATTAACAATAAATAACGTAATGACTACTAGGAGAAGCTCTCTAAAAAGAACAAATCAACAACTATGAGTGAGACAAAAAGAAAACTTTATATATTATAATATAGGATAACAAAAAACATGACAAGAGAAGGTGTTAATAGGATGTTTTTGTTTGTTGGGATGAACACGGTAGCTTCTCATTAGATTGCGATGAAATGATCAATTTTTTTGCAATACTTCATCCCTATTCAATTTTTTTTTTAACTTATTAACGAACTCATAAGACAAAACTACGCGAGAGGTTTCTCCTTCTTTTATCACTTTCATCCATTCTACTTTTGACGTTGACATTATTTCTCTATAAATTGATCAACTCAATAAATGGAGAAGAAATATTTTGATTAGGAAGAATTGTCTTTCTCTTGTACTATATTTATAACAAAGTATTGCATGTGTATCTTTTAACTTTTGTAATTTCAAGAATTAACTTCTTTTTTTTTATGGAATTTCTACGGCGATTAGAGTGCGTTTGGTATAAAGGAAAACATTTTCTGGAAATATTTTTCAATTTTCTCATGTTTGGTTGGGACAAAAGTTTTGAAAAAAGGTTTTCCAAATCATCTTATTCTCCTCAAAATTAAGGAAAATGACTTCCCTTCAAAAAATAAGGAAAATAATTTTCAAAACTCTCCTTCAATTTAAATTACATTTTTTTGGGAAAAACAACAATTTAAAAAAAATCAATTTTAAATTATTTGTTTTCCCGATCCCTGACCTCCACCCACCCACCACTGCCCCCTCCCCCCCATCGGCCAGCCTCCCACCCCCCCCCCTCCCCAAAATATAATTTTTTTTAAAAAATATTATTCCAAATCATCTTATTCTCCTCAAAATTAAGGAAAATGACTTCCCTTCAAAAAATAAGGAAAATAATTTTCAAAACTCTCCTTCAAATTTAAATTACATTTTTTTGGGAAAAACAACAATTTAAAAAAAATCAATTTTAAATTATTTGTTTTCCCGATCCCTGACCTCCACCCACCCACCACTGCCCCCCTCCCCCCCATCGGCCAGCCTCCCACCCACCCCCCCCCCCAAAATATAATTTTTTTTTAAAAATACTATTACATTAAAATTTTTATTTTTTCATTCCTCCCCCCTCCTCCACCCCACCCCACACCCCCACCACCCCAAATAAAAATTTTTTTAAAAAATATTTTCTATTTCATAAATTATTTTCTACTCTAGTAAAAATAAAAGTTGTCTTCTAAAAACATTTTTCATTCATAAAAAAATACTAAAAATCATTTCCGAATAAATTTTCTACTCACCAACCAAACATGAGAAAATAAGTCCAAAATCTACTTGTTTTCCAGGAAAACATTTTCTAGGAAAACATTCTCCTTCATACCAAACACACCCTTAATGTTTGCCTTTTATAGAAATATTTTTACACCTATGTATTACGACAAGGTGTTTGAATTGACTTTAAAATTTCTCAAACCCAAACCTATTTTTAATTCTTTTTTTTTGCGTGACCTATTTTTAAGTCAGTTTTTTTATTTCTGAAAGTATTTGACATATATAAAGTAACTTAAAATAAGTCACAATGATTTAAAATAAATTAGGAAATGTTTGCCAAGGTAAAACTAACATGAAAGAAATTTTAAAAAATCGAGGTTTATTATTTTTGTTTGATTTTTTAATTTAAAATTTTGACGAAAATAATTTGGTGTAATATTTGAAAAAAAAATGGAACAAACCCGAAAAAAATCGAGGTTGAAAAATCCCAATTCTATTAATTTGGTTTATAAATTTAAAATTTTAACATAAATAGTTTAATTTGATATTTTAAAAATCTCAGCCGATCCAATCATTTACACCCCACTTATATCATTTGATATTCTTATATTAAAAAGAGTGTTAAATTTGTTGCATTAACCTTTTACAATACAACACTTACTAAAAGTAGGTTATTGCTTTTAAAATATGAGTCAATGATTGTAACGACCATTTTTGATCGTTTTGAGCACTAGAACTTTTTATGTTAGAAATTGCATTCTGATAAATTTAAATGGGTGTTTTGGACTATTCATAATTATAATTATGAAATTAGTGGGGTAATTTAAATAATTTATTTAGTTGGTCGTTAAAGAAAATAACATTAAAATTAATAAGGGTCACTTTTACTATTTTTATTATTAGTCTTATATAATAACTAGGGAGTAAATATTTTATAGGAAGAATAAGGTTTCAAACGAGAGAACAGGAAGTAGCATTGAGCGAAGAAAGCCACGGTACTTCAGGTGATTTTCTTAGTTTGATTGTTGTTGTTATACTATATGGGTTGGACAATGTGACAAGTGCACATTAATGGAACTGAAGGAAATTAATGTATTGATTAAAGTTAATTTAATTATTTATATTGAATGTATAGATTGTTAATGGAATTGATTACGAGTAGTTGGAAAATTGAAAAGTGCAAAGTCAAAAAGACATTCTGATTGGTCACACTATAGGTGAAACAAATAATGAATTAATGTTTAGATAGCAACGAAAGTTACAGATTATATATGTTTGGTTGATAATTGCCAAGGTGAATTAAGGTAAGGGTCATATTTTTATTATTAATATTATTATATACAAAATGGTGGCAACATGCATGTTGAGGAGTTTTAGTTGAAAAGTGCACGTATGAGTGCACACTGCACAGTTTGGTGTTGCCCTGCGCTGGTTTTATTACAGTGCTTCAAACTTCTGGCATTAATGTTTTGATTTAAGATCATAAATTACGTGTAAATATATTGAGATAGGTAATTAAATATTTGCTGTATCATACTGTTTAAATTTCATTAAATTTGTGGTAATTGGAGAAATTAAGACTTATCATTAGGCTTAAACTTTAAGAGATTGATTATAGAATTAGGTGAATTGATGGGTATAGGTTGGACATAGAATAACCGGAATTTTTATGATCTTGTGAACTTACACCTTATATATATATATATATATATATATATATATATATATATATATATATATTTGATAGATTGGAAGGGTTCGGAGGCAATAAGGAAAGGAAAGGCATTGGAGAAGTAGTTGCTTGACTTCGATTCTTTGGTGGAGGTAGGTTATGGTTTATTTCTATTCGATGGATAAACTCTAAATAGCGATTGATATGTATTGAGTGATATTGTAGAGTCTCCTATGTACTTGATTGTGTGGTTGTATGTTTTGATTGTGTGGTTGTATGTTTTGATTGTGTGGTTTGTGGTTGGCCTAAAATTATGAGACTGTTGAATTTCTAATCTTGAACCCTCTCTATTAAAATAACGCCTTGAATAAAGAAGACTTGATGAAATAAAATAATGAGATAATTGGATCGGAGTGTCACGTTCCGACACAATGACATTAAAGGAAAGGAATCTTGAAGTAACTTAATATACTTAACCTCAAAGAACCTATATTTTAAATGAGTATGGTGTGGAGGCATGAGTCCTCATAGTTTTGCTTGATGTTGTGATTGATGGTGTACCTGTTATGGTGTTGTTGTCAATGGTTCATGTGCTTGTTGGTTGCCACCTGTTAAGTATTGTGGTTGATTTTACATTATTATTCAATGTATATTGGTTTCTATTTTGAGTTGGCCGATGATACCTACTCAGTACGTGTTCCTTGTACTGACCCCTACTTGTATTTTACTCTTTGTTCTTTTGTGGAGTGCAGCAAGTGTGCCATCGACTTCGACTAACCCTCAGCTCTAGTCAGTCTCCAGCACATCAGAGTTCAGGGTGAGCTATTATTTCTTGCTCGTTCTGGATTCTCTCATTCACGTCTGATGTCTTTGAATTTCGGACATGGACTATCTTTTTACTTATTTTGGTTTCTTAAATACTCTTAGACTTGGAAATTGGAGGATAGATGTTCTTGATGTGATGACTTCCAGATTTTGGGGATAATAAGTGTTAAACTTTAGAAGCTTATTTAGTTGGTTACATTAATAAGTTTTTGATCTTCCGCATTATTTTTGGTTATTCATAGTTGAACTATTGGTAAATGTTGGGGTTTAAATTTGTTGGTTCGCTCACCTCGTAAATTAAGTGTGGGTGCCACTCACGACTCATTTTGGGTCGTGACAAACTTGGTATCAGAGTGTTAGGTTCGTTGGTCTCATCACACAAGGACAAGTCTAGTAGAGTCTTGAGGAACAGTATGGGGACGCCTTTACTTTTCTTCGAGAGGCTATAGAACTTCAGGAAAACTCCATTCTTTCTTTCTTTCGTGCTATTACTTGGATCCAATTGGTATCTAGGTGATACAAATTGGTATCTGACATTCTCACACTATTTCGCAGATGGTTAGAACTAGAGCAACAACTGTGTCAACACCAACACCGGCAAGACAGGGCGCGTCTAAGCCAGCCATTGAGGTTGTAACTCGAGGAGGAGCAGTGGCAAGTGGCCGTGGTAGAGGTCGTAGGAGGATGCACAGTAGAGGCAGAGGACAAACACCTGGTCCATCTAGGAATAGAGGAGTTACTCCTCCACCGACTGATGAGGTAGTGAGAGAGGGTGAGAAAGGGGAAAATGAGCAGGTTCAAGATAAGGAAGTACCACCCTAGCCTACCCCAGAGATGATTAATCAGGTTCTTACTTATCTTAGCGGGTTATCTGATCAGGGCCAGACACCTCCAGTGTTTTCTGCCCCAGCACCTCAGGTTCAGGGGGTACAACATGCAACTGTTATGGCTCCCCGCATGGATGCATCATTGGAAGTAGGCACGTTTCCTCGATTGACTACAGGGTCTATAATGACAGGTGATCAACATGAACTTTTCATTAAGTTCTTAAAGTTGAAACCTCCAGTCTTCAAGGGTGCTGAATCTAAAGATGCCTATGATTTTCTGGTTGATTGTCATGAGCTGCTACATAAGATGGACATAGTAGAATGATTCGGTGTTGAGTTTGTGACCTATCAGTTTCAGGGGGATGCCAAAATGTGGTGGCGGTCGTATTTGGAGTGTCAACCAGCACAGGCACCACCTATGACTTGGGCATCATTTTCTAGCTTATTTATGGAGAAGTATATACCCCGGACTTTGAGGGATAGAAGGAGAGATGAGTTCCTAAGCCTAGAGCAAGGAAGGATGTCTGTTGCTGCTTATGAGGCCAAATTTTGTGCACTATCCAGGTATGCCACTCAGCTTTGCTTCAGTCCACAAGAGCAGATTCGCCTCTTTGTGAAAGGATTGAGGTCAGATTTGCAGATTCCAGCTTTACAGGTAGCTGCTGCAGCAAAATCCTTTCAGGAAGTGGTTGATTTTGTGATAGAGGTAGAAGGGGTGAAGCCAGACGACTTCACCACAACATCGACATTTAAGAAGTTTCGTAAGGGAGGTGAGTTTAGTGGTTCGTACTCCAGAGGGCTGAGTTCAGGAGGTTATCAAGCCCGTTCAATTCAGTCTTCATTGCAGGCTTCAGCTGGGGGTCCGTCGTAGACCAGTCAGCCTTTTTCTGAGTTTGGAGGTTATCTCCATACTTCGTCATTTTCACAAAGACCTATACTTGACTCCAAGACTTGTTATGGATGTGGAGAGGCTGGACATATTAGGAAATATTGTCCAAAACAAAGTTATAGATCCCCAGTAGTTAGAGGTAGAGGTGATCATGGTAGAGGCCGTCATTCTGGAGGACGTGGTGGCCAAGGTAATGGTGGTCACAAATTCAGTCGGGGTGGCGGGCAAGTTGGAACTACTGTAGCGCAGCTTGGTAGGGGCAATGGACAGACAGGTGATAGGGCCCATTGTTATGCTTTCCCTGGGAGGTCTGAAGCCGAGACAACTGATGTTGTTATCACAGGTACTCTTTTGGTCTGTGATTGCACGGCTTCTGTATTGTTTGATCCTGGATCCACATTTTCAAATGTATCTTCTCATTTGCTACTGGTCTTGATTTATGTTGTGATTTGCTTGGCATGCCTATTCGTGTCTCTACTCCTGTGGGTGAGTCTGTGATAGTTGAGAAGGTGAATAGGTCTTGCCTTGTGACTTTTGTGGGGAGCAATACTTATGTAGATTTGATTATTCTAGAGATGGTTGATTTTGATGTAATTCTGGGTATGACTTGGCTTTCTCAAAATTTTGCAATCTTAGATTGTAATGCTAAAACTGTGACATTGGCCAAGCCTGGGACAGATCCACTAGTGTGGGAGGGTGACTATATTTCCACTCCAGTTCGTATTATCTCTTTTCTTCGTGCTAAGAGGATGGTGAGTAAGGGTTGTTTATATTTCTTGGCACATCTCAAGGATGATACTTCCAAAGTACCTTCGATTGAGTCTGTTTTGATAGTCCGTGAGTTTCTGGATGTGTTTCCTGCAGACCTTCCTAGTATGCCACCGGATAAGGATATTGATTTTTGTATTGATCTGGAGCCGGGTACTCGCCCCATTTCCATTCCCCCTTATAGAATGGCTCCAGTTGAGTTAAGGGAGTTAAAGGCCCAAACTCAGGAGTTGTTAGGTAAAGGTTTTATTAGACCGAGTGCATCCCCTTGGGGTGCTCCTGTTTTATTTGTGAAGAAGAAAGATGAAAGTTTTCAGATGTGCATAGACTACAAGCAGCTGAATAAGGTAACTATTAACAACAAGTATCAAATTCCTCGCATTGATGATTTATTCGATCAGTTACAAGGTGCTTGTGTCTTCTCTAAAATTGATTTGAGATCTGGTTACGGGCAACAGATGTGCCAAAGACTGCTTTCAAACCAGGTATGAGCATTATATATTATTAGTAATGTCTTTTGGGCTTACGAATGCCCCTGCTGCTTTCATGAACTTGATGAACGAGATTTTTAAGCCTTATCTGGACCTTTTTGTTATTGTATTCATTGATGATATACTGATATACTCAAAGAGCAGGAAAGAACATGAGGAACGTTTGAGAATTGTATTGGAGTTGTTAAGGGAGAAAAGGCTTTATGCCAAATTCTCCAAGTGTGAGTTTTGGCTAGATTCAGTGTCCTTCTTGGGGCACGTGGTTTCTAAGTATGGAGTTATGGTGGATCCTTCTAAAGTTGAAGCATTGAAGAGATGGGTAAGACCTACTAATGTTTCAGAGGTATATCTTTGTTTGATATACACTTTTTTTGCTTCGTTGTGATACTTGTATATCTAAGCATGTTGCAATATTAGTCATAGATGTTGAAATGAGATATATAAATATCAATACTTATGAAATCATTGTTGAATGTTTATTTGGTTCAACTAAAAAATAAGTCAATTTGAGACCAAGTCAACTCGACATTATAAATATAATTTAAAAAATATTTATACATAAAAGTAAGGTGTGTCAAGTGGGCTGGTTGGGTTGAAATTAGATATTAAAATGGGTTTAAATAGAAATCGAGTTGAATCTTGACCTGCCTAAGTTTACTTTGGTTTCAAGTGTATCGGGTTGGGTCCTGATCCACCCATTTTAGCCCTATTAATCTAAAAAAATTTAACATAATGATATTTAACTTTTATAATCACAATACGAATCGCACCTCAAGATTTTTTAAAAAAAAACAACAAATGGATAGATAAATCCTAAAAGATGTTTAACAGATAATAATTCATAACTTAAATATAAGAAAATATCTTTGTAAAGAAATTTAAAATGGTTGAAACTGGAGATTAAATTGGGCTAAATTGAGAACTCTCTTAAAATGGGTTATGCTTTAGTGAGTTGACATTGAACCAAATTCAAGTTATCTTGAGCCGAACCCTCATAATTCTAGACGGGTTACCTATGTTTTGTTTTTTTACCCCCCCACCTCCCAGGAGCTCCCATACCTTTTTCTCCCTTGGTGACTCAAACTCGCAACCTTCAGGTTGGAAGTGAGGAGTGATTATCATTCGATAAGATCCCTCTACAAAAATGTCACACTCTGAGTCTACACCGTTGAAGTGGACGACACCCAACGACCATTGTTGGCCGTAAGAAAACCCTTTGCCAGGCTTAGTTAACTCAGCCGAAGAGATAACTTAACTCAATCATAAAGCTTGAAACATTCTCATGAAAACACTTTAAATAATAGGCTTGGCCAAATATGGCACTTAAGTCTCCAAAATAACATATGTATGGTTGAATCGATCATTAGAAGAACTGGGCCAAAAATTAGGATACATTCTGGCAAAATCAAACTTCCATTGAAGAGAAGCAAATGAAAGGCTTTCATAAAAGTTCTCACAGAATCGAGAATGAAGTTTTCATTCTGTACATGCTAAATCATGAATTAATAACTGCTTCCAATTTCCAAAAAAATAATAATTGTATTGAACTTTCCATTTTTGGATTAAGTTACGAAATTTCCATGAATTGAAACAAACCTCATTCCATGGTATTTACATGAGGTGCCTCTTTAAGTAAGTCCCCTAGAGGTCTTAGTTTATCCACAATTTATGTTTCGTCTTTCGTTTCCTTTTCTTTTGTTTCGAGAAATCTATCCATCAATTGCGGATCTTTCTTTTTCTCATGATTCTTTTCTGATTGAGATGTATATATCTTTTTCACGGATTAACGAAAATGTGCAAAATCTCTATTTGCATCTGCCATTCTATGAGTCTCTTCCTTTTTGCGTATGGCATCGCTACTCCCTTTTGGTAGCATCTACTAATTCAAAACATAATTTGAAAGCCATATTTCAACCCGAAAGTTCTCGAGATGCCGCTAATAACCAACGATTTGCAAGTGTTTTTCCTTGCATTGATCCTATTTCAATGGGAACTTGATGAGTCGATCCACCTACACGTCTTCCTTTTACTGTTATATCAGGATTTACTCCACGTATTTCTTGACGTAAAACGGATAGTGGATGAATGTTAGGACAAACCCCACAACATTCAATAAAGGAAAAACAAAAAACGAATAAAGAGTTCTCTAGGATGCACGAAGTTTCACCAATGACTCTGAATGCTTAAGATGGATCAACGAGGTGCTGGATGCTGATCCTGGTTACCTACGCCTTCATAAAATGATGCAGACCAACTTACATCAGTATATTCAATGTATGAGTATGCGAGTTCGAATGATAAAAAACAACTTCAAAGCTTTAAAGGATTAAGATACAGTCTTGAGAGGCTTTGGCTGGCACCGCGCATCAGGCCCTATCAGAGAGAGGCTGCCTTGAGGGGCTCTAGCAGGCGTGGCACCCCAGGGCTTGTTAGACGGGATTTTCGACTTTTCTTCTCCGACTTTCAATTCTAAACCTTATAAACTCCCATGGATCTCAATCCAAACACTTTACTGACTAAAATACTCAAAACCTAATAGTTTAGACTCGTAAAACAGCCTAGAAACACGAATCAAACAACCAAAGGCATACCACAACTCAACCAACAAGAATTCAATTGTTTTTCATCAAGAACTTCAATGTTCATAATTCAATCTACTCTAATTGCGCTAACTTAAACTTATTTTTGGGTGGGTGGAAGAACCCATCACAGAAAGATCTCATATACCTGATTAGGGATCACCCCGACGAATTCCACTAGAATCTCTTGGCGTTCTAGGTGAAATCTTGTTCTTTCTCCTGTCTCCTTCTTCTCTTTTCTTTTCTCCCAAACCCTAAGCGTAAAAAGAACTTTTAAAATCTGAACTTAAACTTGGTTTTACCCCAATTAAACTCTTAAAACAAATTAGAAAATTGTACAATGAAAAGACTACTTTACCCTTACTAAAATCCGAATAGATCTTTCCTCACTCCAATAGCCAAACATTCGAAAAGCATATCTCCCTAATACTATATCAAAAAATAGAAAACTCAGTGCCGTTGGAAATATCTTTCCAACGGATTTCCATCCACATAAAGAACTGCCCATAACTCCTCCTGAGCTACAAGTTATGACCGTTTTAAAATGACGAAAGCTTACTTTTACACTTGGAAATTTTCCACAAATTTCCTATTCTTTCCAAAAATAACTATTCTTAGTTTCTTGGTTTAATCCAAGATATTTGGACTTACGATATGTTACAATTAATGTATAGACTTCTATATAATTTTTAAATATCAAATATATTTTTTCATTGTTTTTATCATCAAATATATTTTTAATTTTTTGAGATTTAGAATTTTGAACAGCGAAGTAAAGGTTATAATCCATTTCTATATGCAACTCTAATCAAGTTCAATTCTAAATTAACTAATCACTAATTCTAACAAATAAAAAAATTAACTCAACACTAATGTTGAATATTTATACTTTTGATTTACATTGATTTTGATATTTAAGCTACATAACCTAATTTTAGTTTTTATTTAATGTTAATCATGTAATTAGTGCTTTTAGACTTACTTTAGTGTGATTGAGTACTTTCAAATCATAATTATTTTCATAAATTTTATTTTATGTGATTTTATTATTATTTGTGTTGAATATTATAGTGTCATCACACATCTCATATTTTTTGTTATTCTGTTGAGAAGCACCTTTGATAGTTCTATTATGGATGGATTAAAAAATATTTGAAGGACAAGTTACTTATATACTTGTATGAATATTTTACCTGAAAAGTAAAAAAAAATCTAGGTTTATTAGTATTGTTTAGTTTATTATTTTAAAAGTTAAACACAAAAGATTTGGCTTGATATTTGAAAAAATCGAACCAACAAGAACAATTGCGAAGTTTAAAACCCCAATTTTATTAATTTGATTTATACATTAAATTTTTTTATATAAATAATTTAATTTGATATTTAAAATGAACCAAGTTGATGACCATGTATCATTAGATATACTTATCTCAGAAAGAGTAAGATATTCTTATATATCTCAGAAAGTTTCTTCAATTGATGCATTAATCTTTTAAGTTTGTCGAGTCATCAAATTATAATTACGAAATATATTTTATCCCAATTTAAAATAAAATAATCAAAATAAATAAACTAGTTTATTTAAATAACAACATATGATCTACCATATTTATTTATAATCTACCATATATAGGAAGTTGAGGGATCAAACCATGTTTTTGTAACAAAATATAATGGCATTATAATAACATAAAAATAATTTTTTTTAGAAGAGATGAAAAGCACGGAAGAACATATATCGCGTAACATTAATATGCATTAATTGTTTAACTTAATTAGAAATTAAAATGAATGTAGACACATTTAAATAAATTGTACTTATTTTTGTGAGTGTTTTAATTGTAATTAAATTTGTGAATGTTTTAAATTAAATATTAAAGAGGAGAAACACCATAGAATTCTTTTAAAATTAAAAAAGAAAGAAAAGGAAGGTAAAAGAAAAATACTTTGTAATATTGCTTACATTAAGTTATTAAAGATAAATAATCTAACGACTACTAGGAGAAGCTTTCTAAAAAGAACAAATCAACAACTATGATTGAAACAAAAAAGAAAACGGTATATATTATAATATAGTATCAAAAAACATGACAAGAGAAGGTGTAAATTCTATGTTTTTCTGTTTGTTAGGATGCACAAGGTAGCTTCTCATCAGATTGCGATGAAATGATCATATTGCGTTGCAAAACTTCATCCCTATTCAAAATTTTTAACTTCTTATGAACTCATAAGACAAAACTACGCGAGAGTTTTCTCCTTATTTTATCACTTTTATCCATTCTACTTCTAATGTTGACATTATTTCGCTATAAATCGACAATTCAATAAAGGGAGAAGAAATTCTTTGGTTAGGAAGATTTTTCTTCTTTTGTACTATAATTATAACAAGTATTGCATGAGTATCTTTTAACTTAAGTAATTTCAAGAATTAGCTTTTTTTTTTCAAGAGTTTCTCCCATAATTGATGTTTGCCTTTATAGACTTATTTTTACTCTTATGAATCACGACAATGTGTTTGCATTAGCTTTAAAATTTGTCAAACCAAAACCTATTTTTAGTTGTTTCTTTTTCGTGATTTTAAGACATTTTTTTATTTCTGAAAGTATTTGATAAATATAAAAAATAATTTCAGATAAGTCAAAAATAATTTAAAATAAAAGGAACTGTTTGCCAAGGTTAAAATAACATGACATAAATATTAATAAATCAAGGTTTATTAATTTTTTTTGATTTCTTGATTTAAAAATTTGACAAAAATAATTTGGTTTGATATTTGAAAAGAATGGAACCAACCTGAAAAAATTCGAGGTTGAAAAATCCCAATTCTATTAATTTGATTTACAAATTTGAAATTTCTACATAAATAATTTAATTTGATATTTTAAAAATCGGAGTTGATCCAATCATTTACACTCCACTTACAACAATTGATATTCTTATATTAAAAAGAGTACATGTTCAATTTGTTGCATTAACCTTTTACAATACAAGACTTGCTAAATATAGGTAATTGCTTATAAAATGTGAGTTAATGATGATTGATACAGTCAACTAGTATTTGAAACCTTTTTTCAACACTTAGTATTTGACACTTTTTTTCAACAACTCAATTTTCCCCAATATCGTTTGTTTCTCAAATTCAAGTTGGAACTATAGTAGAATTTTGATGTTTATCAAGTCACCAAACTATAATTACAAAATATATTCTATCCCAATTTAACATAAAATAGTTAAAATAAATTGACTTATTTATTGAGGAGCAAACCACGTTTTTATAATAAAATATAAAGGCATCACGATAATATAAAAATAATAAGAAAAGGTGTTAATTGGATGGGCTTTTTTGTTGGGGTGCAGATGATAACTTCTCATCAGATTGGGGTGAAATGATGTTATTGTGCTGCAAAACTTCATCTCTGTTCATGTTCTTTAACTTATCAATGAAGTCATAAGACAAAACTACCCGAGAAGTTTGTCCTTCCTTTATAACTTTCATCCATTCTTATTCTGGTGTTGACATTATTTCTCTATCAATCGATTCATTTCAGTAAAAGCAAGAAGAATTATTTGGTTGGGAAGATTTGTGTTTCTCTTGTACTACATTTATAATAACCAGCATATGGGTATCTTCAACTTTGGTAAGTTGATATAAACTTTTTTAGCTATTTTTGTGTTTGCCTTTTATTTTTTTGATTTTCTTTTCTTAATTAATATTTTCCTTATATATTTTTCATTTTCTTTCAATTATTAATGTTTTCCTTTATTAGACATATGTACTGACCTGTGCATCATAACATTTACTATATGACATAACTATCATAAAAATAAGTAATTCTTATGAAAAATGAGATAGTGTTTGAATTGGCTTAAAAGTCGGTAAAACTTACTTTTAACTTAGTTTTTTTTATTTCTGGGTGTGTTTGACAAAATAATTTAAAATAAGTCAAAAAAAAAACTTAAAAGAAGTCGGAAAGTGTTTGACAAGGTAAAAAATGACTAAAAATAAGTTTAAAACGACTTAAAATATTTCGAAAGCCAAAAGTAGGCCCCTACTTTTTATTTTTTGACTTAACGTCATTTCAGTTTAATTTTTTTATTTAGACTTAAAATATATCTTTGACTTCGTATTTGATAATCCCTGCAACCACAATTGTTTGACAGGTATACTAAAAATAGATATCCAATATTAATTGTCAATTTAAAAAATCAAAAAATAATGAATCAGTTTTTTCCAATTCTGCCCTAATAATTACTCCATTTTGTTCAATCAAAAAGTTATGTAGACTTTTGATATTCTTTGTATAATAAAGGTATATTATTCAAATTACATTTTGTATAAAATTTCATGAGGGGAGTGCATTACCTTACCTTGACAAACAATTGTGGACAACGGAGTATATTATTTTAAACATAATTAATACGTAATATATGTTGAAAGATACTAAAGTTATGTGCCTCACCATGTTTAATATAGATATTATTAATGTATTTATATACAAGAACATTGTCCATTTAAAAGATAAAATACATCAAATCCTTCCTTTACATGGCATTAAAACTTACTTAGTACTTTAACTATATGGTGTTTAAATATCCCTTAAGAATTTTGAAGTGATTAAATACCACCTAAAGGGATGACGTGGCAAAGCAAAGTATTCACTCTTCTAAAAGCGCGTGACACAATAATTAAAAAAAACTAAATGGTAATATCAAACACATAACATTTTTTTTTATTGGAAAATATATAACTCATAGTTTTTAACTTTTTCTATAAGTTATTTTTTTTTAAAAAAAATGGAAAATTCTTGTTTATAAGAAAATGAAATATGTGGGCTCAATTTATTTTATTTTTTTTAAATAATCATTTTGTTTTTTCTTTATTTTATTATGTTCCGGAAATATTTTCTTTGCCATTGACACACTCTTTGTACCTTTCTTCTTCCATATTTGTTATTTTTCCTTCAAGTTCATCTCTCACCTCACTACTCATTTTCCAAGTACAGATTTGTAGGAGAGGGAGAGGGAGAGGGAGAGGGTTCAAAGAAGAAATAGTAAGTATGCTATTTTTTATTTAAAAAAATTGATGAAAGTGAAGAAAAAAACCAACTATTGAAGTTTGGAAATGGTCGGGGAAAAAAGATTTGAGTGAAAGCTTAAAAGGGTGAAAATCAAAGAAGAAGAAAGAGCGGGGGTGGCGTGGGGTGGGGGGTGAGGGGTAGAAGAGAAGGGGTGGAAGAAGGCGTGGCAATTTTAATTTTAAAATTCAGTTTTAGTTATATAGTGTAATGAATTAATTTATTAGTTTTATGAATTAAAAAAAATTGGAAACGGGTAAAGGAACAAAAATAAATAAATTGAGAATTAATGATGTGGTGCTTATATGGTTGTGATGTAGCACTTACATGTTTACGATGGGGCAGGTGGAAATGATAATCTACTCTCAGGTTGTATTTAATTCACATAAAAAATGTTAACGGCATATTTAATCGCGCGTATACTATAAGTACTAAAGCAAGTTGTGCTGCCAATTTTTTTAGTGGGGGGGGGGGGGGGGTGTTATGTGTTTTGTCTATTTAGTTAACTTCAAATAAAAAGGAAAATCCTATAGAACCTTAAATTCCAATTCTTGATGATTGTTTTATTATATAAATATTGCAACAAAAAAACCCCTTAATTCCCTTTCTTATTGAAAATTAAGGTCATAAATACAGTGGAATTTTCGCTGAAATTCAAAAAATGAAAGATTTTAATAGAAAAAAGTGTTGTTAAATCCAGTTTACTACTTTGGAAGTTAAAATCTTATTCTCTAATATTTTTTTTGGGTCAATTTTTTGAAGAATGTAATTTTTTTTAAAGTATTTATTTCTACAATTGTTGATTCATTTGATCAATTATTTAAAGGAGAAAATTAAGTGCTTTCGATATTGACAAAAGTTATAAAGGTAAATTTCCCATAAGCACTTTCTGGATCTTGATCAATAAGAAATTTTGTTCTTATATTTTTCATGTATTTATTAAATTGAGTATTTGAACACCCCAAAAGCACTCATTATTGTCCAAGAATTTTATGGGTAAGAACAAGGCAGACTTAGGGTGATTCCATCGTTTTCATCAAGAATCTTTGTAAAGGTAAGTAGTTTGTTTAACAATTCGGTACTTTGAATTCTAGGCCTTCGAGACGGTAATTGTTGCCCTATGGGAGGGTTTGGGTTCATCCAAAGATGGGAAAACTCGGGTTTATGAGGATTTGGTGTGCAAGTCCTTTTGATTTTTATAAACACATTTGTTCTTGAGTTAATTACTGTAATTCTCTTATGTAACCATGGGACTTATTATAGTTTTAGACAAATAAATGATGAGAAAGTATTGGATTTGATGGAAAAATCATGAGGTTGACTTGATTTTGGGATTAAGTTATAGTCCAGGAATCTTAGGCCAATTGAGATTTATTTTATACTTAAGTTCTAATTTAGACCTCGGACAAACTAAAGCTTCACAAAAAGAGTCAACTTTCTGGGATCAAACTTCTAAAATAGTTGTTTAGCGCCCAAGCAAGCTAGACTTAACCAAGTTGTCATGCATGTCTTTAATTGAATAATACCTTTAAATTATTGAGATATTACATGTTTAGATCTTTGTGTACGATGTTTGGGCAGATGAGTTGCTTAGGATAATAAGACATTTGATTGTTGATGTTGTCCTTATGATTGTTATTGGCTATTTTTTTAGGGGTGTTAATCTGTTTGTTGTATCCCATTTATGTTATATGTGAGTATTAACTACTTCATTAATATAACTTGTATATGTATTGTTAGAGAGATGGGAGGAGCATAAACTGAAATGTTAGTTTATTGTCATTCTCATGCAGTAAATGTGTTTATTTGAGTGTAAAAGTGTCATTTTATCCATTTTGGTGGCCCATTGGCTCGGGTAACATGCATGATAAATACTAATGGCTTCCTCAATTGCAATGTCTGGTACATAATATCTCTAAATAAACTCAGAAATTATATAGGTACAAATTGCTGCTAGTTGGTTCGAACACCACGCCTTTAGTACGTGCGACTGTTTGAGTGTAAGTTCCATGAGTGAACCAAATTTACCTCTTCGTACTTTCTTGTTATATATTGATTCATGAGTTGTCAATATTTATATTTAAATGATGAGATGGTTCTTGAATAGACCGAAATTATATGTTCAACATTGTAAATGATGTCTTAGGAGTCCTTGGTGTTTCAGGTTATATTAAAGGTGTGATGAATCACATATAGGTGATTGTTATGACTTTGGATATGTTTCAAGCGATCGGTAAGTCAAAATATTGATCGGGAGTTTTCTTATTCACAAGCTTGCACTGTATTATATTATTAGTCTGGTGGTCTAGAACATATTCAACTAGGGGAATTTTAGTCAAGGTTTTATAAAAGTCTTGTAGGCAGTGGTGGGCTCATAAATTTTACCGAATGGGTTTGACATAAAAAAGAAAAAAAACATAAATAAGCGAATAAATTAACAACAAAATAATTCATGATTGATCAAAATATTACTTAAAATTATTTTCTGTGAGTCTTTTATTTCTTGAAACCTATTCATAATATTATCATCAGAAACAATATTAAATATTTTTTTTCTAAATAAGGTACAATACATCCTCTAATTATTTCATCTTCCATTAAATTTTGCATTTAACTTTTCATAAACTTCATTGCCGATAAAGCTCTTTGTACTGAAACTATGGCTACTTGCAAGAGCAATGCAAATTTCACAAGGCGAAATATAAGGGAGTAATTTAAATGTTTCTTTGCATTGAGTATCTTTCAAAAAATATCATCAAGTCCTTTTAGGGTAAAGAACATATCATCAACAACACGGACATCAACAATATATGTCTCTAACTAACTCTTAAGAGTGACCATCATATTTTCATCAATATCAGCAGGATGTAATTCAGTCATTTTCGGTACTTTCCTGATGTTAAAATCAAAAAGTGAGTCAACCGGATTCAAGTAAGTAACTCCAATAAGTAAATTTGTTCTCACCTCATTAAAACGATCTTTGAGTTCTTAAAGTTGTCGATGAATCATCTTAAGATAAACTTTAACATGATAATGATGTGAGATAGTATACTCAGTAACATTACATCGACATTTTTCAAAATTCACATAGAACTCATAAAAAATTAGGTCTCAAAATGTCATACATAACAAAAAAAAATTGGATACATTCTCCATAAGTGACTATCATCCTTCATCCCTTACATTTTGCAATCATGTATTGACCACTTCAGTAAGTTGAATGACATGTGTAATATCCTGTTGTTTCCTCATTAAACTCATTTGTAATAGCTAAAATATCTTTTATCAAGTGCAATATAAAAAGCAATCTCAAATGGTTGACAAACTTTAAGATATCATGTTGCTCTGGCGCTCTCTTCAACAAATTAATAATTAACATCAATAATTTTAAATACCCCAACAAGAGTCAACTAAAGTTGATGAACAAAACAATGGATTGCATGAGCTTATCTACTTTTTTGACGAATCAAAATTTAAAGCCACTCAGCCGCCCATGCATATCGCTTTCTTCATAATAACATTTCTCATATATATGATATATACTTAAAAATATAGAGCAAGAAAACTAGCAATTGCTTAAAAAAAACATAAAGCACTAGTATTATGAACATGAACAATCCCAATAAACCTTTCAATAACAAATATCTATTTAACAACATATCCAAAATAATTTTAATTTTCTATTTACATGACACATCACAACATTCACGACTAGCAATGACAAATAGTAACCATTTAGATCCATCATAACAACTTAATTGATTTAATCTTACACGCAGTGATGATACCTTTGTCAATTTTATGAGAAGTAAAATTATTATTTTTAACGACTTTTTTCCGTAATTTTGGAAAAGTCAATGAAGAAAAAATCGGGGCAAGAAACTCTTTTGAGTAACTTGGAATTACCTAACACAGTCTAGATTTGGAAGAAATCGGAGTTATTAAGGTGCAGGAAAAATCTAGTAATAAATAAGAGATATAATTGTAAATTTTATTATATGAGTAGATAGAAAAGATGATAACAAACTTGTACCATTTTACAGAATGGAATTTGGATGAGTAGTACTTCCAAAAATAATATTTTAGTGAAAGGGTACATGCTGCCTCCATCAGGGGAGGTAGAGAGGGACTTTGGCCTCTAGAGTGGTAAGGTTTTAACTCCCTGAATCAACTTTTTGATACGTAGAACCTATTCTCTGGGTTATCATCAATTTGGAAGGGTTTTAATATAAGAATTATGGTGGAAACAGCCCTAATTTGGGTATTATGATCATGGGTTTCAACTAGGGTCCATAGTTTATTATTATTCAGAAATTTAGTGTTTCTTTATTGTCTCCCATATATAAATTGTTGTTTGTAGACCACGAAAAAAAGGTACAAACCCGTAAAAGGAAAGATCAAGTTGTATATGTTTTCAAGCTTATTTCAAGGTAGGTGATGATTCTGATTCTATGGTTGTGTGATATACACTTGTTTTGCTTCATTGTGATACTTGTATATGTATGCATGTTGCAATATTGTAATAGATACAGTAAAATCATGATAGAATGGCTATCTTGATGTGTTATTGTTTTGTATGTGTCACGATCTAAAAATAGACGTGATGGCACTCGTCTTATCCAACCAAGACAAGTAAGCCTAAAACTCAACTATTACAATAAAATGCGGAAAATTTACTACCAACTTACATTATACCCAAAACCATGTTGTCACGTGCACAAGCCTTTAAAGTATTACAATTGAATCAAAAGAAAATATAAGTCTCATATGATACTGTTTCTAGAGTAGAACAAAATCATAAACAAGAGTAAGGAGGGCTGCAGAGATAACCAACAACTACCTCAAAAATCTCCAGGATGCCTCAGAAGAGAATAGAATATATCATAAAAGTACGGGCTAGTAATCTACAAAAAAATTATGGAAGCAAGGGGTGAGTACTAAAACCACACGGTACTCAGCAAGAAAATCCCTAAACACAAGCTAATGGAATGAAATACGGGTACACCCACCACTCCCAACCAAACCTCCACAACTACAACCTGCATAAACATCAGCCCAACCTAACAGATCACAGTTTACATAGCATGTAACTCAACAACAACACTTAGACAAATTACATATCATCTACAACAACACTTTGACAAATTACATACTCCACAACAACACTTTAACAAATTACATACTCCACAACAACAACACTTAAACAAATTAGATATCCTCAATAGCAACACTTCAACAATTTAAATATCCTCAATATGGACACTTCAATAAATTAAATGTCCTCATGAACAACACTTCAACAAATTATATATCCTCAACAATAAGCTCAGTATTCAACAATCACAAGTTCTGCAAAAAGACAATCAGAAGATTAGAAAAACACAATATCAAATTCACAATGATAAGTATGTGCAATGCAATGGAATACATTGTCAAGTATAATGATGTATGTCTGACCTAGTGATACACACCCGCTATCTCTCAGTCCGGAACCCATGGGGGACATATCTGTCCATGCATCTATCACGGAGCACGACACGACCCTCGATATAGTAACCATCACGGCGCGCGATATGTCCCTCGAAATATATTATCTGTAGCGGCGCGAGATACGTCCCTTTAAATGGTACATCCTTTTAAGTACTCATTCTTTCTCAATGCACATAACACTTGTCACAACCAATGCGTCAGAATAATGCAGATGACAAGTTCACACAAATAATGAGGAGATGACTATTTTCATAACATCGCACACTTCACAACCACACAAACATGAAGTCACATCAACAATGATTCAACAAGCCTCCAACCCTTTCTCAACACATCACACATAAACAATTGATCACATTGCCTTTTGTTATCCCATTTTTTTCATCATTAGAATTAATCTATGTGGACAAGTCAACCCATCACCAATTCTGTTACTCTCAGACATATACCACAAGAAAATACACGCATTTCATACACTTAACAAGAGTTTAGAAATCCAGTTGCCTCAATTTATCGAACAGTATCTCCGGGACTTTAGTCTTCCCTTTTCGTTAGGCTTCCAAATCAATCCAATCTATTAAAATAAATAACCACAATAAAGTTTTGAAACTAACGACACACACATTATTATATGTCTAGCATTGGCCCAAAAACTTGCTCATATGTATAGTAAAATTTCTAAATCTTTATTCCAAACCAGTAGGTATTCCATATTCCCTAAATTTTGAAGTTTAAGATTAAGTCAATATTTCTCAAAACACTACAACTCTAATAGTATTCCTATAATTTAATACCCTTATATCTAATTATCTATTTTTATCATAGCAACACTGAATCATAATGTGATAAGTATACGGGTAAAGAACCAAATATCAAAATGAATAAAATTTGTGAATGTTCAATTCATTCGCTACCTGGAAGTTACAATATAAAATCTTCAATTCATTGCCAATATTCCTTCTAATCATTTAAGCCATTAGTACGTGATCAATAAATACCTTGAATTCTTCAATACACCCATTTTTTTCACTCACTAACTTGCTTACCAATCTTATCATTTGACTAACAACCCTTGACATTTTTGCTTATCCTCTAAATAAAATTTTTAAATGCAATCATTCCTTAAGTACTTTAATAATTAAAATAACACTTTTTATGACTCAAACCATATATAAGTCCATTATAATTCTCAATATTCAATGCGATCAATCTTTTTTTTACTTTACCAATTCATATCTTGAGGAAACACTCTATCAGAAACCTAAATTCACCATGACAAATTTGAATTTCGAATCCAATTGTGCAACCCAATTCCTTTATCCATCAACATAAGCTCAATCCTTGAAGATTTGTGTGAATACATGTACCTTATGTTGTCATTAGTCGACTATCCATCGACCTTATCATATCCTTTGCTAAAAATCAAACCATAATCATTATTGAACTCAAAATCATAAAACAACTTATCATTATACTCAAGTTGAACGATTGTACACTCCTTTCTCAAATTTTATCCAATAATTTTTAACCAATCAGTGTTATCATAAGTAGAGCAAAATGGGAGACAATACACATCTCTAAACTCATTTATCTACTAATTGAAGGTACATATTTTCTTAACTCAAAGTAAATATCTTTGTTCTTGATCACCTCTTTCCAAAGACTAAGCTACTTTATAGTGATTCTTTTCATTTATGACATTAGATCTTTTTAATTTTATTAAAGCAGTGTCTCAACACCTCCTATAACTTTCCATGCAATCAAGCTACTTACCAAATAGTATCATACAACAACCTTAAATACTCTCAAGTCGTCATTAAAATACAAACACTCATTTGACTAACAATCTGTATCATTTAGTTACGTCTCAATCACAATCTATCACAAATCCTTATTGATGGCACGTTCAGTTAGCTCTTGTCATCACCATGAAGTCAATCTTGTATCAATATGACACTTCAGATCCAACTACGTCAACCATCCAAAGGAGACACTCAATTTTTATTTATATGCACTTTTTTTTGGTAAAATTCTTAATTACATTCACAAGTATACTCACTTAGACTTTCTTTACTCATAAGCTTATTATCCTAATGTTGATCCACTTCCATGGAGCTTATGGTGAAATCAACACTCATTTAAAATCCTTAAAATACATTTCGCATTCTGAACACATCAATATCATACCAAAAATCCACCACTAGAAGCTTCCTTATAAACAATACACCATCCATCTATACTAACAAGCTAGTTGGTTTCTCAAATTTGAATTCAACACCAAATCTTATTATATGAACATTTAATACATTTTATAACGCTTTAAATAGTTAATATTCACGCTTAACAATCAACATATCCTTTTTGATATACCACTAGTGTCATATCGTGAATGTTTGTTCCATCCACCACTAGAAACATCATACCTACCGAAGAGATCATATCCAAATAGGTCACCTATTCTACCCATCAAATAACTGTAAAATATTACAAAATTAGTTTTGTATATAGCCCAAGCTATATGTATTGTTTCGTAGGTCAGGTCCATATCAAAAGTAACACACTCTATAACTCTAACCAAGTAAGCATTAATACTATTGTTGTAAAATTCTAACCTTAATCGGTGCATCATTATTCTCATCATTTCCTAAGCAACCCATTCATGTTGTGATAACTTTACTACTTATAGTTTCCAAATTATAATATTCATTATCTAGCCATTCTCTTAATTATTCCACTTGAAATTATCGAATCATTAGAGATATTTATACGACACAAATATTTTTCACTTTACAAGGGTAGCTAACTTTAAAACCCCTTCAAATTGTTTGAACATTCTAAATCTAACCACATATCATTTCCATAGGTATGTTGCTTTAATATCAAATCTAACATTCAAGCTATACATAACACATTGACTTCTCATATGAGGAACCACGCACGAGTCATCACTATTAGTCAAAGTAAATGGAGTGAAGCAATAAGAATAAGAACTGGACTAAGTACGCACGATAGAGATCCAAGTAGTGAAATATTTTTCTAAAAGTCATTGTAGTCTCTCAAAGATAAGTACAGACGTCTCCGTACCAATCTTCGAAACTCCTACATAGACTCGACTTGTACACACTTGAGACCGATGAACCTTGGGCTATGATACCATTTTGTCACGATCCAAAAATGGACGTGATGGCCCTTGTCTTATCCCACCAAGACAAGTAAGCCTAAAACTCAATTATTATAATAAAATGCGAAAATTTTACCATCAACTTACATTATACCCCAAAACCTGGTTGTCACGTGTACAAGTCTCTAAAGTATTATAATTGAATCAAAAGAAAATATAAGCCTCATATGATATTGTTTCTACAATAGAACAAAATCATAAACAAGAGTAATGTGGGATGCTGAGATGACCAACAACTACCTCACAAATCTCCATGAAGCCTCAGAAAAGAAGAGAATATATCATAAAAGTCTAGGCTAGTAATCTACAAAAAAATTGTAGAAGCAAGGGGTGAGTACCAAAACCACACGGTACTCAGCAATTAAATCCCAAAACACAAGCTAATGGGATGAAATACGAGTACTCCTACCACCCCCTACCGAACCTCCACAACTACAACCTGCATAAACATCAGCCCAGCCGAATAGATCACAATTTACATAACATGTAATTCAACAACAACACTTAGACAAATTACATATCCTCCGTAACAACACTTTAACAAATTACATACTCCACAACAACAACACTTAAACAAATTAGATATCCTCAATAGAAACACTTCAACAATTTACATATCCTCAATAACGACACTTCAACAAATTCCATGTCCTCACCAACAACACTTCAACAAATTATATATCCTCAATAATAAGCTGAGTATTCAACAATCACAAGTTCCGCAAAAAAAACAATCAGAAGATTAGAAAAACACAATATCAAGTTCACTAATGATAAGTATGTGCAATGCAATGGAATGCAATGTCAAGTATAATGATGTATGTCTGACCTAGTGATACACACCCGCTGTCTCTCAGTCCGGGACCCATGCGGGACATATATGGCCATGCATCTATCGCGGCGCACGACACGACCCTCGATGTAGAAACCATCATGGCGCGTGATAGTCCCTCAAAATATAGTACCGATCGCGGCACGCGATATGTCCCTCGAAATGGTACATCCTTTTAAGTACTCATTCTTTCTTAATGCACATAACACTTGTCACAACCAATGCCTCAGAATAATGCAGATGACAAGTTCACACAAATAATGAGGAGATGACCATTTTCATAACATCGCACACTTCACAACCACACAAACATGAAGTCACATCAATAATGATTCAACAAGCCTTCAACCCTTTCTCAACACATCACACATAAACAATTGATCACATTGCCTTTTGTTATCACCTTTTTTTTCATCATTAGAATTAATCAATGTGGACAAGTCAACCCATCACCAATCCCGTTACTCCCAAACATATACCACTAGAAAATACATGCATTTCATACACTTTACAAGAGTTTTGCAATTCACTTGCCTCAATTTATCGAACAGTCACTTCGGGACTTTAGTATTTCCTTTTCGCTAGGCTTCCAAAATCAATCCAATCTATTCAAATAAATAACCACAATAAAGTTTTGAAACTAACGACAGACACATTATTATGTCTCTAGCATTGACCCAAAAACTTGCTCATATGTATAGTTAAATTTCTAAATCTTAATTCCAAACCAATAGGTCTAATTCCATATAACCTAAATTTCAAGTTTAAGATTAAGTCAATATTTTTCCAAGCACTACAACTCTAATAGTATTTCTATAATTTAATACCCTTATATCTAATTATCTATCTTTATCATAGCAAAACTGAATCATAATGTGATAAGTATACTGGTAAAGAACCAAATATCAAAACGAATAAAATTTGTGAATGTTCAATTCATTCGCTAACTGGAAGTTACAGTCTGAAATCTTCAATTATTCGCCAATATTCCTTCTAATCATTTAGGCCATTAGTACGTGATCAATAGACTAAGGTGTTGCCAAACATTATTAACAAATATTTAATTATTAAAATATTGAATTCTATTTAATAAAATATATATACAGCACAGTAATTTCCTGCAAACCCACTATCATATACCATTGTTAACATCAAAGCTACAAGTTTGATTTCTCGCCTAAGCCTAAAATTTTGAAATCACTAGGTTTGTACAATTCTCACCTGATAGTTGTTTCTCCTACGTCGTGCAGCTGGTGAGTTTTTCGTCCATCCTTTCTTTCTTTTCTTTTCTACATTAACTATATGTCAAAAGTAATAAACCCTAATAACTTATTTTTAGTATGGGTCAAATAGTATTTAATAAGCTATGACATTGACATATTAATCATAAACTAAATAAATAAATTATTTAATATATACCTATTAATTAAATAATTGTAGCTATCGAATAATTCAAATTTATCAAATCAAAATTTACTCTAGGGCGACAATCAAGAGGAGTAAAACGATAATTTTTTATTTTTACATTACAAAAAATGAACTTATGTGTCGTCTCAGTATGATTGGGATCGACTGCCAAGTACGTTCCGGCACACTAACTTGAATCGGATTGTCATGTTACGACATGCTAACTTGATCGATTGCCTTGTTCCAGCATAAATATTGGTCAGATTGCCACATTTCGGCATACTAACAATTTGACTTTGAGTTCCATGAAAGGACCAACTATGCGATGAAGCATATGAATTGTGATGTTGATTCTTATGATAGTATTAAATATGTTATTATTGATAAATGTGTTATAATGTTGTAATTGATTGTTTATGTTTCACTAGTGGGATAGTCACGTGATCCTACCAATACACTATGGTTTTGTACTAATTTTCCTTTTGCTCTTTTTTTTTAAGTACATGGCATCTTCCGGCAGCTATTGACACACCTCGTTTATAAGATCAGTGACCGTTCGAATTCTAGGGTGAGCTAGTTCTTCCGTGCTGCCTTGAGTTCTCTTTGTTTAAGTCCACTCTTTTCAGAATCAAACTATTTGTTAAGGTGATGTTAGTTTTAAGGTTGTACCCCATGTTCTTAGACTTTTCATTGTTAGAGTTTTGGTACATTAACTTTCATGTTATTTTAAGTGTATTTTCTGCATTTTTTATTTTATTGACTTGCTTCTGTAACATAAATATCTTAGTTTAGATTATGTACTTTAGTTGGGTGGTAGTAGTGGTTCTCTCACTAGAGTTTCAGTGTGGGTGCCAATTAGTACGGTTTGGGTCATGATATAATTATTTTTTGAAGCTTTTTTCAACAGAAGATCTCTAATTTTATCACACCGCCTCTCATACCATGAAAGAATTTCAAAAAGTTACCTTTGCTAAATGATGACTCATCTTATCGATGTCCAAGATATACCCCTTGATTCAAAAGGAGTCTCACAACCTCAAGAAAATATTTTAAACAAATTGTGTGCTCTAGTTTGGTTTGATTAGATTTCTTAACAAATGCATCTTGAATTGTTTGATCTTGTCGCATTATAAGATCTTCATACTTCTTCATTGTGTGGTCATGAGCACGATTTGGTCCACCAATGTGTACATTTAATATTTGTTTTGTGTCAACTACTCTTGCTATATCACTTTACATAGTCCAATTACAGAATTCTTTCACTAGTGAAGAAAATGATGATCTCCGACAACTCCTACAAATTCTTTCCTTATGATGAAAGTTAAACCATGATCTTGTTTGATTTGTACATACATATGGGAAAATTAAGTAATGCTTACGTATTTGTTCACCACATTTGACCCATGTTTTAGATAAGCCGATAGGATATATTCATGTATTTTATGTATAATTAGAATATAATTAATCATCTATTAATATTAACCACGTGACAAGATAAGGTGTCAATTGAATGATTTTGTTTGTTGGAATGCACACGATAACTACTCATAATGTTGTTGTCAAAACATCAATTCTATTTCAAAACATCAACCAATTCAATATATTTAACTTATTAATTATTCATAAGACAAGACAATGTGCGAAGCTTCTCCTTATTTTATCACTCTCATATACTTTCCTTCTGATGCGGACATCTATCAATTCATTTCAATAAAACGGAGTTGGGTCTTGACATGCCCAAGTTTACTTTGGGTTCAATGTATTGGGTTGGGTTTTGACCAACCCATTTCAACCCGATTAATCGCAATAATTTTAATATAATGATATTTAACTTTCTATAATCACAATACGAATTTCAGCGCAAGATTTTTTTTTTAAAAAAAACAACAAATGGATAGAGAAATCCTAAAAAATGTTGACTAGATAATAATTCATAACTTTAATAAAAGAAAATATCTTAGTAAAGAATTTCAAAACAGTTGAAACTTGATATTAAATTGGGCTAAATTGAGAACTCTCTTAAACTGGATTAAGCTTGATGAGTTGACATTGATCCAAATTAAAATTATCTTGAGCCCAACCCTTATAATTCTTGATGGGTTTGACAAGTTACCTATGTTTGAGCTTTTTTTACCCCTCCCCTTCCAGGGTCTCCCACCCCTTTTTCTCCCTTGGTAACTTGAACTCACAACCTTCAGGTTAGAAGTGAGGGGTGCTTACCATCCGAGAAGCTCCCTCTTACAAAAATGTCATGCTTTGAGTCTACACCATGGACGTGGTCGGCACCCAACGACCATTGTTGACGTTAAGCAAACCATTGGCCAGACTTAGTTAACTCAGCGAAAGACTTAACTTAACTCAAGTATAAAGCTGGAAACATTTTCATGAAAACACTTTAAATAATAGTCTTGGCTAAATATGAAACTTAAGTCACAAAACAATATATGTATGGTTGAATCGATCATCAGAAGAAAAATTAGGCAAAAAATTAGGGTACATTGTGGGAAAATCAAACTTCCGACGAAGAGAAGCAAATGAAAGGCTTTCATAAAAATTCTCTTTGAATCGAGAATGAAGTTTTCATTCTGTACATACAAGATCATAAATTAGTAACTGTTTCCAATTTCCAAAAAAAAAATACCAATTGTGTCGAACTTTCCATTTTTTGAATAGTTACGAAATCTACATGAATAGGATTACACCACATTCCATGGTATTTACATGAGGTTCCTATTTAACAAAGTCCCCGAGAGTTCTTAGTTGATCCACAACTTATGTTTCATCTTTCGTTTCCTGTTCATTTGTTTTGAGAAATCTATTGATCAATTTCGATTCTTTCTTTTTTCTCTTGTTTCTTTTCTGATTGAGATGTATACATCATGTTCATGGATTAACGAAAATGTGAAAAATCTTTATTTGCCTCTGCCATTCTATGAGTCTCTTCCTTTTTGCGTATGGCATCGCCACTCCGTTTGGCAGCATCCACTAGTTCAAAACTTAATGTTTTCGGGATGCCTCTAATAACCAACTAATGTCAAATACTTTTCCTTATGTGTATCCTATTTGGAGGGGGGCTTGATGAGTTGATACACCAGCACGCCTTGCTTTTACTATTATATCGGGAGTTATTCCACGTACTGGTTGACGTAAAATGGATAGTGGATTTGTTTCTATCTGCAAATAAAGAGATACCCAAAACTGACTGTTTGACTATCTATTTGTCTATTAAGCCTTTAGTACTAATAAGATGAATGTTGGGACAAATCCCACAACATTCTATAAAGGAAATAGAAAAAACAATTAAAGAGTGTTATGGGATGCAAGGAGGCTCACCACAGATTCTGAATGCTCAAGATAGATTAACAAGGTGCTGGATGTTGATCCTGGTTAGCTGCGCCTTTATCATAAGACGATTTAGGCCAACTGACATTATTACATTAGATGTACGAGTACGCGAGATGGAATGATAAACAAAAACTTCTAAGCTTGAAAGAATTAAGTGACTGTCCTGAGAGGCTATAGTTGGCACGGCGCGCCAGGCCCTGTCAGATAGAGGCTGCCCTGAGGGGATCTGGCAGGCGCGGCTCCCCGGGACTTGTTAGACGGGATTTTCGACTTTTCTTCTCTGATTTTTAATTCTCAACCTTCTAAACTCCCATAGATCTCACCCCAAACACTAAGGCTCACTAAAATCCTCAATACCCAATAGTTTAGACTCATAAAAAACCCTTGAAGCACTAATTAAACAACCAAAGGCATACCAAAACTCAACAAACAATATTTCAACGGCTTTTCATCAAGAACTTCAATGATTAGATATCATCCTTGATGAATTCCACTAGAATCTCTTGGCGTTCTTGGTGAAATCTTTTTTTTCTCCCTTCTCCTTCTTCTCTTCCCTTTTCTCTCAAACCCTAAGCATAAAAAGTACAATTCTAATCTGAACTAAAACTTTGTTTTACCCCAACTAAATTCTTGAAACAAATTAGGAAGTAGTATGGTGAAAAGACTAGTTTATCCTTACTAAAATTCGAATAGAACTTTCCTCACTCCAATAGCCCAACTTCTGAAAAACATATCTCCCTAATATGACATTTAAAAATAGCAAACTCAGAGCCGTCGAAAATATCTTTCTTGGGCTTTCCATCCACATAAAGAACTGCCCATAACTGCTCTTGAGCTAGAAATTATGACCGTTTGAAAATGACCAAAAACATACTTTTACACTTGAGAAATTTTCCGGATATTTCCTTTTCTTTTCGAAAATAACTATTCTTAGTTTCTTGGTTTAATCTTAGATATTTCGAGTTACAAGATGTTACAATAAAAGTATTGACTTCTATATAATTTATAAATATCACTTATACTTTTTCATAGTTTTTATCATCAAATATATTTTTAAATTTTTTGAGATTTAGAATTTTGAATAGTTATGTAAAGGTTATAATTCATTTCTATATGCAACTCTAATGAAGCACTATTTAAAATTAATTAAACATTAATCCTAACTAAAAAAAACAAATAAATTAACGCAACACTAATGTTGAATATATATACTTTAGTTTTACATTGATTTTGATATTTAAATTACATAACCTAATTTTAATTTTTTTTAATGTTAATAATGTAATTAATACTTTTTAGTCTTACTTTAGTGTGATTGAGTACTTATAAATTATAAACATTTTCATAATGACTTATTAATTTGAAAATTTTATTATATGTGATTTTATTATTATTTTTTGTTGAATATTTTAGTGTCATCACACATCTCATATTTTGTGTTATTTTCTTGAAAAGCACTTTTTATAGTTCTATTATGGTTGAATTAAAATTGTCACGACCCAAAACGAGTCGTGATGGTACCCACACTTAAACCCCTAGGTGGGAGAACCAACAAATTTAACCCCAAATTACAAACTATAAGCATAATGCGGAAGTTTAAAAACTTACGAAATATCTTATCCCAAAACTTGAAAGTCATCACGACAAGGACATCTAATCTCTAATTCCTAAGTGTAAGAGTATCAAAGACACCAAAATAAATGAAATAAAGTAATTTGTGTCCGAAAACTAAGGACATTAGGTAATGACTGAGAGAATACAATCCAAGCTCGAATGAATATCTCACCCTTGAACCTGATATGGCGAGACTTGATAGAGCTGAGGGCGATCCAAATTCGTCGGTACACTTGCTGCACTCCATATAAGGAAAACAAAGAAAAATACAATTAGGGCTCAGTACGAGGCAACGTATACTGAGTAAGTATCATCGGCCAATCCAAAATAGTAAATAATATACAAAGAATAATTGTATAAAATCAACTATACTACTTAATAGGTGAAAAGCAACAAACAACATGAACAAGTGACAAATGAAGCAAGTACGTAATCAATCACAATATCAAGTACACACGAGGACTTATGTCTCCACATCACGTTCGTTGGGAAATGGGTTCTTTGAGATTGAGTACATTAAATTAATTTAATATCCTTTTCCTTTAATGTTATTGTGTCGGAACGTGACACTCCGATCCAATTATACCGTGTAGGAACGTGACACTCCGATCCAATTATACCGTGTCGGAATGTGACACTCCGATCCAATTATACCGTGTCGGAATGTGACACTTCAATTTAATTATACCGTGTAGGATCGTGACACTCCGATCCAATTATACCGTGTCAAAACGTGACACTCCGATCCAAGAATACTGTGTCGGAACGTGACACTGCGATCCAAGAATACCGTGTCGGAACGTGACACTCCGATCCAAGAATACCGCCAATTTATCCTTTATTATCACCACTTTCAACTCATTGTTATATTATTTCATCAAACCTTCTTAATTCAAGGCATCACTTCGATAAAGAGAGTTCATGAATATAAATTGCATGGTCTCAAGATTTCAGACCAATCACAAAACACACAACCAAGCCACACAACCACAACATGAAGTACAAAGAAAACTTCATAATATCATTCAATGCATATCAATCACTATACAAAAACTGTCATATCCTCCTTATCATTGACTATCCCATTACTCACACATACAAACTTCTTTAATTATTATTACAATAGCCTAATCTCCCTAACTTTATTTGTTACTACCCCAATTTGACCAATCATCAACCCTAAAATTTGTCTCCTAACTTTTCAGATAATTAATATTCTGACCAAAGGAAATTAACTAGTAGTCTTCCATTTCCATTCCAAAACAACATGATAAATGTCCATGTATCCAGTGTATGTCTGTACGATTATGAAAGCCTTAAATTGTTACCTAAAAGTCCAATCTAAGGGTAAGTCATTGCGTTAGTATCAGTGACCTGGATGTATAATTTGTATACTGAATTGAAATTTTGCCTATTCTATATTAATAAGAATTAAGGTTATAGTTATATCATCATTGAAAATAGTCAGGCAATTTTTATCCACTACTATTTGTATCCCCAATCTCAAAAACTAAGATTCTGACCAAAAAAGAAAATTCATTAGTTTCCTTTAGTTCCATTAATGTCCACTTGTTTGCGTCTTCCTTTAACAAAAAATAAATCACACTATCAAACCCATATAGTATAACAGTAATAATCAAAATAAGAAAATCTCCTGAAGTACCGTGACTTTCTTCGCTCAACGCTACCTTCTGTTCTATAGTCTACTTTTATTCTTCCCTACAAATTATGTTTACCTAATTAATATATGAATAATTATAGGAGTGGTAAAAGTCACCCACTATTAATTTTGATATTATTTTCTTTAACCACCAACTAAATAAATTAGTAAAACATCTCCACTATTTTTATAATTATAATTACGAATAATTCAAAATACCCATTTAGAACCCATTGGAAAGTATATTATGAAATAAAAAATTCTAGTGCTCCAAACGATCAAGAGGATTTATAATGATATAGAAATAACTAATTTCAGAAGAGATGACAAATACAGAAGAACATATATCGCGTAACATTAATATGTACTAATGTTTAATTTAATTAGAAATTAAAATGAATGTAGACACATTTAAATAAATTGTAGTTATTTTTGAGAGTGTTTTAATTGTAATTAAATTTGTTGATGTTTTCAATTAAATAAAAAAGAGGAGAAACACCATAAAGTTCTTTTGAAATTAAAAACGAAAGAAAAGGAAGGTAAATGAATAATATTTTGTAATATTTCTTAGATTGAGTAAATAAAGATAAATAACCTAATGACTAATAGGAGAAGCTTTCTGAAAACAACAAATCAGCAACCACTACAACAAATATGATACATTGGTATGACATCAAACTCGTCATTAATTATTCGCTTTTAGTGACAAAATTTACTTTTTGTGGTTAAATATATGAGACAAATATTTCTAGCGACGAAACATAAGAACTCGTAGCAAAGTTTATCCAGTAATTTTTTTCACCAATAATCATTTGATGCCACTTTGTCAAATATTGTTAGTCACGAATTTAAAATTATCGGTGACACACTATTTCGTCACTAATATGTATGTAATTCATGACAAAATATTTTTTGTCTTATAATTTATTAAATTTTTGACACAAGAATTTCATCTAAAATAATATGTTGTTACAATATCGACAAATTAAAATTCGTAGTTATATATTATAAACTTTAGCTAAAAATTTTTATATGTAATCATTATGACATTTATTTTGTCACTGATAATATAAATAATTGGTGATAAATATTTTATTGTGTCTAATCAATCTATGATTTAGTGACAACGAAAATATAGGCGACTTAAACTTGTAGTGAATGACTAAACTATTTACTACGAAAATAATTCGTAGCTAAATACAATTTTTTTCTACAATTGTTCATAATTACAGGTGAAAACTTACAAAAAGAATAATACAAGTGTTTCATAAGGAATAGACAGATATTAAAACCAATGGAGTCGGTGAATTTTGTAAAAACGAAAAAGTTCAATTCATCAATTATCTTAGATTACGCAGTTATAAAATGCATATTTTGAAAAATACAATTCAGGTTATAGATATTTTGAGTAGGCACGGTTCTACCACTAGATCACTAATATTTGTTTGTTTAGCACTTTTCTTTTTTATTTGATACACTTTCATTGATAAGCACGGTAAAAAAAAAATCTGTGGAGTCTTTGTGCTAAGTTTTGTGCATGTCTATTGATTTATGACTGGTAAACTAGAGTAACTATATAGAGATAACACAAACATACATTTAAGAACAAAATAATTTTTTGTATATAAAATATAGTCATTAGTGAAAAAATTAGATTTTGTTCAACTACGAAATACATATAATTTAGAGATTATTGATTTCGTCACTGATTGAAGTAAAATAATTAGCGACGCTAAAGTTTTATCGGTAGTAATAAACTTTTTAGTGACAAAACATACTATTAACTACAAAAAAAAAATACTTTTTAAAACAAATAAATTTGTCACAAATGTTTAAGCATTTTGGGATGATTTTTCTTTTCTTAGTTTATATAATACTTTTAGCGACGAAGCACTAAATCGTGTTTGTATACTTTTACAGACACACCTTTAGTGACAACAAAGTAACAAATTATATTTTGTCACACAAGATTTTTAGTGACGAAATATTATTTATTAATGACAAAACGGAAAAGACTCAAAATTATCTTTGAACTATCGAAAATAGCTCAAATATACCTTTAAACTATATTCTGGCTCAAACATATACCCTTCTATTAAAGTATTGAATCACTTTTACCCTTACTTTAACAGAGGGGGGTTAAGTGCCATATGGACACCACGTGGAGGCCACACGGACGCAATGTGGATGCCACATAAGCACCAAACAATCTCACCTCCACATAGACTCATAAATCTTAATTACTATTTTTTCCCTCATTACTCTAATAGATACAATTTTCACCCCATTCTTATTTCTCTAAAACATAATACGATTTCTCCTTTCTTTCTCTAGTACAATTTTCTCTTTCTCTTATACGATTTCCAGTAGGGTTTCACAGATTTCCTCTCATGGATGCCATTGGATTTCAAATTTGACTTCGCGGGGGCTCTAGGTTACGAAGTGGATTTTCGCGTCTCAGTCACATGAGCTATAAACACATCCTTCGATAAGCTTGAAATTTAAAATCTACGACATAACTTAAACGAAGGAAACTAAAACATTAATTGCATACCAAGTGCACATAATAGATGATTAAAGAAACGGTACATTTCACTGGAATGAAAAATGCAAAAAGACAACAATCCATGAGCTATTCCACCAACAAAAAGGAAATACAGGACAATGCAAAAGGAATATATATATATATATATATATATATATATATATATATATATATATATATATATATAGAAACTATTTTTATAATGATAAATTTTATCATATATACATTTAAGAACAAAATAATTTTATGTATATAAAATATAGTCATTACTAAAAAAATTAGATTTTGTTCAACTATAAAATACATATAATTTAGAGATAATTGATTTTGTCACTAATTGAAGTAAAATAATTAGTGACGCTAAATTTTTATCGGTAGTAATAACCTTTTTAGTGACAAAACATACTATTAACTACAAAAAAATACTTTTTAAAACAAATAAATTTGTCACAAATGTTTAAGCATTTTGGGATGATTTTTCTTTTCGTAGTTAATATAATATTTTTAGCGACGAAGCATTAAATCATCTTTGTACACTTTTAGAGACACACCTTTAGTGACAACTGAGTAACGTATAATTTTTTGTCATACAAGATTTTTAGTGAAGAAATATTATTTATTAATGACAAAATGGAAAAGACTCAAAATTATCTTTGAACTATAGAAAATAGCTCAAATATACCCTTAAGCGATATTCTGGCTCAAAAATACCCTTCTATTAAAGTATTGGGTAACTTTTACCCTTACTTTTAACAGAGGGGTGTTAAGTGCTATATGGAAGCCACGTGGCGGCCACACGGACGCCATGTGGATGCCACATAAGCACCAAACAACCTCACCTCCATATAGACTCATAAAATCTTAATTACTAATTTTCCCCTCATTTATCTAATAGATACAATTTTCACCCCCTTCTTATTTCTCTAAAACATAATACGATGTCTCCTTTCTTTATCTAGTACGATTTTTCCTTTCTCTTATACGATTTCCACTAGAGTTTCACAGATTTCCTCTCATGGATGCCATTGGATTTCAAATTTTATTTTGTGGTGGCTCTAGGTTACGAAGTGGATTTTCGCGTCTCAGTCACATGAGCTGTAAACACATCCTTCTATAAGCTTGAAACCTAAAATCTACAATATAACTTAAACAAAGGAAACTAAAACATTAATTGCATACCAGGTGCACAGAATGGAAGATCAAAGAAACGGTACATTTCACTGGAATGAAAAATGCAAAATGAGAACAATCCATGAGTTATTCCACAGACAAAAAGGAAATACAAGACATATGCATAGGGATATATATATATATATATATATATATATATATATTAAACAAATTAAAAAATTGTAAGGTGAAAAGATTACATTATCATTGCTATAATCCGAATAGAACTTTCCTCACTCCAATAACCCAATTTTCGAAAATCATATCTCCCTAATACGACATCAAAAATTAGCAAACTCGGTGCTGTTCGAAAGATATTTCCAAGGTCTTTCCACCCACATAAAGAACTGATAACTCCTCCTGAGCTAGAAGTTATGACCGTTTGAATATGACCAAAACTTAGTTTCTTGGTTTAATCCTAGATATTGGAGTTACAAGATGTTACAATTTAAGTATAGACTTCTACATAATTTTTCAATATCAAATATAATTTTTCATACATTTTATCATCAAATTTATTTTTTAATTTTTTGAGATTTAGAATTTTGAATAGCGAAGTAAAGGTTATAATCCATTTCTAGATGCAACTCTAATCAAGTACAATTCAAAATTAACTAAGCACTAATTCTTACAAATAAAAAAATTAACTCAACACTAATGTTGGATACTACGTAACCTAATTTTAGTTTTTATTTAATGTTAATCAAGTAATTAATGCTTTTTAGACTTACCTTAGTGTAATTGAGTACTTTTAAATTATAATCATTTCCATAAACTTTATTTTATGTGATTTTGTTATTATTTGTGTTAAATATTTTAGTTTCATCACACATCTCATATTTTGTGTTATTTTGTTGAGAAGCACCTTTCATAGTTCTATTATCAATGGATTAAAAAAATATTTGGAGGATAAGTTAATTATATACTTGTATGAATACTTAACCGGAAAAGTAAAAAAAAAATCTAGGTTTATTAGTATTGCTTAGTTTATTAATTTAAAAGTTAAACACAAATGATTTGGTTTGATATTTGACACGAAAAATTGCGAAGTTGAACACCCCAATTTTATTAATTTGATTTATACATTTAAAATTTTTACACAAATAATTTAATTTGACATTTAAAATGAACCAAGTTGATGATCATGTATCACTAGATATTCTTATCTCAGAAAGAGTAAGATATTCTAATATCTCAGAAAGAATGTTCAATTGATGCATTAATCTTTTAAAATACAACACTTACTATGTGACATAACTACCATAAACATAGGTAATTGTTTTGTAAATATGAGTCAATGATGATTTATACGTCAACTAATATTTAAAATATCTTTTCAACACTTACCATTTGATATATTTTAACAACTCAATTTTCCCCAATTTCTTTTGTTTCACAATTTCGAAGTGGAACTACAGTAGGATTTTTATGTTAGTCAGGTCACCAAATTATAATTACGAAATAAATTTTATCCCAATTTAAAATAAAATATAATCTATCATATTTAGGAAGTTGAGGGATCAAACCATGTTTTTGTAATAAAATATAATGGCATATATTTGTATTCTCTTGTACTATAATTATAACAACTATTGCATGAGTATCATTTAACTTAAGTAATTTCAAATTAGATTTTCTTAAAAGAGTTTCCACCATAATTAATGTTTGCCTCTGTAGACTTATATTTACACATAAGTATCACAACAGGTGTTTGAATTGACTTTAATTTGTCAAACCCAAACCTATTTTCAAGTGTTTCTTTTTCGTGATTTTAAGTTATTTTTTAAATCTGAAAGTATTTGACAATTATAAAAAATAAGTTAAGACAAGTCAAAAATGATTTAAAATAAATTAGGAACTGTTTGCCAAGGTTATAATAACATAAAATAAATTTTTAAAAAAAACTCGAGGTTTATTGATGTTTTTTTGATTTATTGATTTAAAAATTTGACAAAAATAATTTGGTTTAATATTTGAAAAAATGGAACCAACCCGAAAAAATTCGAGGTTGAAAAATCCCATTTCTATTAATTGGTTTAAAAATTTGAAATTTTTACATAAATAGTTTAATTTGATATTTTAAACATCGAAGTTGATCGAATCATTTACACTCCACTTACAACAATTGATGTTCTTATAATAAAAAGAGTGTTCAATTTGTTGCATTAACCTTTTAAGAGCTCCCACTACCATCATTTTCACTATCTTCAAGGTTCAGTTTAGCGAACCGCCAGGGGGTGCTACAACATAGGCCTCAATAAAATGTGAGCCAATGATGATTGATACCGTCAACTAGTATTGATAACCTTTTTTCAACACTTAATATTTAATACATTTTTTAACAACTCAATTTTCCACAATATCGTTGGTTTCTTAAATTCAAATTGGAACTATAGTAGAATTTTGATGTTTATCAAGTCACCAAACTATCATTACTAAATATAATCTACCCCAATTTAACATAAAATAGTTAAATAAATTGTAACGACCCGCTAGGTCATTTTGAGAACTAGGACTAGTTTGACTCGTTTTGAAAATGTAAAGGGGTATTTTTAAACTATTCGAAACTAAGAATATTTAGTTGATAAAATTTTTAGTGAAGAATTAATCTAGTTAATAGTTAGTGGGTCATATCCATAATTCATTTAATACCTTTTTACTCGACCCATTAATTGATTTAGGTTAGTGGGGTTAGTTTATTTATTTTACTTAATTAACATTAGAAGGGCAGAAAACAAAAAAGGTAGAAACTGATTTTTTTGGGCAGCGTAGATTACAGAACAAAGAGGAACGAAATAAAATATTGAAGGTAAAAGTTTTTCCTTAACCGATCTATATTCTGTATAAGCATGCATTAGTGGTAAAAATTGTTGGCGTGAATAATCTGTTGATATCGTATTGTTTGTCGTAACTTGTTATTAAAAGAAATATAACTTTAGTAAATTTATTAGATTGAATTGAATAGATGTTTAGTTATTAAGAATTCCTAATGATTGCCATATATAGGAATATTTTAAATTTGAAATTTATATATAGTCGTAGTTGCAGGATTTGAAGAAAAAAAGGGTCGTTGGTCAATAATTTTCTCGTATTCATTATTATTAGTATATCTTTTTTTGGTATTAAAATGGTGGGGAGGGGAATGGAATCTCAAGCCAATCATTGGGCAATCATGCATATGATTGGCAATTAAGAGAAGCATTGGGAAAAAAAGGAATTGGCACGTTGCAGGCAGAATTGACTTTTAGCAAGAAAAAAAAAGAAAAAAGGGAGAAGGTCAAGTTGGAGCAGTGGTTCGTTGATTCTTATTTTATACATATAAAATTAAGATATTAGTTTGATATAGTGAGATAGGTAATTAATTACTAGGTGTATATTATATAATTTAACAATTAATTCAAGGGTATTGGGAGATGTTAAAGTTAAGTTCTTAGCTTGAAATTTAGCAAGTATGAAAAATTTGGCATACCAATACATATCAAGATTGGGAGTTTGGTTGGAAATATGAGTGCGTTTAGCGTCTATGATAGACATATAATAATTTGAATGTCTACAAAATTTTTCTTACTTATGAATATTGCATAATTGGTAGATTGGAAACGTTCCGAAAGTTTGCGAAAAGGGAAGAAACTATCTTGAAGATTCGTGGCACGAGGTTCGGCTCTTAATGTATGTTAAGACATTTAGACTTGTTGAAGGACGTTTTCCTAATTAAAGATTAAAAATGAAAATAGACAAAGGGGTAAGGGCGAAAGATGGGGGTCTCGTATCAATGGTGTGACGGGCATTGGTACGAGTACCGGTGTTATAAAACGGAAAATTACTACTGTAGAATGTGGATTGTAATTTCAGAATGCCAAGCAAATGGGCATTAGGTGATATATTATTGACTTTAAATCCTTGTGTGATTGTGTTTTCTTTATTACAGCTGTATAGTTGTGATAATCGAGGTGGTTATGTAGTATGTCGATATTTGACTGATTCGGGTGCATCATCATCCCCTTTATCGAAATAATATTGTGTACATGCATTGACATGAGATTGAGTATAAGTTGGGCACGTGGAGATCGCCCGTGTTGGGGATGGTGAGATGTTAATATTGTAATTTGGGCACGTGGAGACCGTCCGTGCGAAACTTGTTTGATATTATGATAGTGTATTGAGATCGTACGCACAGACACGTGGAGATCGTCCGTGTCGGTATATGGACCTCGCGAGTCACCCATGGGTCATGAGCTCTCGATGTATTTCCGAGGAGTATCATGTATATACGGTTGAGTGAGTACTGGTTATTCTGAGATGATTCATTACATGGTATCATATTGCATTGCATTTCATCACATCATTTAATTTTTTTGATGATTATGTGTTTTGTTTGTTGTTTGGAAACTATTTGATGTTTCATTACCTTTATTGACGAAACTTAAATAGTGAATGTAATATATATATACTTATATAATTTAAGAATTTATTTTTTTAAACTCCCGTCACTACTTCTTCGTTGTCAATCAATGAGACATACTGAGTACACGTGGTTTCTTACTCATACTACACTTGTTGCACTCTTTGTGGTGCAGATTCGATTCCGAGTAGGATTACATATCGAGAAGCAGTTTGAGTCCGATTTTGGAGTGTCTTGGAATTGTGGTGAGCTGCCTGGCTGTTCCGTGGCCCACACCTCCCTCTATCGTTTACGTATTCTGTTATTCATTATTTAGACAGGATATCCCTTATGTTAGATTTGTCATTTAAGTTTCAGACTTGCATCGTATTCTAGAAGCTCTTGTACTCATGACATCAATTCTTGGGTATTATTTTTTTTTCAGTTTTCCGCATTCGTACTTATAAGGAACTCAGTGTTGGAGATATGAAAAATTATTGTCGTTTCACTCATTAGTTAGTTATGTTTGTTAAAACATGTTCGTTGGCTTACCTATTAGTGGGGAACATAGGTGCCATCACAACTCGTGATTTTTGGGTCGTGACAAATTTGGTATCAGAGCCCTAGGTTCATCGGTCTCAAGAGTACAAGAGCAATGTCTCGTAGAGTCTTGCAGATCGGTATGAAGACGTCCATACATATCTTAGAGAGGCTATAGGACATTTAGGAAATATTCTGTTCTTTTATTTATTATCGTGCACACTTGACCTTGTAGAAATTCTAATCTTGATATCTCATTCTCTCTCAGATGGTGAGGAATCGTACATCGGCAAGTGGTGGTCAGGATCCTATTCCTACGCCTACTTCTGGGAACACTATCCGAGGTAGAGGTAGGGGACGAGCTCGAGGTTGGGGTAGGGGCCGTATTGCAACACCTGTGGATGGTCAAGTACTAGTAGCTACCCAGGGTCGTGATAGGACAGTACCTCCTGATGCAGATGTTATTCATGGGGATGTGCAATATCGTGTCGAGGGGGATGGGCCAGCTCAGGATCAACCCTGTACTATTGTCCCCCAGTGCTTCAAGATACCTTGGCTCGTATGTTAGGAATCTTAGAGGGGATGACCCAGGCAGGAGCTTTGCCTGTCACTTTTGATGGCTCACAGACCCGTGTTGGAGGTCAAACTCTAGATACGATAGTTGCTCCAGATTCTCAGACTCCCAGGTCTCAGCCAGCTTCCGCTGTAGCTTCTCGTTTGGATAGTATGGAGTTTCCAGATATGACATAACATTTGGTGAACAGGACTTCTATGACTATTGATGAGCAAAAGATGTTTGGGAGGTTCAGACTAATGAATCCTCCTACTTATACTGGTGACTTAGCTGAGGATACATATGAATTTATAGTTAGTTGTCATGAGAGGTTGCATAATCTTTGATTAGTGGAGTCTCATGGAGTTGACTACACAGCGTTTCAGATGACTAGCTCTGCTAAGCAGTGGTGGAGGGATTATATTAGTAGTAGGCCAGGTGGATCCAATCCACTATCCTGGACTCAGTTTACTGAGGTATTTCTATCCAAATTTCTTCCACGCAGTGAGAGGGAGCGCAAAAGGGCCGAGTTAGAGGGTTTGCAGCAAAATGGTATGTCAGTTGCAGAGTATGAGGGTAAATTTCATGCCTTAGCTAGGCATGCTTCGATGATACTTCCCACAGAGGCTGAGAGAGTGAGAAGGTTTGTTAAAAGGGCTGATTATTCCGATCCACCTAGGTTTTTCTCAGGTTGCTGCTTCTGGTGTTCCATTCCAGAAAATGGTAGATGCTACTAAGGAGTTTGAGATGATTGGACGTGAGGGATTTGAGCTGCGAGAGGGCAAGAGGACTCATTATTTAGATTATTATGGTGGTGCTCCGCCTAGGAGTCGGGGTTACTTGGGCCGAGGTTATCACCCTCAGTCCAGCAGACCCATTCATGCTGCTATACCAGCTTCTAAGGCTAGTTACGCTGGGCATAACTCTTCAATCTCGGTGCATACATCGCAGGGTTCATCTTCTAGACCTGTAGTTCGTGGAGGGCATTCTGGTCATTCAGGTTCCTCTCATCAACCTGCGTCTCGTAGGGGCTGCTTTGAGTGTGGTGATATGGGACACTTTGTGAGAGACTGCCCTAGGACCAGACATGGTAGCTTACATCAGGGTTCTCAGGCTTCGACTTCCAGGGCTGCACAACCTCCAGCTAGGGTTGGTGCACATAATGGTAGAGGTGGTTCTCATTCAGGTAAAGGTGGTTCTCTTTCTTGTCGAGGTGGTGGTCGTGGAGGTTCACAATCTGATGGAGGTCATTCTCACTGTTATGCTTTTCCAGGTAGGCCAGAGGCTAGAGCCTCAGATGCTGTTATCACAGGTATTATTCCGGTTTGTCATCGAACAACTACTGTATTATTTGATCCAGGCTCTACTTATTCTTATGTGTCCACATATTTTGCTCTTAGTCTGGATATATTGTGTGAGTGTCTTAATTTGCCGATACGTGTTTCTACTCCTGTCGGGGATTCTGTAGTTGTAGATCGGGTGTATCATTTATGTACTGTTACTTTTATGGGGTGTGACACTCATGCAGATTTAAAGGTCTTAGATATGATAGATTTTGATCTGATTCTTGGTATGGATTGGTTATCTTCTTACCACACAATTTTAAATTATCACGCCAAGACCATCACTTTAGCTATGCCTGGAATTCCTATAGTAGAATGGAGAGGTACTCTTAGTCATCCTTCTAAGGGTGTGATATAATTCCTTAACGCTCGTCAGTTGGTACAGAGAGGATATTTGGCTTACTTGGCCCACATTCGAGATACTAGTATTGAGACTCCTATGCTTGAGTCTATTCCAGTAGTGAGTGAATTTTCAGAAGTATTTCTGACCGATTTGCCAGGTCTTCCACCAGATCGTGATATTGATTTTTGTATTGATGTGGAGCCAGGCACTCGGCCTATTTCCATTCCTCCCTATCGTATGGCACCGACTGAATTAATAGAGTTGAATGAGCAGTTGCAGGATTTTTTGAGAAAAGGTTTTATTAGACCAAGTGTATCTTCTTGGGGTGCTCCAGTGTTATTTGTGAAGAAGAAAGATGGATCTATGCGTATGTGTATTGACTATCGGCAGTTAAACAAGGTAACCATCACAAATAAGTATCTGATACCTCGTATTGATGATTTATTTGATCAGTTGCAGGGTTCTTCAATTTTCTTAAAAATTGACTTGAGATCTGGCTATCATCAACTAAAGGTTAGGGCGGAGGATATCCCTAAGACGACTTTTCGAACACGTTATGGTCATTACAAGTTTTTGGTGATGTCTTTCGGATAGACTAATGCCCCAACAACTTTTATGGACTTGATGAATAGAGTGTTCAAACCATATTTAGATTCCTTTGTTATTGTCTTCATAGATGATATATTGATATACTCACGCACTAAGAAGGAACATGAGCATCATTTGAGGATTGTTCTTGGGATTCTAAAGGAGAAGAAGCTTTATGCAAAGTTTTCAATGTGTGATTTTTGGCTTAGTTCGGTAGCATTCTTGGGACATGTAGTGTCCAAGGAGGGTATCATGGTGGATCCTAAGAAGATTGAGGCGGTTATAGATTGGGTTAGACCTGCTTCAGTTACTGAGATTCGGAGTTTCTGGGGCCTTGCAGGTTATTATCGACGGTTTGTTGAGGGTTTCTCATCATTGCATCTCCATTAACTAGATTGACACATAAGGAGGTGACTTTTCAATGGTCTGACGAATGTGAGGTTAGTTTCCAAAAGCTCAAGACTTTATTGACTACTACTCCAATTTTTACCCTACCCGTGGAGGCAGAGGGTTTTGTTGTATGTTGTGATGCTATTCGGATTGGTCTTGGTTGTGTATTAATGCAGACGGGAAAAGTTATAGCTTATGCTTCGGGAAAAGTTGAAGGTTCATGAGAAGAATTATCCTATTCATGATTTAGAGTTGGCGGCTGTTGTGTATGCATTGAAAATTTGGAGGCATTATCTTTATGGTGTGCATTGTGAGGTGTTCACGGATCATCGTAGCCTCCAATATATATTCGATCATAGAGATCTGAATTTGAGACAGCGGAGATGGTTGGAGTTTCTCAAGGACTATGACATGACTATTCTTTATCATCCAGACAAGGCAAATTTTGTAGCAGATGCCTTGAGTCGAAAGACGGTAAGTATGGGTAGTCTAGCCATTTTACAGGTCGACCAGCATCCTTTAGCTAGGGATGTCCAATTCTTGGCCAATAGCTTTGTGAGACTTGATATTTCAATACCTCGTAAGGTGTTGGCTTATATGGAGGCCAGATCATCCTTGTTGGAACAGTTTCGTGCTCAACAGTTTGATGATGGTGATTTAGGTAAGATTAGAGACAAGGTGTTAAAAAGAGAAGCCAAGGTTGCAATTCTTGATAGAGAGGGAGTTTTGAGGATTAAAGGTCGTATTTGTGTTCCTCATGTAGGTGATTTGACTAGATTAATCATGGAGGAGGCCCATAGTTTGAGGTACTCGATTCATCCGGGGGCTACTAAGATGTATCGTGACTTGAAACAACATTATTGGTGTGTCGTATGAAGAGGGACATAGTAGATTTTGTATCCCGTTGTTTAAATTGTCAGCAAGTGAAGTATGAACACCAAAATCCTGGAGGTGTGGCACAAAGGACGCCTATACGTGAGTTGAAGTGGGAGCCTATTGCTATGGACATTGTGGTAGGATTGCCACGCACCTTGGGTAAGTTCGATGCTATATGGGTCATTGTGGATCGACTGACTAAGTTTGAACACTCTGTACCAGTTCAAACTACTTATAACTCAGAAAGGTTAGCCAAGATTTATATTCGGGAGGTATTTCGGTTGCATGGGGTTCCTATATATATTATTTCAGATCGTGGCACCCAATTTACATCTCATTTCTAGAGGTCTATGCAGAAAGAGTTAGGCACTCGGGTGGATCTTAGTACAACTTTTCAGCCTCAGACTGATGGTCAGTCTGAGCGGACTATTCAGGTTCTTGAGGACATGTTGCGGGCGTGTGCGATTGAGTTTGGTGGTCAGTGGGATCAGTTCTTGCCTTTAGCGGAGTTTGCTTACAATAATAGTTATCACTTAAGCATTGAGATTGCACCATTTGAGGCTCTATATGGTAGGAGATGTCGATCTCCAATTGGCTGGTTTGATGCATTTGAGGTTAGACCATGGGGTACAGATTTGTTGAGGGAGTCCTTGGACAAGTTCAAGTTGATCCAAGATAGACTTCTCATGGCTCAGAGTAGGAAAAAGAGTTTTGCAGATCGAAAGATTCGTGATTTAGAGTTTATGGTTGGAGAGAGGGTTTTATTGAAGGTTTCACCCATGAAGGGTGTGATGAGGTTTGGAAAGAAGGGCAAGTTGAGCCCAAGGTATATTGGTCCTTTCGAGATTGTTGAGCGTATTGGTGAGGTGGCATATCAGATGGCTTTGCCACCTGGTTTGTCAAGTGTCCATCCTGTATTTCATATTTCAATGCTTAAGAAGTATCATCAGGGTGGTGATCATGTGATTCAATGGGATTCAGTGTTACTTGATCAGAATTTGACTCTTGAGGAAGAGTCGATCACCATTTTGGATAGGCAAATTTGGAAGCTAAGGTCCAAGGAGATTGCTTCAGTAACGGTTCAGTGGAAGCATCGTCCAGTTGGAGGAGTCTACATGAGAGACAGAGTCAGACATGAGGAGTAAATATCCTCATCTTTTTGAGCGTTCAGGTTAGCTCTTTTCTTTTCCCGTTCGAGGACGAACTTTTATTTAAGTGGTAGGTGATGTAACGACCCGCTAGGTCGTTTTGAGAACTAGGACTAGTTTGAATCCTTTTGGAAATGTAAAGGGTTATTTTTAAACTATTCGAAACTAAGAATATTTAGTTGATAAAAATTTTAGTGAAGAATTAATCTAGTTAATAGATAGTGGGTCATATCCATAATTCATTTAATATCTTTTTTCTTGACCCATTAATTGATTTAGGTTAGTGGGGTTAGTTTATTTATTTTACTTAATTAACATTAGAAGAGCAGAAAACAAAAGAGGTAGAAACTGATTTTTTTGGGCAGCGTAGATTATAGAAATAAGAGGAACGAAATATAATATTGAAGGTAATAGTTTTTCCTTAACCGATCTATATTCTGCATCAGCATGCATTAGTGGTACAAATTGTTGGCGTGAAGAATCTGTTGATATCGTATTGTTTGTCGTAACTTGTTATTAAAAGAGATATAACCTTAGTAAAATTATTAGATTGAATTGAATGGATGTTTAGTTATTAAGAATTCCTAATGATTGCCATATATAGGAATATTTTAAAGTTGAAATTTATATATAGTCGAAGTTGCAAGATTTGAAGAAAAAAAAAGGGTCGGTGGTCTATAATTTTCTCGTATTCATTATTATTAGTATATCTTTTTTTGGTATTAAAATGGTGGGGAGGGGAATGGAATCTCAAGTCAATCATTGGGCAATCATGCCAATGATTGGAAATTAAGAGAAGCCTTAGAAAAAAAAGGAATTGGCACGTTGCAGGCAGAATTGACTTTTAGGAAGAAAAAAAGAAGAAAAAAAGGAGAAGGTCACGTTGGAGCAGTGGTTCGTTGATTCTTATTTTATACATATATAAAATTAAGATATTAGTTGTATATATTGATATAGGTAATTAATTATTAGGTGTATATTATATAATTTAACATTGAATTCAAGCGTATTGGGAGATGTTAAAGTTAAGTTCTTGGCTTGAAATTTAGCAAGTATGAAAAATTTGGCATACCAATATATATCAAGATTGGGAGTTTGGTAGGAAATATGAGTGAGTTTAGCGTCAACGATTGACATATAATAATTTGAATGTCCACAAAAATTTGCTTAATTATGAATATTGCATAATTGGTAGATTGGGAACATTCCGAAACTTTGCGAAAAGGGAAAGAACTATCTTGAAGATTCGTGGCACGAGGTTCGGCTCTTAAGGTATGTTAAGACTTTTAGACTTGTTGAAGGACATTTTCCTAATTAAAGATTAAAAATGAAAATAGACAAAGGGGTAAGGGAGAAAGATGGGGGTCTCGTATCAATAATGTGACGGACATTAGTACGAGTACCGGTGTTATAAAATGGAAAATTACTACTATAGAAGTTGGATTGTAATTTGAGAATGCCAAGCATATGGGCATTAGGTGATATATTATTGACTTGAAATCCTTGTGTGATTGTGTTTTCTTTATTACACCTGTATAGTTATGATAATCAAGGTGGTTATGTAGTATGTCGATATTTGACTGATTCGGGTGCATCACCATCCCCTTTATCGAAAGAATATTGTGTACATGCATTGACATGAGATTGAGTTTAAGTTGGGCACGTGGAGAATGTCGTGCTAGGGATGGTGAGATGTTAACATTGTAATTTGAGCACGTGGAGGCCGTCCATGCGAAAATTGTTTGATATTATGATAGTGCGTAGAGATCGTCCGCACAGACACATGGAGATCGTCCGTGTTGGTATATGGACCTCGCGAGTTCCCCATGGGTCATGAGCTCTCAATGTATTTCCGAGGAGTATCATGTATATACGGCTGAGTGAGTACTGAGTATTCTGAGACGATTCATTACATGGTATCATATTGCATTGCATTTCATCACATCATTTATTTTTTTGATGATTTTGTGTTTTGTTTTGTGTTTGGAAAGTACTTGATGTTTGATTACCTTTATTGATGAAACTTAAATAGTGAGTGTAATATATATATGCTTATATAATTTAAGAATTTATTTTTTTAAACTCCCATCACTAGTTCTTCATTTTCGGTCAATGAGACATACTGAGTACACGTGGTTTCGTACTCATACTACACTTGTTGCACTCTTTGTGGTGCAGATTCGATTCCGAGTAGGAGCACATCTCAAGGAGCAGTTTGAGTCCGAGTTTGGAGTGTCTTGGAGTTGTGGTGAGCTGCCTGGCTGTTCCGTGGCCCACACCTCCCTCTATATTTTACGTATTCTGTTATTCAGTATTCAGACATGATATCTCTTATGTTAGATTTGTCATTAAAGTTTCAGACTTGCATCGTATTCTAGAAGCTCTTGTACTTATGACACCAATTCTTGGGTAATATTTTTTTTCAGTTTTCCGCATTCGTACTTATGAGAAACTCAGCGTTGGAGATATGAAAAATTATTGTCTTTTCACTCATTTGTTAGTTATGTTTGTTAAAACATGTTCGTTGGCTTACCTATTAGTGGGGAATGTAGATGCCATCACGACTCGTGATTTTTGGGTCGTGACATAAATTGACTAATTTATTGAGGGAGCAACATAGTTTTTACAATAAAATATAAAGGCATCACGATAATATAAAAATAACAAGAGAAGGTCATAATTGGATGGGCTTTTCTGTTGGGGTGGAGATGATAACTTCTCATCAGGTTGGGCTACAAAGATGGTATTGTCCTGCAAAACTTCATCCCAGTTCAAGTTCTTTAACTTATCATTGAACTAATAAGACAAAACTACCCGAGAAGCTTGTCCTTCTTATCACTTTCATCTATTCGTCTTTTGGTGTTAACATTATTTCTCTATCAATCGATTCAATTAAGTAAAAGGAAGAAGAAAATTTTTGGTTGGGAAGATTTGTGTTTCTCTTGTACTATATTTATAATAACCAGCAAATTGGTGTCTTCAACTTTGGTTAGTTGATATAATTTTTTTTTAGCTATTTTTGTGTTTGCCTTTTATTTTTTTGATTTTCTTTTCTTAAATAATGTTTGCCTTTTATATTTTTCATTTTCTTTCAATTATTAATGTTTTCCTTTTATAGGCATATGTATTGACCAAAAAATAAATAATTGCTTATGAAAAATGAGAAGGTGTTTGGATTGGCTTAAAATTCGATCAAACTTACTTTTAGCTTAGTTTTCGATTTCTGGATGTGTTTGACAAATATAAAAAACAATTTAAAATAAGTCAAAAAAAGACTTAAAAGAAGTCGGAAAGTGTTTGACAAGGTAAAAAATGACTGAAAATAAGTTTAAAACGACTCAAAATATTTTAAAACCCAAAAGTAGGTGTCGCCCTACTTTTTATTTTTTTGACTTAAAGTCATTTCAGTTTGATTTTTTGTAATTTGACTTAAAAGATAACTGACTTAGTATTTGATACTCCCTGCGTCCACAATTGTTTGACAGGTATACTAAAAATAGATATCCAATATTAATTGTCAATTTAAAAAATCAAGAAATAATGAATCAAAATTTTCCGATTCTGCCCTAAAAATTACTCCATTTTTTTCAATTGAAAAGTTATGCAGACTTTTGATATTCTTGGTATAGTAGAGTTATATTATTCAAATTACATTTTATATTAATTTTCATGAGGGGAGTGCATTACCTTACCTTGACAAACAATTGTGGACGGAGGGACTATAACATAATTAAGACGTAACATATGTTGAAAGATACTAAAGTTATTTGCCTCACCATGTTTAATCTAGACATTATTAATGTATTTAGATATAAGAACATTATCTATTTAAAAGATAAAATACAACAAATCCCTCCTAAACTTGGCACTAAAACTTACTTAGTACTTTAACTATATCGTGTTTAAATACCCCTTAAGAATTTGGAAGTGATTAAATATCACCTTAAGGCTGACGTGGCAAAGCAAAGTATTCACTCTTCCAAAAGCGCGTGACACAATAATTAAAAAAAACTAAATGGTAATATCAAACATATGACATTTTTTTATTGGAAAATATATAACTAATAGTTTTTAACTTTTTCTATAAGTTTTTTTTTTTTTTTAGAAAAGTAAAATTCTTGTTTAGAAGTTAATGAAATATGTGGGCTCAATTTATTTATTTTTTAAAAAAATAATCTTTTTGTTTTCTTTTCATTTTATTGTGTTCCGGAAATATTTTCTTTCCCATTGACACACTCTTTTATACCTTTCATCTTCAATATTTGTTATTTTTCCTTCAAGTTCATCTGTCACCTCACTAGCCATTCATTAATCTACAAAACTTAACACCTAATTCATCTTATTGAATGTAATTTTTTTTTGAATTTTAAGTAACTCATTTTGAATTCTATCAGTTGTGATGCAAAAATTTTAGTCTATTAACTTTCATATATAACCTTCATTTTTCATTTGAGTTGTTAAGAAGAAAAATACTTTCAATAAATATAATATTCCAACTACAGATTTGTAGGGGAGGGAGAGGGAGAGGGTTCAGAGAAGAAATAGTAAGTATGCTATTTTTTAGTAAAAAAAATTGATGAATGTTGAAGAAAAAAACCAACTATTGATGTTTGGAAATGGTTGGGAAAAAAAGAGGTGAAAGAAAGCTGAAAAGCGTTAAAATCAAAAAAGAAGAAAAGGGCGGGGGGGGGGGGGGGGGGGGTAGAAGAGAAGGGGTGGAAGAAGGTGGGGCAATTTTAATTTTAAAACTCATTTTTAATCAATTGATTAGTTTAATAAATAAAAAAAAATTGAAAACGGGTAAAAGATCAAAAACAATAAATTAAAAATTAATGACGTGGTTCTTAGATGGTTATGATGTAGTACTTACATGACTATTATTGGACAGGTGGAAATGATATTCTACTCTCATGGTTGTATTTAATTCACATAAAAATGTTAAGGGTGTATTTAATAGCGTGAGTAGTTTAAGTGCTAAAGTAAGTTGTGCTGCAAGTTTTCATTAGTATTTTTTGGGAAGGGGGGGGGTGGGAGGGGGGGAGGTTATGTGTTTTCCCTATTTTGTTAACTTGAAATAAAAAATAAAGTCTTATAGAACCGTAAATTCCAATTCTTGATGATTGTTTTATTAGTTAAATATTGCAAAAAAAAAACCTTAATTTCCTTTCTTATTGAAAATTAAGGTCATGCTTGCAATGGAATTTCTGCTGAAATTCAAAAAACGAAAGGATTTTTGTAGAAAAAAAAGTGTTGTTAAATCCAATTTGTTACTTTGGAAGTTAAAATCTTCTTCTATTATAGTTATTTTTTGGGTCAATTTTTTTAAGAAACCAAACTATTTATCTTTTTTAAAAAGCATTTTGTGTCTAAAATTGTTGATTCATTTGATCAATTGTTTAAAGAAAAAAATTAAGTTCTTTCTATAGTGACAAATGTTATAAAGGTAAATTTCCCATAAGCACTTTCCGGACCTTTATCAATAAGAAATTTTGGTCTTATATTTTTCATGTGTTTATTAAATTGAGTATTTGAACACATCAAAGCCACTCATTATTGTACAAGAAGTTTCTGGGAAAGAACAAGGGAGACTTAGGGCAATTTCATCGTTTTCATCAAGAAACTTTGTAAAGGTTAGTAGTTTGTTCACCAATTCGGTACTTTGAATTCTATGACTTAGAGACGGTCATTGTGGCCCTATGGGACGGTTTGGGTTCATCCAAAGGTGGGAAAACTCAAGTTTATCAGTATTTTTGTGTATAAGACCTTTGGATTCTTATAAATACATTTGTTCTTGATTTAATTACCGTAATTCTCAATGTTACCAAGGAACTTATTATAGTTGTAGACAAATAAATGATGAGAAAGTATTGGATTTGATTGAAAAATCATGAGGTTGACTTGATTTTGGGATTATGTTAAAATCTAGTAATATTAGGCCAATTGGGATATATTTTGTACTTGTGTTCTAATTTAGACCTAGGACAAACAAAAGCTTCATAAAAGGAGTCAACAGTCCGTGATCAAACTTCTATATAGTTGTTTGGCGCCTAAGCAAGCTAGACTTAACCAAGTAGTCATGCATGTCTTTAATTGAATAATACCTTTACATTATTTAAATATTACATGTATAGATCTTTGTATACAATGTTTGGGCAGATGAGTTTCTTAGGATATCAAGGCATTTGATTGCTAATGTTGATCTTATGATCGTTGTTGGCTGTTTTTGTAGGGGTGTTAATCGTGAGGTTTTGTTTTTTCCCTTTAATGTTATATGTGATTATTAACTGTTTCATTAGTACAACTTGTGTATGTATTGTTAGGGAGATGGGAGGAGAATAAACTGAAATATTAGCTTGTTGTCATTCTCATGCAATAAATGTGTTTATTTCGGTGTAAAGGTGCCATTTTATTCATCGGGTAAGATGCATGATAAATACTAATGGTTCGCTCAATTACAATGTGTGGTACATAATATCTCTTTATTGACTCAGAAATTATATCTGTACAAATTGATAATAGTTTGTTCGAGTACCATGCCTAATACATGTGATTGTTTGTGTGTGAGTTGCATTTATTATATTGTTGGTCTGGTGGTCTAGAACATATTTGATTAGGGGGATTTTAGTCAACGTTTAATAAAAGTCTTGTAGGCAGTGGTGGGCTCAGAAATTTTACCAAATGGGTTCAACATGAAAAATAAGAAAACATAAATAAGCGAATAAATTAACAAAAGAAAGCATGATTGATCAAAATATTCATTAAAGTTGTATTCTGCAAGTCTTTCATTACTTGAAACCTATTCATAATATTATCATCAGAAACAATATTAAATTTTTTTTCTAAATAAGGTACAATGCATCCTGTAATTAGTTCATCTTTCATTCAATTTTGCATTTAACTTTTCATAAACTTCAATGCCAATAAAATCTCTTTAAATTGAAACTATGGCTACAGGCAAGAACAATGCAAATTTCACAAGGCGAAATACAAGGGAATAATTTAAATGTTTCTTTGTGTTGACTACCTTTCAAAAAATATTATCAAGTCCTTTTAGGGCATAGAACATATCATCAACACACGTACATCAACAATATATGTCTCAAACTAAATCTTAAGAGAAACCATCATATTTTCACGAAAATCATCAGGATTGTAATTCAATCATTCTCGATACTTTCTTGATGTTAAAATCAAAAAGCGAGTAAACCGGATTCAAGTAAGCAACTCCAATAAGTGAATTTCATCTCACCTCATTAAAACGATCATTAAGTTCTTGAAGTTATTGATAAATATCATAAGATAAACTTTAACACGATAATGATGTGAGATAGTATACTCATTAACATTGCATCGAGATCTTTAATGACTTTATTCCGCTGTAATCAATCTTACACGCAGTGATGATATCTTTGTCAATTTTATGAGAAGTAAAATTATTATATTAAATGACTTTATTTCGTTGTAATGAAAAAGTCAATGAAGAAAGAATCAGGGCAAGAAACTATTTTAAGTAACTTGGAATTACCCAACCAAGTCTAGATTAGGAAGATATTGAGTTATTAAGGTGTAGGAAAAACCTAGTAATAAATAAGAGATCTAATTGTAAAAATTTGGATGGGTAGTACTTCCGAAAATAATATTTTAGTGAAAGGGTACATTCTGCCTCTGTCGGGGGAGCTAGAGCGGGATTTCGGCCTCTAGAGCGTAAGGTTTCAACACCCTGAATCAATTTTTCAATCCATAGACACTATTTTATTGTGTTGTCATCGATGAGGAAGGGTTTTGACCCAAGAATTATTGTGGAAAAATCCCTAAGTTGTGTATTATGATTATATGTTTGAACTAGGGTTCATGTTTTGTTAATTTTCTGAAATTTAGTATTTCTTTATGGACTCCCATATATAAATTATTGTTTGTAGACCACAAACAAGCAGAACAAATCCGAAAATGAAGGATCAAGTTGTCTAGGTTTTCAAGCTTATTTCTAGGTAGTTGATGATACTGATATTATGATTGTTTGATATACACTTGTTTTGCTTCGTTGTGATACTTGTATATGTATGCATGTTGCAATATTAGTCATAGATGTTGAAATGAGATATATAAATATCAATACTATGAAATCATGGTTGAATGGTGATATTGATGTGTTATTGTGATGTGTGATTGGATCCTGACACGTACGTTCCAACACACTAACTTCAATCGGATTGTCATTTTCCGGCATGCTAACTAGATCGCTTGCCTTGTTCCAACAAAAAAATTTGATCAGATTGCCACGTTCGGCATGATAACAATTTTAGTTTGGGTTCCGTGAGAGGATCAACTATGTGATGAAGCATATGAATTGTGATGTTGATACTTATGATAGTATTAAATATGTTGATATTTATGCATGTGTTATAATGTTGTAATTGATTGTTTATGTTTCACTAGTGCGATAGTATCGTGATTCTACCAGTACACTATGGTTTTATACTGATTCTCCACCTGCTCTTCTTTTTTGTTAAGTTCATGACATCTTCTAGTAGCTATTGACTCACGTCGTTTATAAGACCAGTGACTGTTTGAATTCAAGGATGAGCTAATTCTTCCGGGCTGCCTTGAGTTCTCTTTGTTTAAGTCCACTCTTTTCAGACTCAAACTATTTGTTAAGGTGATGTTAAATTTTGGCGTTGTACCCTATGTTCTTAGACTTGTTGTTGTTACAGTTTTGGTACATTGACTTTCATGTTATTCTAAGTTTATTTTCCGCATTTTTTTTGTTTATTAGACTTGCTTCTGTAACATAAATATGTTAGATTAGATTATGTACTTTAGTTGGATGGTAGCATTGGTTCTCCCACTAGAGTGTTAGTGTGGGTGTCAATCACGACTGTTTGGGTCATGATATTATTTTTTTAAAGCTTTTTTCAACAGAAGATCTCTTATTTTATCACACAACCTCTCATACCATGAAAGAATTTTAAAAAGTTACCTTTGCTTAATGCTGACTCATCTTATCGATGTTCATGAAATATCAGTCCATGATTCAAATGGAGTCTCACCACCTCAACAAAAGCTTTTAAACGAATTGTGTGCTCTAGTTTGATTTGATTGGATTTCTTAACAAATGCATCTTGAATTGATTGATCTTGTCGCATAATTAGATCTTCATAGTTCTTCGCTGTGTGTTCATGAGCACTATTCGATCCACCTATGTGTACATTTGATCTTTTTTTGTGTCAACTGCTATTTGGATATCACTTTACATAGTCTGATTAAAGAATTCTTTCGTAGGTGAAGACAATGATGATCTCCGACAACTTCTCCAAATTCTTTCCTTATGCTGAAAGTTCAACCATGATCTTGTTTTATTTGTACATACATATGGAAAAATTAAGTAATGCTTACATATCGGTGCACGACATTTTACGCATGTTTTAGCTAAGTTCATAGGATATATACATGTATTTGAAGTATAATTATTATATACTTAATCATATATTCATATTAACCACGTGAAAAGGTAAGGTGTCAGTTGGATGATTTTGTTTGTTGGGGTGCACAAGATAACTACTCACCATGTTGTTATCAAATCATCAAAACATATTTCAAAACATCAGCCCTTTCAATGTTTTTAACTTATTAGTTATTCATAAAATAAGAGAAGGTGCGAAGTTTCTCCTTATTTTATCACACTCATATACTCTCCATCTCGTGCACACATCAATCAATTCATTACAATTAAATGGAGAAGAAGATTCTTACTTAAGAAAAAATATATTTATATGGTAATATTTATTAAAATTATTAATGTGTTCTCTTACTTTGGTAACTTTATCAATTTAGTTATTCTGTTGGAATTTACCATCCATAATTAATATTTGCCTTAAATGGACTTATGTAGACACTTGCAACTTGTAGTGTACAAAATCAAACTGAAAATGAATTACAGTAGATCGAGTCAAATAACAAAAAATGTTATTTGATGTTTTGTTTGATTTGATTAGGTATTGAAATAGAATCCAAGTCTACTTTGTTGATTTGGTTAAACTAAAAAAGAAGTCAACCTGAGACCAAATCAACTCGACATTATAAATATAATGTAAAAAATATTTTATACATAAAAGTAAGGGGTGTCAAGTGGTTTGGTTAGGTTGAAATTGGAGATATTAAAATGGGTTGAAATTGAAATCGAGTTGAATTTTGACCTGCCCAAGTTTACTTTCGGTTCAAGTGTATCGGGTTGGGTCTTGACCCGCCCATTTTAACTCAATTAATATAAATAATTTTAACATAATGATATTTAACTTTTATAATGACAATACGAATTGCATCTCAAGATTTTTTAAAAAAAACAACAACAAATGGATAGATAAAAACTAAAAGAAGTTGAACAGATAATAATTCATGACTTTAATATAAGAAAATATCTTTGTAAAGAATTTCAAAACGGTTGACACTGGAGATTAAATTGGGCTAAATTGAGAACTCTCTTAAAATGGGTTATGCTTGAATGAGTTGACATTGAATCAAATTCAAGTTATCTTGAGCCGAACCCTTATAATTCTTGACGGGCTACCTATGTTTGGGTTTTTTTCTACCCCCCACCTCCCAGGAGCTCCCACACCTTTTTCTCCCTTGGTGACTCGAACTCGCAACCTTCAGGTTGGAAGTGAGGGGTGCTTATCATCCGATCAACTCCCTCTACAAAAATGTCACACTCTGAGTCTACACCCTAGACGTGGCCGACACCCAACGAGCATTGCTGGCCTTAAGCATACCCTTGGTCAGGCTTAGTTAACTCAGCGGAAGACATAACTTAACTCAAATATAAAGCTTGAAACATTCTCATGAAAACACTTCAAATAATAGTCTTGGCCAAATATGGCACTTAAATCTCCAAAATAACATACGCATGGTTGAATCGATCATTAGAAGAACAGGGCAAAAAATTAGGATACTATCTAGGAAAATCAAACTTCCATCGAAGAGAAACAAATGAAAGACTTTCATAAAAATTCTCGCAGAATTGAGAATGAAATTTCATTCTCTACATGCTAAATCTTGAATCAATAACTGCTTCCAATTTCCAAAAAAAAAAAACAATTGTATCAAACATTCCATTTTAGATTAATACGAAATTTCCATGAAGTGGATCAAACCTTATTCCATGGTATGTACATTAGGTTCCTCCTTAAGAAAGTCCCTGAGAGGTCTTAGTTGATCCACAATTTTTGTTTCATCTTTATTTTCCATTTCGTTTGTTTCGAGAAATCTATCGATCAATTCTGATTCTTTCTTTTTCTCTTGATTCTTTTCCGATTGAGATGTATATATCTTGTTCACGGATTAACGAAAATATGCAAAATCTCTATTTGCCTCTACCATTCTGTTAGTCTCTTCCTTTTTGCGTATGGCCTCACCACTCCCTTTTGGCATCTACTAATTCGAAACTTAATTTGAAAGCCATATTTTAAACCAAAAGTTCTTGAGATGCCGCTAATAACCAACAAATTGCAAGTGGTTTTGCTTGCGTTGATCCTATTTTAATGGGAATTTGATGAGTCTATCCACCTACACCTCATTCTTTTAGTGTTATATCGGGATTTACTCCACGTATTGCTTGACGTAAAACGGAGAGTGGATTTTTTTCTGTCTTTCATTGAATCTTTTTCAATATGCAAATAAAGAGATACCCAAAACTGACTGTCTGACTATATATTTGTCTATGAAGCCTCTACTACTAATAAGATGAATGTTAGGACATACCCCACAACATTCAATAAACGAAAAACAAAAACAATTACAGAGTGCTCTAGGATGCAAGAAGGCTCACCAATGACTCTGAATGCTCAAGATGGATCAACGAGGTGCTGGATGTTAATCCTGGTTACTTGCATCTTTAAAAGACGATACAGACCAACTGACATCAGTACGCTGAATGTACGAGTATGCGAGTTGAATGCTAAACAATAACTTCTAAGATTGAAAGGATTAAGAAACTGTCTTGAGAGGCTTTGGCTGGCACCACGCATCAGGCCCTATTAGAGAGAGGCTGCTCTGAGGGGCTCTAGCAGGCGTGACTCCCCAGTGCTTGTTAGATAAGATTTTCGAATTTTCTCTTCCGATTTAAAATTCTAAACTTCTAAACTCCCATGGATCTCACTCCAAACACTTTGACTGACTAAAATCCTCAAAACCCAATAGTTTAGACTCGTAAAACAGCCTGGAATCACAAATCAAACAACCAAAGGCATACCACAACTCAACCAACAAGAATTCAATTGTTTTTCATCAAGAACGTCAATGTTCATAATTCAATATATTCTAATTGCGCTAAATTAGACTTTTTTTGGGTAGGTGGAATAACCCATCACAGGAAGATCTCACATACCTGATTAGGGATCACCCCGACGAATTCCACTAAAATCTCTTGGCGTTCTTGGTGAAATCTTGTTCTTTCTCCCTTCTCCTTCTTCTCTTCTCTTTTCTCCCAAACCCTAAGCGCAAAAAGAAATTTTCAAATCTGAACTAAAACTTTGTTTTTTACCACAATTAAACTCTTAAAACAAATTAGAAAATTATAAGGTGAAAAGACTATTTTACCCTTGCTAAAATCCGTATAGAACTTTCCTCACTGTAATAATCCAATTTTCAAAAATCATATCTCCCTAATACGACATGAAAAAATAGCAAACTCGGCGCTGTTGGAAAGATATTTCCAAGGTCTTTCCACTCACATAAAGAACTGCCCATAACTCCTCCTGAGCTAGAAGTTATGACCGTTTGAAAATGACCAAAACTTACTTTTACACTTGGGAAATTTTCTAGATTTTTCCTTTTCTTTCCGAAAAATAACTTTTCTTAGTTTCTTGGTTTAATCCGAGATATTTGGAGTTACGAGATGTTACACTTAAAGTATAGACTTCTACATAATTTTGAAATATCAAATATAATTTTTGATGGATTTTACCATCAAATATATTTGTTAATTTTTTGAGATTTAGAATTTTGACTAGCGAAGTAAAGGTTATAATCCATTTCTATATGCAACTCTAATCAAGTACAATTCAAAATTGACTTAAGACTAATTCTAACAAATAAAAAAATCAACTCAACACTAATGTTGAATACTAGATAACCTAATTTTAGTTTTTATATAATGTTAATCATGTATTAAAACTTTTTAGACTTACTTTAGTGTGATTGAGTACTTTTAAACTATAATCATTCTCATAAATTTTATTTTTGTGATTTTATTATTATTTGTGTTGAATATTTTAGTGTCATCACACATCTCATATTTTGTGTTGTTTTGTTGAGAAGAACCTTTCATAGTTCTATTATGGATGGATTAAAAAAATATTTGGAGGACAAGTTAATTATATACTTGTATGAATATTTTACCGGTAAAGTAAAAAAAATCTAGGTTTATTAGTATTGTTTAGTTTATTAATTTAAAAGTTAAACACAAATGATTTGGTTTGATATTTGAAAAAATCGAACAAACACGAAATATTGCGAAGTTGAACACCCCAATTTTCTTAATTTGATTTATACATTTAAAATTTTTACACAAATAATTTAATTTGACATTTAAAATGAACCAAGCTGATGATCATGTATCACTATATATTCTTATCTCACAAAGAGTAAGATATTCTTATATCTCAGAAAGAATTTTCAATTGATGCATCAATCTTTTACAATACAACACTTACTACGTGACACAACTACCATAAACATAGGTAATCGCTTTGTAAACATGAGTCAATGATGATTTGTACGTCAACTAATATTTGAAATATCTTTTCATCACTTACCATTTGATATATTTTAACAACTCAATTTTCCCCAATCTCTTTTATTTCTCGATTTCGAATTGGAACTACAGTAGGATTTTAAGTTTGTCAAGTCACCAAATTATAATTACGAAATATATTTTATCCCAATTCAAAATAAAATAATTAAAATAAATTAACTAATTTATTTAAATAACAACATATAATCTACCATATGTAGGAAGTTGAGGGATCAAACCAAGTTTTTGTAATAAAATATAATGGCATATAATAACATAAAAATAAAAAAATTGAGAAGAGATGGCAAACACGGAAGAACATATAGCGAGTAACATTAATATGTATTAATGGTTTAATTTAATTAGAAATTAAAATGGACGTAGACACATTTAAATAAATTGTACTTAATTTTGTGAGAGTTTTAATTATAATTAAATTTGTGAATGTTTTAAATTAAATAAAAAAGAGGAGAAACACCATAGACTTCTTTTGAAATTAAAAACAAAAGAAAAGTAAGGTAAAAGAAAAATACTTTGTAGTATTGCTTACATCGAGCTATTAAAGATAAATAACCTAACGACTACTAGGAGAAGCTCTCTAAAAAGAACAAATCAACAACTATGATTGAGACAAACAAGAAAACGGTATATATTATAATATAGTATAAAAAAACATGACAAGAGAAGGTGTTAATTGAATGTATTTGTTTGTTAGGATGTACATGGTAGATTAAAATCAGATTGCAATGAAATGATCATATTGCTTTGCAAAACTTCATCCCTATTCAAAATTTTAAACTTATTAATGAATTCATAAGACAAAGCTACGCGAGAGGTTTCTCCCCTTCTTTTACCACTTTTATCCATTCTACTTCTGATGTTGACATTATTTCTCTATAATAGACAATTCAATAAAGGGAGAAGAAATTTTTTAGTTAGGAATATTTGTCTTCTCTTGTACTATAATTATAACAAGTATTGCGTGTGTATCTTTTCACTTAAGTAATTTCAAGAATTAGCTTTTTTTAAGAGTTTCTACCATAATTAATGTTTGCCTTTATAGACTTATTTTTACACATATGTATCACGACTGGGTGTTTGAATTGACTTTAAAATTTGTCAAACCCAAACCAATTTTTAATTGTTTCTTTTTCGTGATTTTAAGTCATTTTGTTATTTCTGAAAGTATTTGACAAATATAAAAAATAACTTAAGATAAGTCAAAAATGATTTAAAATAAATTAGGAACTGTTTGCCAAGGTTATAACTACATGAAATAAATTTTTGAAAACTCGAGGTTTATTAATGTTTTTTTTATTTAAAAATTTGACAAAAATAATTTGATTTAATATTTGAAAATAATGGAACCAACCCGAAAAAATTCGAGGTTGAAAATTCCCATTTCTATTAATTTGGTTTACAAATTTGAAATTTTTACATAAATAGATTAATTTGATATTTTAAACATCGAAGTTGATCCAATCTTTTACACTCCACTTACAGCAATTGATATTCTTATATCAAAAAGAGTGTTCAATTTGTTGCATTAACCTTTTACAATACAACACTTGCTACAAAAATGTAATTGCTTATTAAATGTGAGTCAATTATGATTGATACCGCCAACTAGTATTTGAAACCTTTTTTCAACACTTAGTATTTGATACTTTTTTTAAAAACTCAATTTTCCCCAATATCATTTGTTTCTCAAATTCAAACTGGACCTGTTTTGTTGTTTATCAAGTCACCAAACTATAATTACTAAATATAATCTATCCCAATTTAACATAATATAGTTAAAATAAACTGACTAGTTTATTGAGGGAGCAAACAAAGTTTTTATATAAAATATAAAGGCATCACGATAATATAAAAATAACAAGAGAAGGTGTTAATTGGATGGGCTTTTCTGTTGGGGTGGAGATGATAACTTCTCATCAGTTTGGGATATCTTCTCATCAGGTTGGGTTGAAATGATGGTATTGTCCTGCAAAACTTCATCCCAGTTCATGTTCTTTAACTTATCAATGAACTCATAAGACAAAACTACCCGAGAAGCTTGTCCTTCTTTTGTCACTTTCATCCATTCTTCATCTGGTGTTGACATTATTTCTCTATCAATCGATTCAATTAAGTAAAAGGAAGAAGAAAATTTTTTGTTGGAAAGATTTGTGTTTCTCTTGTACTATATTTATAATAACCAACATATTGGTGTCTTCAAAATTGGTTAGTTGATATAAATTTTTTTAGCTATTTTGTGTTTGCCTTTTATTTTTTTGATTTTCTTTTCTTAATTAATGTTTGCCTTTTATATTTTTCATTTTCTTTCAATTATTAATGTTTTCCTTTTATAGACATATGTATTGACCTAAAAATAAATAATTGCTTATGAAAAAAATTAGAAGGTGCTTGGATTGGCTTAAAAGTCGATCAAACTTACTTTTAACTTAGTTTTTGATTTCTGGATGTGTTTGACAAATATAAAAAACAATTTAAAATAAGTCAAAAAAAGACTTAAAAGAAGTCGGAATGTATTTTACAAGGTAAAAAAATGACTAAAAATAAGTTTAAAATGACTCAAAATATTTCAAAACCCGAAAGTAGGTCTCCCCCTGCTTTTTATTTATTGACTTAAACTCATTTCAATTTGTTTTTTTTAATTTGACTTAAAAGATAACTGACTTAGTACTTGCTACTCCCTGCGTCCACAATTGTTTGACAGGTATACTAAAGATAGATATCCAATATTAATTGTCAATTTAAAAAATCAAGAAATAATGAATCAAAATTTTCCAATACTGCCCCAATAATTACTCCATTTTGTTCAATTTAAAAGTTATGTAGACTTTTGATATTCTTGGTATAGTAGAGTTATTTTATTCAATTTACATTTTGTATTAAATTTCATGAGGGGAGTGCATTACCTTACCTTGACAAACAATTGTGGACGGAGGACTATATTATTTTCAACTTAATTAAGACGTAACATATGTTGAAAGATACTAAAGTTATTTGCCTCAGATATTATTAATGTATTTAGATATTAGAACATTATCTATTTAAAAGATAAAATATAACAAATCCCTATTAAACATGGCATTAAAACTTACTTAGTACTTTAACTACATTGTGTTTAAATACCCCTTAAGTATTTGGAAATGATTAAATATCACCTTAAGGGCTGACGTGGCAAAGAAAAGTCTTCACTCTTCTAAAAGCGCGTGATACAATAATAATAAAAAAAACTAAATGGTAATATCAAACACATGACCTTTTTTTATTGGAAAATATATAACTAATAGTTTTTAACTTTTTCTATAAGTTATTTCTTTTTTAAAAAAATGTAAAATTCTTGTTTAGAAGTAAATGAAATATGTGGGCTCAATTTAGTTATTTTTTAAGAAATAATCTTTTTGTTTTCTCTTCATTTTATTGTGTTCCAGAAATATATTCTTTCCCATTGACACAATCTTTTATACCTTTCTTCTTCCATAGTTGTTATTTTTCCTCCAAGTTCATCTCTCCCCTCACTAGGCATTCATTAATTCACCAAAGTCAACACCTAATTCATATTATTGAATGTAAACTTTCTTGAATTTTAAGTTATTCATTTTGAATTGTATCAGTTGTGATGCAATAAATGTTGGTCTATTAAATTTCATATACAACCTTCATTTTTCATTTGAGTTGTTAAGAAAAAATACTTTCAATAAAACTCATTTTCCAAGTATAGATTTGTAGGAGAGGGAGAGGGAGAGGGTTTAAAGAAGAAATAGAAAGTATGCTATTTTTTAGTAAAAAATTGATGAATGTTAAAGAAAAACACCAACTATTGAAGTTTTGAAATGGTCGGGGAAAAAAGATGCCAGTGAAAGCTGAAAAGTGTGAAAATCAAAGAAGAAGAAAGAGAGGGGGGTGGGGGGTGGGAGAGGTAGAACAGAAGGGGTGGAAGAAGGTTGGGCAATTTTAATTTTTAAAATTCAGTTTTAGTTAATTTATTAGTGTAATGAATTAAAAAAATTTGAAAACGGGTAAATGAGCAAAAAAAATAAATTGAGAATTAATGATATGCTGCTTATATGGTTGTGATGTAGCACTTACATGTTTATGATGGGGAAGGTAGATATGATATTCTACTCCCACGGTTGTATTTAATTCATATAAAAATATTAAGGGTGTATTAAATCGCGCGTGTAGTTTAAGTAATAATGTAAGTTGTGCTGCAAATTTTTTTTCAAGGGGCGGGGGGAGGTTATGTGTTTTCTCTATTTAGTTAACTTGAAATAAAAAGCAAAATCCTATAGAACCGTAAATTCCAATTCTTGATGATTGTTTTATTAGTTAAATATTGCAAAAAAAAAACCTTAATTTCCTTTCTTATGGAAAATTAAGGTCAACTTGCAATGGAATTTTTGCTGAAATTCAAAAAATGAAATATTTTTTATAGAAAAAAGGGTTGTTAAATCCAGTTCACTGCTTTGGAAGTTAAAATCTTCTTCTCTAATATTTTTTTTGTCAATTTTTTGAAGAATCCGATGTATTTTTTTTTAAAAAAAGTATTTATTTTTAACATTGCTGATTCATTTGATCAATTATTTAAAGAAAAAATTAAGTGCTTTCTATATTGACAAAAGTTATAAAGGTAAATTTCCCATAAGCACTTTCTGGACCTTGATAGATAAGAAATTTTGGTCTTATATTTTTCATCTCTTTATTAAATTGAGTATTTGAACACCCCAAAACATCTCATTATAGTACAAGAAGTTTCTGGGTAAGAACAAGGGAGACTTAGGGCAATTTTATCGTTTTCATCAAGAACCTTTGATAAGGTAAGTAGTTTGTTCACCAATTTGGTACTTTGAATTCTAGGCCATAGAGACGGTATTGTGGCCATAAGACCTTTGGATTTTTATAAACACATTTTTTCTTGATTTAATTACTGTAATTCTCTTATGTAGCCATGGGACTTATTATAGTTTTAGACAAATCAATGATGAGAAAGTATTGGAGTTGATGGAAAAATCATGAGGTTGACCTGATTTTGGGATTAAGTTATAATACAGGAATCTTAGGCCAATTGGGATTAATTTTGTACTTATATTCTAATTTAGACCTAGGACAAACTAAAGCTTCACAAAAGGAGTCAATTTTCAGGGATCAAACTTCTATAATAGTTTTTTGGCGCCCAAGCAAGCTAGACTTAACAAAGTCTAAATTTAACACGTTTGTCATAACCAAGTGCCCCTAATATTGCATCAAATTTGGTATTTTATGAGAGAGCTAAGCACATTGAGATTGATTGTCTCTTTCTTAGAGAAAATATTTTTATGCACTATTGTTACAAAATTTATAAAGTCGAGTGATCAACTTTTAGATATCTTCACCAAGAACCTTGTAGATATATTTAATTGAATAATACCTTTAAATTATTGAGATATTACATGTTTAGATCTTTGTGTACGATGTTTAGGCAGATGAGTTGCTTAGGATAATAAGACATTTGATTTTTGATGTTGGCCTTATTATTGTTGTTGGCCGTTTTTGTAGGGCTGTTAATCTGTGAGGCTTTTGTTGTATCCCATTTATGTTATATGTGATTATTAACTACTTCATTAGTATAACTTGTATATGTATTGTTACGGAGATGGGAGGAGTATACACTTAAATGTTAGTCTATTGTCATTCTCATGGAATAAATGTGGTTATTTCGGTGTAAAAGTGTCATTTAATCCATTGTGTTAGTCCATTGGCTGGGGTAACATGCATGATAAATTCTAATGTTTCGCTCAATCACAATGTGCGTACATAATATCTCTAAATAAACTGAGAAACTATATTGGTACAAATTGCTACTAGTTTGTTCGAATACCACCCTAGTACATGTGATTGTTTGAGTGTGAATTCCATGAGTGAACCAAGTTTACCTCTTCGTAGTGTATTGTTATATATTGATTCATGAGTTGTCAATATTTATATTTAAATGATGAGATGGTTCTTGTATATTTCGAAAATACATGTTCAACATTGTAAATGATATCTTAGGAGTCCTTCGTGTTTAGGTTTATATTAAAGGTGTGATGAATCACATATAGGTGATTGTTATGACATTGGATATGTTTCAAGCGATTTTTAATTCAAAATATTTATTGGGAGTTTTCTTATTCACAAGCTTGCACTGTATTATATTGTTAGTGTGGTGGTCTAGAACCTATTTGACTAGGGGGATTTTAGTCAAGGTTTAATAAAAGTCTTGTAGGCAGTGGTGGGCTCAGAAATTTTACAAAATGGGTTCAACATAAAAAAGAAAAAACATAAATAAACAAATAAATTAACAACAAAAGGAAGCATGATTGATCAAAATATTCATTACAATTATATTGTGCGAGTCTTTCATTTCTTGAAACCTATTCACAATATTATCATCGAAAACCATATTATTTATTTTTTTTTAAAAATAAGGTATACTACATCCTCTTATTAGTTAATATTCCGTTCAATTTTGCATTTAACTTTTCATAAACTTTATTGTCGAAAAAGCTCTTTTTACTGAAACTATGTTTACTGGCAAGAGCAATGCAAATATCACAAGGCGAAATACAAGGGAATAATTTAAAAGTTTCTTTGCGTTGACTATCTTTCAAAAAATATCATCAAGTCCTTTTAGGGTAAATAACATATCATCAACATCGAAGACATCAACAATATATGTCGCTAACTAAATCTTAAGAGTAATCAGCATATTTTAACCAAAATCATCAGGACGTAATTCAATCATTCTCACCTTATTAAAACGATCATTGTGTTCTTGAAGTTGTCGATAAATCATCTTAAGATAAGCTTTAATACGATAATAATGTGAGATAGTATACTCAGTACCATTACATCTAGGTTTTTCAAAATTCACATATAACTCATAAAAAAATAGGTCTCAAAATGTCATACTTAACAAAAGAAATTGGATACATTCTCCATAAGTGAATCTCATCCTTCATCCTTTACATTTTGCAATCTTGTATTCACCACTTTAGTAATTTAAATTACATTCCTGTTGTTTCCTCATGAAGCTCATTTGTAATAGCTAAAATATCTATCATCAAGTGCAATATGAAAGCCATCTCAAATATTTGACAAACTCTAAGATATTATGTTGCTCTGGCACTCTCTTCAACAAATTAATAATCAACATCAATAATTTTTAAATACCCCAACAAGAGTCAACTAAAGCTGATGAACAAAACAATGGATTGCATGCGCATATCTACTTTTTTGACGAATCAAAATTTAAGGCCACTTAACCGACCTTGCATATCGCTTGCTTCATATTAATATTTCCCATGTATATGATATACACTTAAAAATATCGTGCAAGAAAACTAACAATTACTTTTTTAAAAAAACATAAAGCGCTAGTTTTATGAACATGAACAATCCCAATAAAGCTTTCAATTATTAATGTCTATTTAACAGATATCCAAAACAATTTTCATTTTCTATTTATGTGACACATCACAACATTCATCAACTCGCAATGACAAATAGTAACCATTTAGATCCATCATAACAACTTAATTGATTCAATCTTACACGAAGTGATGATACCTTTGTCAATTTTATGAGAAGTAAAATTATTATATTTAACAACTTTATTCCATTGTTATGGGATAGTCAATGAAGAAAAAAATATGGGCAAGAAACTCTTTTGAATAACTTGAAATTACCCAACCCAGTCTAGATTTGAAAGAAATAGGAGTTATTCAATTGTAGGAAAAACCTAGAAATAAAAAAGAGATCTAATTGTGAATTTTATTAGATGAGTGCATAGAAAAGATGATAAAAAAACCTATACCACTTTACAGAATCAAATTTGGAGAGAAGTACTTCAGAAAATAATATTTTAGTGAAGGGGTACATTCTGCCTCCGTCTGGGGAGCTAGAGCGAGATTTTGGCCTCTAGAGCGGTAAGGTTTTAACTCCCTGAATAATCTTTTGATCCGTAGAACCTATTGTTTGGGTTATCATAGATGGGGAAGGGTTTTGATGTAAGATTTATGGTGGAAAAACCCTAATCTGGGTATTATGAATGCTCATGGGTTTCAACCAGGGTTCATAGTTTATTAGTATTCAGAAATTTAGTGTTTCTTTATTGCCGCCCGCATATAAATTGTTGTTTGTAGACCACAAACAGGAGGAACAAACCCATAAAAGGAAGGATCAAATTGTCTAGGTTTTCAAGCTTATTTCAAGGTAGGTGATGATTCTTAATCTATAATTGTGTGATATACACTTGTTTTGCTTCGTTGTGATACAATATATGTATGCATGTTGCAATATTAGTCATAGATATTGAAATGATATATATATATATATATATATATATAGTAAAATCATGATTGAATGGTGATCTTAATGTGTTATTGTTATGTGTGATGGGGATCGGTTGCCACGTACGGTGATCTTGATGTGTTATTGTTATGTGTGATGGGGATCAGTTGCCACGTACGTTCCTGTACACTAACTTGAATCGTATTGTCATGTTCCGGCATGCTAACTAGATCGATTTCCTTGTTCAAGCACATATATTTGATAAGATTTCCACAATTCGGCATACTAACAGTTTGACTTTGGGTTCCATGAAAGGACCAACTATGTGATGAATCATATGAATTGTGATGTTGATTCTTATGATAGTATTAAGTATGTTGTTATTGATGAATGTGTTATAATGTTGGAATTGATTGTTTATGTTTCACTAGTGGGATAGTGTTAGACCCGTAAACTACTTGATCTAACTACGCGTAGACATGTCAAGGTCTTGGGAATTGGTCTTGACATGAATGGGGGCAAAACAGTGCAAACACTGGTTCAAGGTGCTTGCGTGTTGGCAAAGCAACTTGAACATGCAAGACTTACGTGCGGGCTAGAGTCATCGGCAAGGCAGCATGTTGGCTTGACAAGGCAAAGCTTTGAAGACTTGAGGATGGAAAAACAAAGGCATTTCACGTGAATTGGTGAAATAAAACTTAGTGTTGGAGGGCAGCTAAAATATTTTAAGTATTGGAAACTGGCTAAAATATTCTAAGTGTTGGAATGTAGCCTGAAATATTCTAAGTGTTAGAATATTAATATTTCGTGTGGATAAGGATGTAATTTGAATTAGATTCTATCTGTTAGAAATATAGCTGTTGGAAACACTAGTTTGAATCTTGTGATGACAAGTGTCATTTGTAACTGCCATGTGGAGAAATTTTATAAATGTGGAAATTTCGTTTATGGCTGAGGAGTGTGATTCTGGCCTTAGGGAAGTTCCTGAAACCTTCCCTTTGTATTAATTATAGGTTTAATAAAGGTTTGGATGAGTTCCTGTACATTCTGTTCACTGTTTAACTTTGCTTCTTAAGTATTTCTATGCTTAGTGAAATCTTTGTGAGTAAAATAGGATGAGTGTTGCAGACGTTTGCAACACTGCCTAGGGTGGTGTTTGGTAAAAATAAATCGACCATCTTTCAATTGGTATAAAAGCATGGTTCAACGATGGTGAAAAACGCAGAACTGTGGGAACTAGCATGAAAAATCAAAGCATTCGTTGGGATTACAGATGATACTCTGGGAGATCTTTCATTTTTTGATCTGTTGACACAAATCATTGATTTGAGACTTAACACTGAGAAAGTTCAGGGGGAGATTGGTGCATATCGACAGAATGTTGATAAACACATCACTGAAATCTTGAATTTTCGTAACACAACTACACAACAACTTGAGGGACTGGAGAAGGAGATTAAAACCTTCTTTCAAAGATCGTTGTATTGTGTCGGGCAGTGGCAACGTTGAGTTCAAATCGTGTTGTATCATCTAAGGTTAAAATTCTATAACCTAAAGCCATTAGTGGTGCAAGAAGTGCTAAAGAACTGGAAAACTTCATTTGGGACATTGAACAATATTTTATTGTTGCAAGGGTGTCTGACACTAACAAGTTAAACATTACCGCAATGTACTTAATGCGTGATGCTATAATTTGGTGGAGAACTCGAAATGGAGATGATGTAAGTGCTGGTCGTCCTAGAATTGATACGGAGGACAAGTTAATGCAAGAAATGCGCGATCAATTTCTTCCTAGCAATGCCTCTTGGCTTGCAAGGGATAAGTTGAAAAGGCTAAGGCAGACAGGTTCGGTGAGGGAATACATTAAAGAATTAACCTCTGTGATGTTAGACATTCAAAACATCTCTGATGAGGATAAGTTACACAACTTCATATCGGATATGCAAGGCTGGGCTCAAAACGAACTTCGGAGGCAGAATGTTAAAAATCTGCCTGGGGCAATTGCTGCTACAGATTCGTTGGTTGATTTCTGGATAACTCTTCCTTTGATGAATGTTCCCTCTACTTCAAAAACTAAGAAAAAGAATGATAAGAAAGAGGAATGGAAAGAATAGTCGTAAGGACTGTACAAACGACAAAGGAAAGGAACAAATGAAGGACGATAAAGACAGACCAAAGAAAAAAGATGGTAATTCTAAGGGCTGTTGGACTTGTGGTGGTCCTCATTTGGATCAGTCTTGTCCAAACCAGGAAAAAGTAAACGTTTTGATTGCTGGAAATATGAATCAAAGGGAGGAAGATGAGGAAATTGTGGCTGCAATAGCAAATCCATTGGGATTGTCCTTAAACCATATTACGTGGGTTAATAATGTTGGAGAAATTTCTAGTGCTTAAAATCCTCATGCTTCCATAATTCATATAGAAATGACAGTTAAAGAACAATGTGTGATGGCAATGGTTAATATAGGAGCCACTCACACGTTTGTAGATATGAAAATTGCTATAAAATTGGGGCTGAAGTTGTCTAAAAGCCCTTTCTACGTCAAAACAGTCAATGCTAAGGCACAGGGCATTCTGGGTATGGCTTATGGTATGTCTATGTCGACTGAAATTTGTGTAGGAAAACATATTTTGATGGTGATGACGCTTGGTGAATTTGAGATCATACTTGGGATTGATTTTCTAAGGAAATTCCAGTTAGTTCCATTCCCTCACTTAGATGGAGTGATTGTCATGAATGGAAACAATGTTGGATTTATTAAAGGAGTTCATCCATTTGGGAATGTTAATAAAGTTTCAAAGAAGAAAGACAAGGGAATGTTCTTGTTTGATATGTCAATCGACAAAGGGGTGAAGAGGGGTGATGACACTATACTTGCTGCCTTGGTTGAAGTGAAACCTGATTTTAAGATAGAAGTGCCTGATTGTGTTGCCGAATTGCTTAAACAATATGCTGATGTTATGCCGCCTGAATTACCAAATAATTTGCCACCAAGGAGGGATATCAATCATAAAATTGAGTTTCTGCCTTGTACGGTTGCTCCTGCGCAAGCTCCTTATCGTATGGCTCCTATGGAATTTGATGAATTGCACAAACAATTAAACGAGTTGTTGGATGCTAGATTGATTCATACATCTAAGGCTCCATATGGTGCCCCTGTTTTATTTTAAAAGAAACAGGACGGGACGATGCGAATGTGTGTAAACTACAGGGCGCTGAACAAGGAAACTATAAAGAATAAATATCTAGTTCCATTGGTGCAGGATTTGATGGATAGGTTGAGTAAAGCATGCTGGTTGACAAAACTTGATCTTAGGGTAGGCTACTGGCAGGTTAGGATAGCAGACGGTGATGAACCAAAAACAACGTGTGTAACTAGATATGGTTCATATGAATTCCTTGTAATGTCATTTGGGCTAACTAATGCTCCGACAACATGTTGCAACTTTATGAATAATGTACTGTTTAACTATCTTGATGACTTTGCTGATGTCTATTTAGATGATATTGTCATTTATAGTCGAACATTGGAATAACATGTTAACTCACTTAAGTTTGGTTTTGTCTCAGTTTAGAAAATACACACCCTATGTTAAGATGGAAAAGTGTGAGTTTACTCAATAGGAGTTAAAAATTTTGGGGCATCTTGTTAGTAAAAACCACGTTCGAATAGATCCTAAGAAAGTGCGAGCTATTGTTGATTGACAGGCACCTCGTCATGTTAAGGATTTGAGGTCGTTTCTTGGATTGGCTAATATTTACAGAAATTCATTGCTTCTTACTCAAAAAGGGCAGCGGCTTTGACACACTTGTCGAAGAAAGATACGAAGTGGGTTTGGTTTGAACGATGTGATGAAGCATTTCATATTCTGAAGGAAGCTATTGCATCTGAACAAATACTCGAATTGCCTGATTTTGAGTTACCATTTGAAGTGCACACTGATGCGTCAGACAAAGCAATTGGTGGCGTATTAGTGCAGGAAGGTCATCCTATGGCCTTTGAAAGTAGGAAAATGAATGATGCTTAACAGAGATACTCAACACACGAAAAAGAGATGGTTGTTGTAGTACACTATCTGCAGGTTTGGAGAGTTTATCTCCTAGGTACTCGATTTGTAGTAAGAACCGATAATGTAGCAAATACATTTTTCAAGACATAGAAAAAGTTGAGTCCTAAATAAGCATGATGACAAGAATTTCTGGCAAAATACGATTTCGTGTGGGAACATAATCCAGGAAAAAATAACCAGCTTGCTAATGCGCTGAGTATAAAAGAAGTATTTGTTGCAATATATTCAATTTCAAAACTCAAAACTGATTTCTATGATAGAATCAGGATGTGTGATGCAAATGATTTATTGTATGTTAAATGGATGGGTCAAGTGCAATATGGAACAATGAGACGGTATTGGAACGAGGACGATCTGCTCTATTTTAAAGGGGGGAGGATCGTTGTACCAAATCAGAGTGGATTGCGCAAAAACTTAATGAAAGAGGCGCATGATTCTGCATGGGCTGGACATCCATGTGTGGAAAGTATGTTAGCTTTACTGTATCGTGTTTATTTTTGGCAAAAAAAAAAATGATATAGAGGCATATGTCAGGACTTTTCAGGTTTGTCAAGTTGACAAGACTGAACGTAAGAAGGAAGCAGGTTTGTTGAAACCTTTGCCTGTTCCTGAATGGTCGTGGCTATCAGTAAGCATGGATTTCATATCTGGATTCCCTAAGGTAGATGACAAAGCATCTATGATGGTGGTAGTTGACAGGTTTTCAAAATATTTAGTTTTTTATTGCTGCACCTGAACTATGTTAACTTGAAGTTGCCGCTGATTTGTTCTACAAATATGTGGTTAAGTATTTTGGTATTCCGGCTGACATCGTGAGTGATAGAGATACAAGGTTCACTGTTAGGTTTCGAACAACTTTCTTCAATATTTTTTGAACTGAGTTAAAACTGTCTATAGTGAATCATCCACTAACAGATGGGCAGACAGAAAGAATTAATCACTTGTTGGAATAATGCTCGAGGCACTATGTGACAGCAAGTCAACGTAATTGGGTGGCATTGTTAGACACTGCGCAGTTCTTCTATAATCTGAACAAGTCGTCTGTAACAGAAATGGGCCCTTATGAAATTGCATTAGGCAAACATCCTATGGCGCCACTAGATGTTGCCATATCTAAAAATCTGGGAAGGTGTCCAGCAGCATACAGGGTTGCAAGGGCCAGACTTTAAATGTTATCTGAAGCACAAGATAGCTTGTGCAAGGCTCAGCGGCGCATGAAGAAGTACGCTGATCAACATCGTCGCTCAGTTGAGTTCAATGTGGGTGACAAAGTGTTACTGAAACTTACTCCATAAATTTGGAAACAGATTGTAAGTAAGAATAGACATCGGGGTTTGATTACTAAATATGATGGTCCATTCGAAGTGGTGAAACGAGTGGGTGAAGTTGCTTAGAGATTAAAACTGCCAGAAAGGTTGAAAATTCATCCCACTTTCCATGTGAGTTTCTTGAAACCTTACTTTGCAGATGCAGATGATCCGGACAGAAACAGGTCAAAGAGGGATCCTCCATCAGTACCTACATAGTATGATGCTGACATTGAGAACATCCTTGATCACCGGGTTTTCGGCACAAGTAAGAAGAATACTAAGACAGAATTCTTGGTTCACTGGAAAAGCAAGAGTGCAGTTGATGCAATTTGGGAGAAGGCGAAAGGCTTATGACAGTTTGATGCTCAAATCGAGGACTATCTTAAAACAGTCTCGATGAGGACATCAAGTTTAAGTGGTGCGGGTGGTCTGTTAGACCCGTAAACTACTTGATCTAACTACGCGCAGACGTGTCAAGGACTTAGGAATTGATCTTGACATGAATGAGGGCAAAAAAGTGCAAACACAGGTTCAAGGTGTTTGGATGTTCGCAAAGAAACTTGAACATGCAACACTTACGTGCGGGGTAGAGTCATCGACAAGGCAGCGTGTTAGCTTGAAAAGGCAAAGCTGTGAAGAAATGACAATGGGAAAAACAAAGGCATTTCACGTGAATTGCTGAAATAAAACTAAGTGTTAGAGGGCAGCTAAAATATTCTAAGTATTGGAAGCTAGCTGAAATATTCTAAGTGTTGGAATGTAGCCAGAAATATGCTAAGTGTTAGAATATTAACATTTCGTGTGGATAAGGATGTAATTTGAATTAGATTCAATATGTTAGAAATATAGCTGTTGGAAACCCTAGTTTGAATCCTGTGATGACATGTGTCGGACCGGTTTCATTTATTACTGCCGTATGTAACTGTCATATGCAGAAATTTTATAAAATTGTAATTTCGTTTAAGGCTGAGGAGTGTGATTCTTGCCTTAGAGAAATTCGTGAAACCTCCCTTTGTATTAATTATAAGATTAATAAAGGTTGGGACAAGTTCCTGTACATTCTGTTCGGTGTTTAACTTTGCTGCTTATGTATTTCTATACTTAATCAAATCTGTGTGAGTAAGATAGGCCGAGTATTGCAAACGTTTGCAAGAATGCCTAAGGTGGTGTTCGGTAAAAATAAATCGACCCTCTTTCAGATAGCCATGTGATTCTACCAGTACACTATGGTTTTGTACTAATTTTCCTTTTGCTCTTCTTTTTTGTCGAGTACATGGCATCTTCCGGCAGCTATTGACACAACTCATTTTTAAGATCAGTGACCGTTCCAATTCAAGGATGAGAAAGTTCTTCCGTGCTGCCTTGAGTTCTCTTTGTTTAAGTCCACTCTTTTCAGATACAAACTATTTGTTAAGGTGATGTTAGTTTTGGGGTTGTACCCCATGTTCTTAGACTTGTCATTGTTAGAGTTTTGGTAAATTAACTTTCATGTTATTTTAAGTGTATTTTCAGCATTTTTTATTTTATTAGACTTGCTTCCGTAACATAAATATCTTAGTTTGGATTATGAACTTTAGTTGGATGGTAGTAGTGGTTCTCCCACCAAAGTGTTAGTGTAGGTGCCAATCACTTTGGTTTGGGTCATGATATTATTATTTTTTGAAGATTTTTCTAATAGAAGATCTCTAATTTTATCACACCGCCTCTCATACCATGAAAGAATTTCAAAAATTTACCTTTGCTTAATGCTGACTCATCTTATCGATGTCCATGAAATATCAATCCTTGATTCAAAAGTAGTCTCACCACCTCAACATTAGCTTTTAAACAAATTGTGTGCTCTAGTTTAGTTTGATTAGATTGCTTAACAAATACATCTTGAATTGTTTGATATTGTCTCATTATTAGATCTTCATAGTTCTTCATTATGTGATCGGGAGCACTATTTGGTCCACCAACGTGTATAGTTGATATTTTTTCGTGTCAACTACTCTTTCTATATCATTTGACATAGTCCGATTACAAAATTCTTTCACTGGTGAAGACAATGATGATCTCCGACAACTTCTACAAATTCTTTCCTTAAGATGAAAGTTCAACCATGATCTTGTTTGATTTGTACATACATATGGAAAAATTAAGTAATGCTTACGTTTTTGTGCACCACATTTGGACCACGTTTTTGCTAAGCTGATAGGATATATTCATATATTTTAAGTATAATTACAATATACTTAATCATCTATTCATATTAACCACGTGAGAAGGTAAGGTGTTAGTTGGATGATTTTGTTTGTTGGGATGCACACGATAAATACTCATTATGTTGTTATCAAATCATCAAATTCTATCTATTCATTTCAATAAAATGGAGAAGAAGATTCTTACTTTAAAAAAAAATGTCTTTATATTGTAACATTTATTACAATTATTAATGTGTTTCTCTTACTTTGGTAACTTTATCAATTTAGTTATTCCTTTGGAATTTCCATAATTAGTTTTTGCCTTAAATAGACGTACATAGACACTTGCAACTAGAGGTGTACAAATCAAACTGAAAATGTTATACATTAGATTGAGTTAAATAACAAAATATCTAACTTCATGTTTTATTTGATTTGATTTGGTGTTGAAATAGAATCGAAGTATACTCTGTTGATTTTGTTCAACTAAAAAAGAGGTCAACATGAGATCAAATCAACTCGACATTATAAATATAATTTTAAAAAATTAATTTTATACATAAAAATAGAGGGGTGTCAAGTGGGTTGGTTTGGTTGAAATTGAAGATATTAAAATGGGTTGAAATAGAAATCGAGTTGGATCTTGACCTGCCCAAGTTTACATTGGGTTCATTGTATAGGGTTTGATTTTAACCCTCCCATTTTAACCTGATCAATATCAATAATTTTAATATAATGATATTTAACTTTTTATAATCACAATACGAATTTCAGCTCAAGATTTTTGAAAAAACAACAACAACAAATGGATAGATAAATACTAAAAGATGTTGACTAGGATAATAATTCACAACTTTAATAATAGAAAATATCTTACAAAAGAATTTCAAAACGGTTGAAACTGGAGATTAAATTGGGCTAAATTGAGAACTCTCTTAAAATGGATTATGCTTGGAAGAGTTGATATTGTAGTAAATTGAAATTATCTTGAGTCCAACACTTATAATTCTGGACGGGTTACCTATGTTTGGGTTTTTTTCACCTCTCCCCCTCTAGGAGATCCCACCCCTTTTTCTCCCTTGGTGACTCGAACTCGCAACATTTAGGTTGGAAGGAAAGGGTGCTTACTATCCGAGCAGCTCCCTCTACAAAAATGTCACACTTCGAGTCTAGACCCTGAACGTGGTCGGCACCCAACGACCATTGCTGACCTAAAGCGAACCCTTGGCCAGACTTAGTTAACTCAGCGGAAGACTTAACTTAACTCAAGTATAAATCTGGAAACATTCTCATGAAAACACTTTAAGTAATAGTCTTGGCCAAATATGACACTTAAGTCTCAAAACAATATATGCATGGTTGAATCGATCATCAGAAGAAAAATTAGGCCAAAAATTAGGATACATTTTTGGAAAATCAAACTTCCATCGAAGAAAAGCAAATGAAAGGCTTTCATAAAAATTCTCATAGAATCGAGAATGACGTTTTCATTCTGTGCATGCAAGATCATAAATTACTAAATGCTTCCAATTTCCAAAAAAATACCAATTGTGTCGAACTTTCAATTTTTGGAATAGTTACGAAATCTTCATGAATAAAATCAAACAACATTCCATGGTAATTACATGAGGTTCCTCTTTAAGAAAGTCCCCTAGAGGTCTTAGTTGATCCACAATTTAGGTTTCATCTTTTGTTTCCTTTTCGTTTGTTTCGAGATATCTATCGATCAATTCCGATTCATTCTTTTTTCTTTTGATTCTTCTCCGATCAAGATGCATACATCATGTTCATGGATTAACGAAAATGTGAAAAATCTCTATTTGCCTCTGCCATTCTATGAGTCTCTTCCTTTTTGCGTATGGCATCGCCAATCCCTTTGGCAGCATCCACTAATTCAAAACTTAATGTTTTCGGGATGCCGCTAATAACCAAAGATTGTCAAGTACATTTCCTTGTGTGGATCCTATTTCAGTGGGCACTTGATGAGTCGATACACCTACACGTCTTGCTTTTACTGTTATATCGGGAGTTAATCCATATATTGCTTGACATAAAATTAATAGTGGATTTGTTTCTGTTTTTCATTGAATCTTTTTCAATTTGCAAATAAAGAGATACCCAAAACTGAGTGTCTGACTATCCATTTGTCTATGAAGCATCTAATACTAATAAGACGAATGTTAGAATAAATCCCACAACATTTTATAAAGGAAATAGAAAAACAATTAAACAGTGCAATGGGATGCAAAGAGGCTCACCACTGACTCTGAATGCTCAAGATGGATTAACAACTTGCTGGATGCTGATCCTGGTTTCCTGCATCTTCATCATAAGGCGATGCAGTCCAACTGACATCATTACATTGGATGTACGAGTACACGAGTTAGAATGCTAAAAAACAACTTCTAAGATTTGAAGGATTAAGAGACTGTCCTGAGAGGCTCTAGTTGGCAGGGAGTGCCAGGCCCTATCAGATAGAGGCTGCCTTGAGGGGCTTTGGAAGGCGCATCTCCCCAGGACTTGTTAGATGGGTTTTTTGAATTTTTTTCTCCGATGTTCAATTCTTAACCTTCTAAACTCCCAGGGATCAATTCCAAACACTAAGGCTCACTAAAATCCTCAATACCCTATAGTTTGGACTCGTAAAACAACCTTGAAACACTAATCAAACCACCAAAGGCATACCACAACTAAACCAACAAGAATTCAACGGTTTTTCATCAAGAACTTCAATGATTAGGGATCATCCCTGACGAATTTCACTAGAATCTCTTGGCGTTCTTGGTGAAATATTGTATTTTCTCCCTTCTCCTTCTTCTCTTCTCTTTTCTCCTATACCCTAAGCGTAAAAATTACTAATGTAATCTTAAATAAAACTTGGTTTTACCCCAACTAAAATCTTAAAACAAATTAGGAAATAGAATGGTTAAAAGACGACTTTAACCTTACTAATATCCGAATAGAATTTTCCTCCCTCCAATAGCCCAACTTTTGAAAAACATATCTCCCTAATATGACATTGAAAAATAGCAAACTCGGAGCCGTTGGAAAGATCTTTCCTACGGCGTTTTATCCACATAAAGAACTGCCCATAACTCCTCCTGAGCTAGAAATTATGATCGTTTGAAAATGTATTGACCATTTTCGGTCGTTTTGAGCACTAGAACTTTTTATGTCAGAAAATACTTTTTCATAGATTTAAATGGGTGTATTGGACTATTCATAATTGTAATTATGAAATTAGTAGGGTACTTTTATTAATTTATTTAGTTGGTGGTTAAAAAGAATAATAGTGAAATAAATAGTGTGTCACTTTCACTACTCTTATAATTAGTTATATGATATTTAGGAAGAAATATTCTGTAGAAGGGAAATAAGGGTTTAGCCAAGAGAAACCATATCTAGAGCAGTCACGAAGCGATTGTTCCATCAAGTAAATAAAATTTAACCTGGATATGGGACATATGGGTGATGGTCGTATTATTGTTATTAATATTATTATAATGTTAAATAGCAAGGTGATGTTAGCAATTAGATGTATTGGCTTGTATAACTGTTTCCAATGAGTATTATTATTATTATTATTATAATGGTTATTCTATTGATCGGAAGGACAAATATATATTATATAATAGTTGTTGTTGGCTGAGAGGAGATTAGGTGTGGTTATTGAAAGTTCATGTAAAATTTAATTATTATCGTCATATTCCTATAGTTTTGAAATGGGTTTCGTGTGTTGGTGTGTCACAATTATGTTACTTTGATTATTTTATTAGATAGATATATGTGTTAATTGCTAGTAAAATCATAGCAAATGGCTGAGTCTACTATTATTAAAAACTAAATACATCACTAGGTATGCAGACTTAAAATAAAAGTTATTGATTCTTATATTTTAATAGTAAAAACAAGTCATTTAGAAAGGTGAATAGAGGATATAATGATAGTCCAAATATGTAATGGTTGATCCTTATTTTAATAGTTAAAAAAAGAAGTAACAGTTGCTAGCCTACTACTGTTTCTGTAGCAAGTGATACATAATTTAACATTATTGATCTTATTATCATGTTTTAAAATTAGGTGTTAGCATATGGAGATAGATAACTAAATATCAGGTGTATTATGTATTTGATAGATTGGAAACATTTAGGGCTATTGAGGAAAGGAAAATCATTGAAGAAGTAGGTTGTTTAAACTTCGTTTCTTCGGTGGAGCTAGGTTATGGTTTATTTCTATTTGATAGATAAACTCTCAATAGCGATTGATATGTATTTAGTGATATTGTAAAGTCTCCTATGTACTTGACTGTGTGGTTGTTATTCCTGATTGTGTGGTTTGTGGTTGGCCTAAAATTATGAGACTATTGAATTGCTAATTTTGAACACTCTTTATAAAAGTTACGCCTTGAATAAAGAAGGCTTTATGAAATAAAATAATGAAATAATTGGATCAGAGTGTCACGTTCTGACACGGTATTGGATCAGAGTGTCACATTCCGACACGGTATTATGGGATCGGAGTGTAACGTTTCGACACGGTATATGGTATCGGAGTGTCACGTTCCGCCACAATAACATTTAAGGAAAGGAATCTTAAATTAACTTAATATACTCAATATCAAAGAACCTATTTTCCAAATGAGTATGGTGTGGAGGCATGATTCCTCATAGGTGTGCTTGATGTTGTGATTGATGATGTACCTACTATGGTGTTGTTGTCACTAGTTTATATGTTTGTTGCTTGCCACTTGCTAAGTATTGTAGTTTATTTTATATAATTATTCAATATATATTGGTTTCTATTTTGAGTTGGCCGATGATACCTACTCAGTATGTGTTCCTTGTACTAACCCCTACTTGTATTTTCTTTGTTGTTCTTTTGTGGAGTATAGAAAGTGCACCATCGACTTTTACTCACCCTCAGCTCTAGCCCGCCTGTAGAACATCAGAGTTCAGGGTGAGCTATTAATTCTAGCTCATGCTGGATTCTTTCACTCACGTCTTGATGTATTTGAATTTCAGGCATGAACTATCTTTTTCCTTATTTTGGTTTCTTAAAAACTCTTCGAATTGGTAATTTTAAAATAGATGTCCTTGATGTGATAATTATCAGATTTTGGGATAATAAGTATTAAGCTTTAGATACTTATTTAAATTTGTTACTTAATAAGTTTTGGAGCTTACGTAATATTTTTTTTATTTATAGTTGAACTATTGGTATATGTTGGGGTTTAGATTTGTTGGTTCGCCCACCTAGGGGGGTAAGTGTTGGTGCAACTCACGACTCATTTTGGGTCGTGACAGAAAATGACCAAAAACATAATTTTACACTTGAGAAATTTTCCATATTTTCCCTTTTCATTTCGAAAATAACTATTCTTAGTTTCTTGATTATGACATTTAAACTACATAACCTAATTTTAATTTTTATTTAATGGTAATCGTGTAATTAATACTTTTTAGTCTTACTTTAGTGTGATTGAGTCCTAATAAATTATAATCATTTTCATAATGACTTATTAATTTGAAAATTTTATTTTATGTGATTTTATTATATTTTTTTGTTGAATATTTTAGTGCATCACACATCTCATATTTTTTTTAGTTTGTTGAGAAGCACATTTGATAGTTCTATTATGATTGAATTAAAATTGTCACGACCAAAAACGAGTTGTGAGTTGTACCCATACCTAACTCCGTAGGTGGGAGTACTACCAAATTTAACCCCAAGTTACAAACTACAAGCATAATGCGGAAGTTTAAAAACGTACTAAATATCTTTTCTAGAAATCTGAAAGTCATCACGACAGGGACATCTAATCTCCAATTACTAAGTGTAAGAGTATCAAAGACACAAAAATAAATGAAATAAAGTAATTTGTGTCCGAAAACTAAGGACATTAGGTAATGACTAAGACAATCCAACCCAAGCTCGAACGAATAGCTTACCCTTGAACCTGATATGCCAAGACTTGATAGAGATGAGGGCGATCCAAATTAATTGGTACACTTGGTGCACTCCATGTAAGGAAAATAAAGAAAAATACAATTAGGGCTCAGTACGAAGCAACATGTACTGAGTAAGTATCATCTGCCAACCCAAAATAGTAAATAATATACAAAGAATAATATTATAAAATCAACTATAGTACTTAATAGGTGAAAACAACAAATAACATGAACAAGTGACAACTGAAGCAAGTACGTAATCAATCACAATATTAAGCACACACGAGGACTCATGCCTCCACATCACGTTCGTTGGGAGATGGGTTCTTTGAGATTGAGTACATTAAATTAATTTAATGTTCTTTTCCTTTAATGTTACTGTGTCAGAACGTGACACTCCGATCCACTTATAATGTGTCGGAACGTGACACTCCGATCCAATTATACCGTGTCGGAACGCGACACTGCAATCCAAGAATACCGTGGCAGAACATGACACTCCGATCCAAGAATACCGTTAATTTATCCTTTATTATCACCACTTTCAAGTCATGGTTATATTATTTCATCAAACTTCTTAATTCAAGGCATCGCTTGGATAAAGAGAGTTCAAGAATATAGATTCCACGCTATCAAGATTTCAGACCAATCACAAAACACACAACCAAGCTACACAATCACTAAATGAAGTACAAAGAAAACTTCATATTATCATTCAATACATATCAATCACTATTAAGAGTTTACTATCAAATAGCATAAACCATAACCTACCTCCACCGAAGAACCGAAGGCCAGCAAGCTAGCTTCCCAATGATTTTCTTTTCTTCAATGCCTCAAAGTGTTTCCAATATATTAATGTTATGACCCTTTTGGTCGTTTTGAGAGCTAAAGCCTTGTGTTTCATAAAATATTTTCCGTTAGATTCTACATGGGTATGTTGAACTATGATAATTATGAAATTAGCGGGGTAGTTTTAATAATTTATTTAGTTGGTGGTTAAAGAAGATAACTTTAAAATTAATAGTGGATATATTTTAGCATATATAAAATTAATTATATAATAAGTAGGGTTAATATTATTAGATTATACGAAAACCGCTCACAAATCTTATTATTAAATTCTTGGCGCCGTCGACGAGACAATCAGAAAAGGCTAGAGGTAAAAAAACTTCATCTAGCATTATATTTTATTGGTTAGAATTAGGTGGTTGAGGGGTATTGATTCTTGTTAGTATTAGTGAATTGTAATGAAAGAAATAGACATATATTTTAATAATATTATAACATTATAGTTGGTTGTGAATGTATAATAATGAATGGATGAGGATATTGCTATGATATGTTAATTAAAAAAAACAAGTGTCAATCAATTATAGAGTTTTACAGTGTGATGATGGCAAAACAAAAAAAATATATATATCTTTTTATATGTAATGTACGAGATGTATAGTTATTAGAAGTGTTACTGAACAAATAAAAACTTTAATGATTATTAAATAGTATTAATATGAAGTATGATTAATAATTGGCCAATTATCTGCAGATGGATGATAAATTTATACATTTTGTATAATGATAAAAATTGGGTTAGACGTGTTGCCACTGGTGTTCGAAACCAGTGGCTTGATTTGGAAATTTACTACGTATTATCCTATTATAAATTGAGTTTAGTATATCAATATAGGTAATTAAATATTATATGTATTGAATTATTTAAATTTAATTAAAGTTATGTTAATTAGGGGAATTAAGATCTACCCTTAGATTAGAACTTTAGGAAATTGAAAATATAATTATGTGAGTTTTTGGGTCTAGATTAAACATAGAATAAATTGAGTGTTTATAGACTCGCTAAATTACAAGTTATGAATATATACTTGATAGATTGGAGAGGTTTTGAGGCGTTAATGAAAAGAAAGACATTGGAGAAATAGTTTGCTTAACTTCGGTTCTTCGGTGGAGGTAGGTTATGGTTTATGCTATTTGATAGTAAACTCTTAATAATTATTGATATGCATTGAATGATATTGTCAAGTTTTATATTTACTTGATTGTGTGATTGTGTGGCTTGGTCGTGTTTTTTGTGATTGGTCTGAAATCCCGAGACCGTAGAATGTATAATCTTAAACTATCTCTATCGAAGTAATGCCTTGAATAAAGAAGGCTAGATGAAATATTATTAACGAATGGAAAAGTGGTGATACTAAATGATAAACTAATGATATTATAGGATCGGAGTGTCACGTTCCGACACAATATTCTTGGATTGGAGTGTCACGTTCCGACACGGTATTCTTGGATTGGAGTGTCACGTTCTGACACGGTATTCTTGGATCGGAGTGTCACGTTCCGACACGATAATATTGAAGGAGAAACATGTTGAATAAATGGAAGATAATCAATTTCAAAGAACTCAACTCTAGCCAGCCTCCCGTATGTCAAATTCCAGGGCGAGCTATCAATTCAAGCTCGTGTAAGGTTCTCTCGATCATGACATGCTGTCCTATACTTTCGGATACATACCATTTTATTCATTATTTTGGTGTATTTGATATTCTTAGACTTAGTATTGGATATTAGATGTCCTTGATGTGATCACTTTCAGGTTTTGGGAAATGACATTTAGTAACATTTGAGTTTCAGTGTATTATATTTTGTAAGTTATGTTAAATTGGTTGGTTCGCTCACTTAAGAGGTTAAGTGTGAGTGCCACTCTCGACTCGTTTTGGGTCTTGACAAACTTGGTATCAGAGCCTTAGGTTCAGAGATCTCATCACACAAGAACAAGTCTAGTAGAGTCTTGAAAAATGGTTTGGGGACGCCTTTACCTTTCTTTAAGAGTCTATAAGACTTTAGAAAACTCATTTCTTTCTTTCTTTCGTGCTACTACTTGAATCTAATTGGTATCTAGGTGATACAAACTGGTATCTTTATTTCTTCGCTCTATTTAACATATGGTGAGTACTAGAGTATTAGAAGTTGAAATGACAACACCGAAGAGAAAAAAAAATTGTTTTTGGAAATAGGTACTGTAATAACTAGGTAATGAACACCATTACGTATTGATATACAATTAATAAAGTTATCATAACATATACGAGTTTCTCAATGAATGATGAAGTTACGTTGAGGCAATTGAGGGCAAAATCTTTATCATGGCTTTATAGATTAAGTGTATATAAGAAAAAAAGGGGTTATAATACGAATTTTACAATAAAATTTATGTTTACTTAGTTAAAGTTATGATGTGTGTTATTTTTGTCGTTGACCTGATCTAAGAATGAATTTAATAGTATTTTGGATCTATTCAATGGATAGAAGTATGTTGGCTATTGGTTGTATGATATTCTCATTAGGTAAGATGTGTTCCAGTGAGGCATATAAAGAAATTTTAAGGTATTGTAATTGTGTTATGTAGAAACAAGTACGTCAAGTGTGAATACTAACTGTTTAAGGAGTTATTGTGGTATGACATGTTTAGATAATTACATTTGGTGTTACTTTCACTAGTTTATTACTATGGGCGCCTGGATTGGGCATTGATTTAAAGAAGTTTCTAGTTGTGGAACTTAAATACGGTATTAATGTTTTAGGTTGTGAAATGTATCATGAGGGTTCTGAATATGGACTGATCATTTTATCTTAAGTTTCAAAGGGTAAATTGATACTAGAATGACAAACTTATAGGGAAAAAGAAGTCCCGGGTGAAGTAAATTAAAGCTTTTAGTAAGAAAGTGCGTAAAAAAATAAAATTGGGTTAGTCCCATAAATTTTAATTGGTATAACTAAGTTTAACGTGTCAGGTCTAAGAAACAGGTTCACTTTATGGCAATGACAAGGGTTTGTTGAACATGATGGTAATACGAGTTAGTGATGAATTGTGATTGAGATGCAACTATAGAATACAAATTGTTTGTCAATTTCTTTTTATATGATAATAATGACTTGTGAGTATCTAAGGTGTGATTTTCTATTACTAACTGAGTCACATAGTTGTATAAAAAGTTTTGTGAGATGGTGGGGCACCGCTAGAATAGAACTTAAAGGAGTTAGAGTCATAATTAAAATAATATAAAATTTGTGGGATCTGTAGCCTTCAGAAAAAGGTGAGAACAATAATATTCTCTCTAATTGCATGGGTCATATAGGTATCTTTAGGAAGGTGATAATTGGGTTCAAGAGCGCGTGGTTTTATCTATTTTGTTTTGATTAAGGCAATAATGTAACAGGTTAATCATATTGACTAAAATTTATTGGATAAAACTTAAGAGAGGAGTGTACAGACGTTCAGCTTGAGTGGGGTGATAAGTTCTATTGTAGTATTGAATTTAGTAATGAGTAGGGTTGGATTTTAGTGAAGGATATGTAAGGTAGACGGAGAGGCGATCAATGATAAGTTAAGGTACAATAATTCATTGAATTCTTCAAAGTATAAGAAAATGTAGATAATTCAGGGCATTGTGTTACACAATTGGACTTATAATTCAAATTTTTTTGTTATAAATCTGAATTTCTAGTGGTATATTTTGTCAAGGTATGAATTAGTAAGATGAGAAATGATTGATTGCATCGGTATTGAGCACGTCAAAGAATTTATGCTTGCTTTGGACCATAAAGTTTGTTACTTTTGATTGTTAAAAAGGATCTAAAGAAGGGTTTACCCTCAGAGTTTTGATTAAGAGTGTGAAGTAAAATGTCATGGATTATTAGTAAAACATGAGATCGGTAAGCAAGCTAGATAAAAAAGTGTTTGGTATATTGAAGGATCGAGATATGTAGAATTTGCACCATGAGAAGAATTTGAGAAGAGTGAAGGAATAAGATCTCTTGTATAAATCCATGGAGTGTAGTTGATGGTTGTTTTAATTTCTGCCTATGATTGTGAGATGTGAACTAATTCGGTACAGGCTTACTAGGAGTTTATCATTAACTTCTGTAAAAAAAAAAAAAAGAGTTTTGATTTAGGTGACAAACAATGAGGTACGAAAAATTTAGTATTTTACAATGGGATTAGACTGCTCTAATTAGGATAGAAGACTTCAGAATGATGTAAAAATTGAGATATAATTCTACGTGGTTATTATGAATTTGGGTTGGATTAATATTACCCTATTGATGGGACTACATAGAATGTAAGATGTGTTACATAGATATTTGATGGTTAATAGAGATTATGAGCTTATAGTATACAAAATAATTTAAGTGATCAAGAATTTCTTCAAGTGTTGAATTCAGTGGATATGGGATTCGATAAATCAAGTATATGTGTGTAATCATAATAGGGACTAAATTTGTGATTCTGGGTAGCAATAAAATCAAAGAGATAGAGTTAGATGAATGAAAATGTTTATATGGTCACTATGAAAGGAGTATATAGAGTTATTTGACCTTGGTTAGGTATATTCTTATGTGACCACTTTCTTCATATTGGACATTATTTGGTAGTATGATTCACTACTTATACTACGCGTGTTTTCACATCTATGGGTTGATTTCTAGTGGTGAATCGGATGTAAAGATCCTCTTGTGTCCTCTTGATAGGGTTAGATCATTGGGCAAACTTGGTATTTTAGTTACGATAGAATTGGTGTTGTTTTGGATAGCTAAAGTATATCAGTAGTTCTATATGCACAAACTTGCTTATGAGAATCTATATCACAGCTGCTATGAAGAGTTACAATTGCCTAAGTGTAATGTTACAGGTTCTGCATTTTGAAGTGTATCCCTTGTTGGCGTTTACCTTATAGTATTCTTCCTTGGGTTAGATATGTTGATTCTCCCTTGATGAGTAATCGATGTCTAAAGCTAATATTTTCATTACTTAAGCTTGTGATGAGATTGTGTTGTGAAAACAAAATCCTGATAAGATGTGTGATGTTTTTTGCATTATGAGTGTGTGGTGGTTGGTTAAAATCCACTTCTGGTTGTAGCCACTTTTGATTCAAAATTTTATCGTGGTTATATTAGATATTTGTTCAGATGGTTGTATCAAGACCTAGTTAGAGAATAGATCATTTGAAAAGTACATTATTAGATATAGTTTCGTTGTTAGTTGAGTTTACATACAACAATAATTATCCCTAGAGTAATGAGATGGACCCATTTAAAGCATTGTATTGGAGGAGGTGTAGATCTTCAATTGATTGGTTTATTTCTTTTGATATAGGACCACGGGTACTACTATTCTGAATGAATTTTTGAGTCAACTACCCTTTCTTGCCTTGCCTTCCTTTTATCGTTCGAGGACGAACGATGGGTAAATTGGTATCTATTGTAACGACTCTTTTGGTCCTTTTTAGAGCTAAAGCCTTTTGTTTCATAAAATATTTTCCATTAGATTCTAAATCGGTATTTTGAACTATTATAATTATGAAATTAGCGGGGCAGTTTTAATAATTTATTTAGTTAGTGGTTAAAGAAGATAACTTTAAAATTAATAGTGGATATATTTTAGCATATTTAAAATTAATTATATAATAAGTAGGGTTAATATTATTAGATTATACGAAAACCGCTCACAAATCTTATTATTGAATTCTTGGCGCCGTCGACGGGACAATCAGAAAACGCAAGAGGTAAAAAAACTTCATCTAGCAATATATTTTATTGGTTAAAATTAGGTGGTTGAGGGGTATTAATTCTTGTTAGTATTAGTGAATTATAATGAAAGAAATAGACATATATTTTAATAATATTATAACATTATAATTTGTTGTGAATGTATAATAATGAATGGATGAGGATATTGCTATGATACGTTAATTAAAAAAAAAAACAAGTGTCAATCAATTATAGAGTTTTACAGTGTGATGATGGCAAAACAAATATATATATATATATATATATATATGTATATATATATATATATATATATCTTTATATATGTAATGTACGAGATGTATAGTTATTAGAATTGTTACTGAAGAAATATAAACTTTAATGACTATTAAATAGTATTAATATGAAGTATGATTAATAATTGGCCAATTATCTGCAGATGGATGATAAATTTATACATTTTGTATAATGATAAAAATTGGGTTAGACGTGTTGCCACTGGTGTTCGAAACTAGTGGCTTGATCTGGAATTTTACTACGTATTATCCTATTATAAATTGAGATTAGTATATCAATATAGGTAATTAAATATTATGTGTATCGAATTATTTCAATTTCATTAAAGTTATATTAATTGGGGGAATTAAGATCTACCCTTAGATTAGAACTTTAGGAAATTGATTATATAATTAGGTGAGTTTTTGGGTCTAGATTAAACATAGAATAAATTGAGTGTTTATAGACTCGCTAACTTACAAGTTATGCATATATACTTGATAGATTGGAGAGGTTTGGAGGCGTTAAGGAAAGGAAAGACATTGGAGAAATAGTTTGCTTAACTTCGGTTCTTCGGTGGAGGTAGGTTATGGTTTATGCTATTTGATAATAAACTCTTAATAGTGATTGATATTCATTGAATGATATTGTGAAGTTTTCTATGTACTTGATTGTGTGATTGTGTGGCTTGGTCATGTGTTTTGTGATTGGTCTGAAATCCCGAGACCGTAGAATGTATAATCTTAAACCATCTCTATCGAAGTAATGCTTTGATAAAGAAGGCTAGATGAAATATTATTAACGAATGGAAAAGTGGTGATACTAAATGATAAACTAATAATATTATAGGATCGGAGTGTCACGTTCCGACACAATATTCTTGGATCGGAGTGTCACGTTCCGACACGGTATTCTTGGATCGGAGTGTCACGTTCCGACACGGTATTCTTGGATCGGAGTGTCACGTTCCGACACGATAATATTAAAGGAGAAACATGTTGAATAAATGGAAGATACTCAATCTCAAAGAACTCAACTCTAGCCAGCCTCCCGTATGTCAAATTTCAGGGTGAGCTATCAATTCAAGCTCGTGTTAGGTTCTCTCGGTCATGACATGATGTCCTATACTTTCGGACACATGCCATTTTATTCATTATTTTGGTGTATTTGATATTCTTAGACTTAGTATTGGATATTAGATGTCCTTGATGTGATGACTTTCTGGTTTTGGGAAATGATATTTAGTAACATTTGAGTTTCCGTGTTATGCTTGTATTTTGTAAGTTATGTTAAATTGGTTGGTTCGCTCACTTAAGAGGTTAAGTTTGAGTGTCACTCACGACTAGTTTTTGGTCGTGACAATTAAGTATGCATAACTCATAAGTAAACGGGACTATAGACACTCATATTACTCTAAAAAAATGTCCTAAATTTGATGTCAACTCCCGTATTTGTCAAATTGAAAGCATAGGATTAAGTCTCAATTCCTCAAAATAAATTAATCAAAAATCACCAATTATGAAACTAGTGATAACAGACCGTGCATTCAATTCAATTCCTATCTAATTATAAAGGTTAATTATAATACCAATTTATAATTAAATAATAGTAACCAAAGAGTACGTACTCCACCGCTTGCAATACTTTTTATACCACAATCATCGTTTACAAAAATTGTCATATCCGCCTTATAATTCAATATCCCATTACTCACACATACAAACTTCTCTAATTATTATTATTACAATAGCCTACTCTCCCAAACTTTATTTATTACTACCCCAATTCAACCAATCATCAACCCTAAAATTTGTCTCCTAAGTTTTCACTTGATTAATATCTTGACCAAAAGAAATTAAATGACAGTCTTCCAGTTCCATTCCACAAAACCATGATGAATGTCCATATATCCACTGTATGTTGGTACGATTATGAAAGCCTTAAAGTGCTACCTAAAACTCAAATCTAAGGGTAAGTGATTGAAGAGAACTTACCCCTAGAACAAGAACTTGGTTCTTGTAGGTTGGTTTAAGACAAAACACAAACACTTGTTTAAAGTAAAAACCTTCCTCAATCAAGGAAGGAAAAACCTTGTTTTATTAATTCAACTAGATGATTTTATGATTACAACTCAATAATCAATAACTTCACCACTACAACAGCTTTCAATTAACTATAATCGACTACCTCTACTCTCCAAAAGGCCAAACCCACCTTTTGTTACAAACCTTACCAAAACTCAACTCTACAAGAAGCCAAACCTACTTCTTGTACAAAGAAACGTACTATCGACTCAACAATTAATCAAGAAAAATAATTTTACACGTTCAAGACTTTCTAACTCAAGAACTTCTTGAACTTAGTAACAATATTGATCTTGAATGCTTTTACTTGATGAATAACTCTCCCTTTTCTCTCGATGTAAAAGTCGTGCCATTCTCTTCTGCGTTTGATCTTCTTTTATAGCGATTTCTCGTGCCTTGAATCCTTATCAAATAAGGTAAGGAAGTTGCAATTATAGTTGAACAAGGAGTACTGATTTTAACTTTTATTGTACAATACTTTTTCTATACAACTTCCTTACTTAATAAAATATATTAAGGTTTCCTTATTTGTATCAACTTGTATTTTCAGCATCTTTAGCACTTGTACATTTAATTGTTTAATTCTGGCTGCGACAATTAATTCCAATGGCTGCTGGCTGCGACACTTAATTCCAATGGAGAAATCTGGCAAACTTATGTATACATAAATTTGCATTTCTTGTCTATCATCAAAACACAAATTTTATATTCTTGTAGAATTATCAGATTCTATCAGTGTTTGTCTTTGTCATTGTTGCGTATAAAGCATACACACCCAAAGTCCATAAGATGTCTAAATTTGGTTTTCTTCCTTTTAGCAACTCATATGGTGTATTGTTTAACACTGATCTGATCATGCATCTATTTATAAGATAACACCCTGTGTTTACTGCTTCAGCCCAATAGGATTTTGGAATTTTGCTTGAGATCAACATTGTTTTTGCGATATCTTCCAGTGTTCTATTTTTCCTCTCAACTAATACATTTTGTTGTGGTGTTCTAGGTGCTGAAAAGTTGTGCTCAATCCCGTTTGAAATACAAAATTGTAAGAATTGTGAGTTTTCAAAATCAATCCCATGATCAGATCGTATGCTAATTATTTCTTTGTTGAATTTCTTCTGAACCAACTTTTCAAAGATTTCAAACGTAGTGACTGTTTCATCCTTTGTTTCAAGAAACAGTGTCCAAGTGAATCTTGAATAATCATCGACTATTACAAACACATATCTTTTCCCACCTCTGCTTTGTACACGCATTGGTCCACACAAATCCATGTGAAGCAGTTCTAGTGGCTTTGTAGTACTGACTGTCAACTTTTGTTTGAATGATGATCTCACTTGTTTTCCTTGAATGCAAGTTCCATATACTTTGCGGTTACTCAAACTTTTGGTTGGCAGTCCCCTAACCAGGTCTTTAGATATGAGTTTATTTATAGTTGTCATGCTTATGTGTCCCATTCTTTTGTGTCAAAGCATTGAGCAATCAGAAACTGCACTTAGTCATTTATGAGTATCTTCCTTAGAATCAACAATCTTGGCTTTATACACATTCTTGTGCCTCTTACCTAGTAGAACCAGGTTCCCAGTCACTGAATTTATCACTCTGCATTCTTTTTCTGTAAAGAGTACATTGTTTCCTCTATCGCATATTTGAGATATGCTCAACAGATTATGTAGTAGGCAATTCACATAGTATACGTTTTCAATTGCATGAGTATCCATAGACCCAACCTTTCCAATTCTCTGAATTTCCCCACTTTTTCCATTACCAAAGGCGACGTTTCCTCCTTTGAAGTTTTTGAGTGAGAGAAACCTACTTTTATCTCCAGTCATGTGTCTGGAACATGCATTATCAAAGTGCTAATATTTCCTTCTCACTAATCCCTGCAGTTAATTTCGGAGGTTAGATTTTGGTACCCAGATCCACTTTGATTTTTGCTTGAAAAATAGATGAATAAGATTTTTTCTGGCCCATCTGGGAATATTTTTGGCTTTAGGGGTTAGTTTTTGTTCATTGGTTTTCTCATGATGAGGTTTTCTTAGAGTGTTTAGATTATTGTTATGAGCAATCAATTTTTTTGACAACCGTAACTTTTATGCCCTACCAGCCCATAGTGCATGCATAAACAATCTATGTTTGGATTTTTTACTTGAGGATTAGTTTTATCCAAACCTATTCCATATCTCTCAGAGGTACGATTCTTGTGAATGTTGTCAAGCAATATGGAGGACCTGGTCCATCTCATTCCATTCTCAGCTTCAATTTTAGTCACATAAAGCTCTGTGGTTCTCTTCATTCCTTTTACTTACCAAGTCTAGTTTTTTACGTAGCTCAACATTTTTGGATAATAGATGAAGATTTTGTTTTTTTCAAGCTTCTTGTTTTCTTCTCTTAATGATGAATAGTCTTCCATTATCAATTCTCTTTTTGAGTCTATTGTCTTATATGCATTGATGAGGGTGTAGAGTAAAGATCTAGCTCCCTTTTTGAGTATGAGTTTAAGTTGTCTTTTATGTGATGAAGACTAACCTTTTCATTTATATCTTCTTCTTCTTTGTCCTTTTCAGAATCTGATCCATCCATAAGCGCTAATATAGTTTCTTGGGATCTACAGGTTTCCTTTTATTCTTTGGTTTCCACTACTACTAGGGCGAGAAATTCATAATCATCTTCTTGTTCTAGTGTAAGAAGAGATTTGTTTTCTGTCTCATCATCATCAGATTCTTCATCTAATGAATTCCCCATTGCTGCAAAGGCTTTTTCATTGAGATATCTGCTTCTTGAGTTGTCATTCTTCTGTTTAAAGGAACAAACTTATCTTTCTTAATGTTTTTCCCTTCTCTGAGGTTGTCTTTTTCTGCTCTAAAGCCCAAAGTGGACAGAATTTGATGAAGTGATCTGGACTTCCGCACTTATGATAAACTTGGTCTTTAATACTTTCATTGGATTTTTGAGGAGTTTTCTTTTGGAATGTTTTTCCTCTTTTCAGCATTCTGGTGAACCTTTTGGTTATAAAGGCGATATTTTATACTCAAAATAATCTGATGTAGTAGCCTTCAGAACCAAGTTCCTTTCCTTTGTCTTTCCTCCGATTTCTTTTTCTTGATTTTTCTTGAGTTCAATGTGATAAGGTTCCCAATCAACTCATCCATGGCCAGTGCATCTAGGTCGCGAGCTTCAGTGATATCCTCGACTTTGCTTTCCCAAGTTTTAGGAAGAACACTCAAGAGTTTCCTTAGTTCCTTTCCATTAGGAACTATATCTCCCAAAGAATACATCTCATTCATAATTAAAGTGAACCTGGTATGCATATCTTGTATAGTCTCTCCTTCTGCCATTCTGAATAGTTCGTATTGTATGTTTAATTATCAATTTTGGACTTCTTGACTTGCGTTGTTCCTTTATGAGCGGTTTGTAGTGTTTTCCATATGGTTTTAGCATCATGACAAGACGAGATTCGATTGTATTCATCTGTAACTATACCACATATCAGAATTTTCTTGGCTTTGGCATTGTTTTGGATTGCAAGTTTGTCTTCAGCATTCCATTCTTTTGTTTCCTTTGGGATTTTGGTGATTCCATCAGTTGCAGTTTTTATAGGTATAGTAGGTCCATCTAGAATGACTTCCCATAGATCAGGATTTTCGCCGATAAGATGATCCATCATACGATTTTTCAACCATCAATAGTATTTGCCATTGAATAGTGGTGGTCGTGTTTTTGAAGCTCCCTCCTGCGGTGTAGGTGGTGCTGCCATTTTGTCTTTTCAAGGTGTTAATCTTTTATCGAAAAGACCTGCTCTGATACCAATTGAAGAGACCTTACCCTTAGAACAAGACCAGGCTCTTGTAAGTTGGTTTAAGGCAGAACACAAACACTTGTTTAAATTAAAAATCTTCCTCAATCAAGGAAGGAAAAACCTTGTTTTATTAATTCAACTATATGATTTTATGATTACAACTCAATAATCAATAACTTCACCACTACAACAACTCTCGATTAACTATAATCGACAACCTCTACTCTCCAAAAGGCCAAACCCACCTTTTGTTACAAACCTCACCAAAACTCAACTCTACAAGAAGCCAAACCCACTTCTTGTACAAAGAAATGTAACTATCGACTCAACAATGAATCAAGAAACATAATTTTACACTTTCAAGACTTTCTAACTCAAGAGCTTCTTGAACATAGTAACAATATTGATCTTGAAGGCTTTTACTTGATGAATAACTCTTGCTTTTCTCTTGATGTAAAAGTCGTGCCTTTATCTTCTGCGTTTGATCTTCTTTTATAGAGATTTCTGGTGCCTTGAATCCTTATCAAATAAGGTAAGGAAGTTGCAATTATAGTCAAACAAGGAGTACTGATTTTACCTTTTATTGTACAATCTTTTTTCTATACAACTTCCTTAATAATATATATTAAGGTTTTCTTATTTGTATCAACTTGTATTTTTAGCATCTTTAGCACTTGTACATTTAATTATTTAATTCTGGCTGCGACAATTAATTTTGATGGCTGCTAGATGCGACACTTAATTCCAATGGACAAATCTAGCAAACTTATGTATACATAGATTTGCATTTCTTGTCTATCATCAAAATACCAATTTTATTTTCTTGTAGAATTATCAGATTCTATCAGTGATAATTCCTCAAATTAGCATATATTTAATGAAATTTAATAATTCGATACACCTAATATTTAATTACATATCTCAATATATTAAACCATAATTATCATGTGATAACATATAAACACATTCTTGAATATAAAAGGTAATTGCGTTAGTATCAGTGACCTGGATGTATAATTTGTATACTGAATTGAAATTTTCCCTATTATATAGTAATAAGTATTTAGGTTATACTTATACCATCATTGACAATAGTCATGCAATTATTATACACTACTATTTGTTTCCCCAATCTCAATAATTAAGATTCTGACCAAAAAGAAAATTCATTAATTTCCTTTAGTTCCATTAATGTCCACTTGTTTGCCTCTTCCTTTACCAAAAAATAAATCACATTATCCAACCCATATAGTATAACAATAATAGTCAAAATAAGAAAATCACCTGAATTATCGTGGCTTTCTTCGCTCAACGCTACCTTCTGTTCTCTCGTCTACTTTTCTTCTTCTCTACAAATTATGTTTACCCTAATTAATATATGACTAATTATAGGAGTGGTGAAACTGACCAACTATTAATTTTGATATTATTTTTTTTAACCATCTACTAAATAAATTAGTTAAATTTCCCCATTATTTTCATAATTATAATTATGAATAATTCAAAATACCCATTTAGAACCCATCAAAAAGTATTTTATGAAATTATAAATTCTAGTGCTCCAAACGATCAAGAGGATCCTAACAAAAATAATATTTAAAGGACAAGTTAATTATATATTTGTATGAATATTTTACTGGGAAAATAAAAAAATCATGGTTTATTTGTATGGTTTAATTTATTAATTTAAAAGTTAATTACAAATGATTTCTATTGATATTTAGAAAAAATCGAACCAACACAAAAAATTGCTAAGTTGAAAACCCCCAATTTTATTAATTTGATTTATACATTTAATTTTTTTTACATAAATAATTTAATTTGATATTTAAATTGAATCAAGCTGATGATCATGTATCACTAGATATTCTTATTTCAGACACAGTGAGATATTCTTATCTCAGAAAGAGTGTAAAATTGATGCATTAATCTTTTATAATACAACAATTACTATATGACACAACGACCATAAAATAGGTAATTTCTTTGTAAAAATGAGTCAATGATGATTTATATGTCAACTAGTATTTGATATCATTTCAACACTTACAATATAATATATTTTAACAAGTCAATATTCCCTAATCTCTTTTGTTTCTCAAAATTGAATTGGAACTATAGTAGGATTTTGAAGTTTATCAAATCATCAAATTATAATTACGAAATATATTTTATCAATCAAAACAAATTAACTATGTTATTTAAATAACAACATAAAAAGGGAGTTGAGGGATCAAACCATGTTTTTGTAATAAAATATAATGGCATTATAATTATATAAAAATAACAAATTTGAGAAGAGATGACAAATACAGAAGAACATATATCGCGTCATATTAATATGTATTAATTGTTTAATTTATTTAGAAATTAAAATGGACGTAGACACATTTAAATAAACTATAGTTATTTTTGTGATTGTTTTAATTGTAATTAAATTTGTGGATGTTTTCAATTAAATAAATAAGAGGAGAAACACCATAAACGTTCTTTTGATAAAAATGAAAGAAAAGGAAGGTAAATGATAATATTCGGTATTATAGGTTACATTGAGTTAATAAAGATAAATAACCTAATGAATACTAGGAGAAGCTTTCTAAAAATAATAAATCAAAAACTACAACATCTATGATATATAGCTACGACATCAAATTCGTCATTAGTTATTCGATTTTAGTGACCAAAATTTACTTTTCGTGGGTAAATATATGAGACAAATATTTTTAGTGACGAAACATAAGAATTCGTAGCAAAGTTTATCTAGTTAAATTTTTCACCAAAAAATTATTTGGCGCCATTTTGTTAAATAGTGTTAGTTATGAATTTAAAATTATTGGTAACACACAATTTCGTCACTAATAGTGTATGTAATTCATGACAAAGTATCGCATCAAATTTGTCACTAACTGTTCACTTCATGACAAAATTAACTTTTCGTTCTTAAATATATGAGACACATACTTTAGTAACGGAACATAAAAATCCGTAGAAAAGTTTTAGCCACTAAAGTTTCCCACCATAAAATTAATTGGTGTCATTAGTTAAGTACTGTTCGTCATGAATTTAAAGTTATCAGTGACACATTATTTTGTCACTAATAATGTATCTAATTCATAACAAAATATTTTGTCTTATAATTTATTAAATTTTGGACACAAAAGAATTTCATCTAAAATAATATGTTGTTACAATATCGACAAATTAGTTCGTAGTTAAATATTATAAATTTTAGCTATGAAAATTTATATTTAATCATTATGACATTTATTTTGTCACAAATAATATAAATAATTTGTGATAAATATTTTATTGTCTCTAATCAATCTATGATTTAGTGACAACAAAAATAGCAACGACTTAAAATTTGTAGTGAATAATTAAACTATTTGCTGCGAAAAATAATTCGTAACTAAATACAATTTTTTGTACAATTGTTCATAATTATAGGTGACAACTTACAAAAAGAAGAATACAAGTGTTCCATAAGGAATAGAAAGATATTAAAACCAATAAATTCAGTGGATCTTATAAAAACGAAAAAGTTCAATACATAAATTTTCTTAAATTATCCAATTATAAAATGTATAATTTGAAAAATACAATCCGGGTTATAGATATTGTGAGTAGGCACGGTTCTACCACTAGATCACTTTCGTTGATAAGCACGATAAAAAAAACTTTTGTCAAGTCTTTGTACTAAGTTTTGTGCATGTTTATTGATTTGTGACTGGTAAACTAGAGTAACTATATAGACATAACACCGACTTACAAACTTAGTCTTTGCAAAGGTGCAATATATTTCTTCAATTTCTATTAATTTTTCCCATTAGTTTGAAAATTGAAATAAACGAAAAAATAAAAGTACAAATAAAAGAAATGAACTAACAAGGATTTCAAACATATTATGATGAAGTACTATAGTTATTGGTATCAATATTCAATTCGAACCGATTATTTATTTTTGTAATAAACTAAAAGTTTGATTTTAAATAATTTTATTATTGTACTGAATAATTTTAAAAGATTACAAAAATAAATAAATAAAATGACGAATTCATACTGAATATATTGAAAGATATTTTAAAAAATACACCGTTTAGTTAAAATATAATCTACATTTGAATGAATTGTGGGTTGTAAATTTCATTTCTTTGTGTAAGAGTATAAATAATTATATAATATATAGTTTCTACGAAAGTTAAATTTGAAAGAAGTGAATGAAGTATAAAATAAAACAGAACTAAACCACAAGAGAGAGTTGGTCTAATGGTAAGCATTCTTCACTTCCAACCTTAAGGTTGTGAGTTTGATTCCCCAAGGCAGCATAATCTGCCTACTGATCATGGTTGAAAAAAATTGAGATTGGAGATATATACAGTTAATATACATATATAAAAACCATTTTTATGATGATAAATTTTATCATTTATACATTTAAGAATAAAATAATTTTTGGTATAAAAAATATAGTCATTAGTGATAAAATTAGATTTTGTTTAACTATGAAATACATATAATTTAGAGATAATTGTTTTCTTCACTGATTGAAGTAAAATAATTAGCGACGCTAAAATTTTATCGGTATAATAACCTTTGTAGTAACAAAACATACTATTAACTACAAAAAATATACTTTTTACAACAAATAAATTTGTCACAAAGGTTTAAGCATTTTGTGATGATTTTTCTTTTCGTAGTTAATATAATACTTTTACCGACGAAGCACTAAATCGTCTTTGTATAGTTTTAGAGACACAACTTTAGTGACAACTGAGTGACGAATTATTTTTTGTCATACAAGATTTTTAGTGAAGAAATATTAGTTATTCATGACGAAAAGGAAAAGACTCAAAATTATTTCTGAACTATCGAAAATAGTTCAAATATACCCTTAAGCTATATCCTGGCTCAAAAATACCCTTCTATTAAAATATTGGTTCACTTTTACCCTTACTTTTAACAGAGGAGTGTTAAGTGCCATATGGACACCACGTGGAGGCCACACGGACCCTATGTGGACGGCACATAAGCACCAAACAACCTCACCTCTACATAGACTCATAAAACCTTAATTACTATTTTTTCCCTCATTTCTCTAATAGATACAATTTTCACCCCATTTTTATTTATCTAAAACATAATACGATTTCTCCTTTCTTTTTCTTGTACATTTTCCCTTTCTCTTATACAATTTCCCCTAGGGTTTCAATGATTACCTCTAATGGACGCCATTGGATTTCAAATTTGATTTAGTGGTAGCTCTAGGTTACGAAGCGGATTTTCGCGTCTCAGTAACAGAGCTGTAAACACATCCTTTGGTAAACTTGAAACTTAAAATCTACAACATGACTTAAACGAACGAAACTAAAACATTAATTGCATACCTGGTGCATAGAATGGAGGATCAAAGAAACGGTAAATTTCACTGGAATGAAAAATGCAAAAAGAGAATAATCCATGAGCTATTCCACAGACAAAAAGAAAATACAGGACATATGCAAAGGGCAAAAATATATATATTTTAATCAATTTTACTGAAAAATGTTATGACAGAAGGATGAAAGATTTTTTAAGTATATCAATTACCATTGTACTTCACTGTAGGCTTTGGGTCCTTCTTTCCTTATCTATCTATCTCCATGGCCTTGCAAATTTCTTCGGTAAGAAAAAAAGAAGAGACTCATTTTATCGATGGAATGAAAAAGGATGAAAGGAGCAATCTTGAAATTTTCTTTGAAGAAATGAAATTTTTTTCAGCCCAAGAAGCTGGAAAATTTATGCTTTAGGAGAAGAATATAAAAAATATGAAAATGTTGTGCTTTTCGAAAGGTTAAGCATCCCTGTGGCGTTCACGTAGTGTCCACATGGAGTCTGCATGACATTTAACACACCTCTGTTTAAAGTAAGGGTAAAATTTACGTAATACTTTAACAGAAGGGTATTTTTGAGTCAAAATATAGTTTAAGCGTATATCTGAGCTATTTCTTATAGTTCAAGGGTTGTCTTTTCCGATGACGAAATTAGTTGTCCCTGATAATCAAATTTTTTGTAGTGAACTATGAGTGAGACAAAAAAGAAAACAATATATATTATAATATAGGATAACAAAAACATGACAAGAGAAGGTGTTAACTGGATTGTTTTATTTGTTGGGATGTACACGGTAGTTTCTCATCAGATTGCGATGAAATGATCATATTGCTTTGCAAAGCTTAAATTTTTTTACTTATTAATGAACTCATAAGACAAAACTACGCGAGAGGTTTCTCCTTCTTTTATCACATTCATCCATTCTACTACTGATGTTGACATTATTTATCTATTAATCGATTCAATTCAATAAAGGGAGAAAGAAATTTTTTGGTTAGGAATATTTGTTTTTCTCTTGTACTATATTTATCACAAGTATTGCATGGGTATCTTTTAACTTGAGCAATTTCAAGAATTAGCTTCTTTATATATATATATATATATATATATATATATATATATATATATATATATATATATATATATATATATATATATATATATATATATATATATATATATAGAATTTCGACCACAATTAATGTTTGCCTTTTATAGACTTATTTTTACACATATGTATCACGACAAGGTGTTTGAATGACTTTAAAATTTGTCAAATCAAAACCTATTTTTAAGTTTGTTTTTTTGCGTGACCTATTTTTAAGTCAATTTTTATTATGAAAGTATTTGAAAAATATAAAAAATAACTTAAAATAAGTCAAAAATGATTTTAAATAAGTTAGGAACTGTTTGTCAAGGTTAAAATAAAAAGAATTAAGACTTATTAGTATGGTTTAGTGTAATGACTTAGCAAGTCATTTTTGGATATTTTAAATATTAGTGTAACTTGAGTTAATAAATCGATAGTTAATGGACTAAAGTAATCATTTAATAATATTTTATAAATCATGGGTTAATGAATTAAATTGTTTAGGGTTTGTCACATTTAATACATAATTTTTTTATTAATTAAATAAAAGACAGAAAAAGAGAAAAGAGTCGGAGAACTTTACCTGTAGACGCCGAAGGCAGCCACAAGATCTTCATCAGGTAAACTTGTAATATGTATAATTCATATAATGGCGCCGAAGGCAGCCACAAGATCATCATAAGGTAAACTAGTAATATGTCTAATTCATATAATGGCTTATGTGTATGTTAACAAGTATTACTACCTCGCTAGTTGTGAAAGAAAAAAATTGAACAAAAAATGTTGAAACAAAATCACTAGTGTATGTGTTGAAATATGGGGCTTAGTGGAGGCAACAAATTAATTATTATTATTCTGATAATATTAATAATGGGTATAATAAATTGAATTTGGGCATTGTGAAGCCATATGATGATGTTACATCGTTTTGGCAGCTTTCAAAATTCAAAGGAATGAAAAAAAATGTTAATTTTCATTATAAGTTAGTGGGTGCAGTGTTGTTGAATTGGTGCCTGATAAATTTGAGAAGTAATGATAGGTTAAGTGATGGATGTTAATGATTATAATAATCACTGGGACACACTTGATATATAGGTATAGGTTGATGATAAATATTTTTTGCATTAATTTGATTCTTGGTCCGTCCTTATTAGTTTTAAAAATTGAGGGATAACTTTTGAAAATTTGGATTTAACTTTAGACTTGGAACTTGAAAAATATGATAGTTGAAACGTTAGTGGAAATCAAGAATTATGAATTTGATTATAAATTTGGGGGAATTTTAAGTTCAAGGTTAAACATTTAATGATGTGGATGTTGTTAGTTTCGAAACCTTATTGTGAATATATATTTGAATAAATTGCATTGGTTCGAAAGTTCAACGAAAAGGGAAGGCTCAAATCTCAGAGTGATTATTCGATTGACTAAGGCAAATGGATTTCTAAACCCTTGTTAAGCGTATGAAATTAATGTATTTCCTTGTGTGATGTTGTGAATGACTTGGAGACTTGTTGCTTATTTGTTGGTGTTGTATTCCTTGTTTTAAATTGTGCTTTGTTATCAAAATGGTTATCTCCTCATTTTCATTTGAGCATGTCCATTTGCATTGTATCTGAGACATGGTTGTAGTAAGATGATGTACCATTTCGAGGGTCGTATCGCGCGCCGTGATGGATATAATATTTTGAGGGACATATCGCGCGCCGCCAAGGTTACTATTATCGAGGGTCGTGTCATGCGATGCGACAGATGCATGGACAGATATGTCCCCCACGGGTCCCGGACTGAGAGACAACGGGTGTGTATCGTTAAGAAAGACATGCATCACTATATTTGACATTTCATCTCATGACATTGCACATTTTATTATTGATGAACTTGAACATGTGTTTTGCTGATCTTGTGAGTGTTTCTCTGTCAAGCTTGTGACTGTTGAATATAGAGTTGTTATTGAGAATGTGTAAACTGATTGAGTGTGGTTATTGAGTTGTGTGTTTGGTAAACTGTAAACTGTTAGGCTGTAGCGTGGAGGTTTAGATATGGTGTAAGGAATACCAATATTTTGTTCACTTAACTTGTGTTTATAGGTTTGCTTGTTGGGTACCATTTGGTTTGGTACTCACCCCTTGCTTCTACAAATTTTTGTAGGTTACGAGCCCGGATTTTTGTGATACCTTCCATTCTCTTCATTTCCGAGGCATCTTGTGGAGGATTGTGAGATAGCTCCTTGTCATCTCAGCGAACTTTCCTACTCCAGTTTACGACTTTGTTTTAAATAAAAGACAACTTAATTTTAGACTTCTATTTTATTTCTATTCTAATATTTACAATAGAGGCTTGTGCACGTGACAACCTGGTTTTGGGAATTGAATTAATATGACTTGATTTCATAATAGAAATTGTTGTTGGATTGTCATTTACTTCCACATTTTGTTAGATATTGGGTTTTAGGCTGACTTGTCTTGGTGGGATAAGACGAGTGTCATCACACCCATTTTTGGGTCGTGACAAATGGTATCAAAGCCCCAGGTTCATAGGTCTCACGTGTACACAAGCCGAGTCTACGTAGAGTCTCAGGGATCAGTACGGAGACGTCTGTACTCATCTCTGAGAGGCTTTAAAGATTACGAGCGAACTTCCTTTTGTGCATTCTTTCTCGTTGTGCGTAGTTACCTTCATTAGTACTGAGTTATTGTATACTCTTTTGACAGATGACGAGGACTAGATCTAATTTTACTCGTGGTAGAGGGGAGGCACTTCCCGAGGTAGATGTTGAGGCCCCAGCTAGGGGTAGGGGTAGATCTAGAGCTAGAGGTCGTTCTAGTAGTACGACAGTAGCCAGAGGTCGTGGACTTGGAGCAGCACCAGTGAGAGGTCGTACTAGAGAGGTCTCTACAGAACCTAAGATTGATGGCAGAGAGGACCAGGTTCCTCCAGATCTTGTAGTCACACCTTTTCTTCTGGAAACACTATTGAGGGTGTTAAGTGTGCTAGAGGGATTTTCTCAGGGTGGTGGTGCGACTATCACACCACATGAATCTCGTACTAGAGAGGGGGCTCAGACCCAAGAGCATTAGCAAGCTACAGTTGTTCATGATGCGGTGGGGCAACTACTAGTAGATCCCGCGGTTTAGAAAATATTGCACCAGCAGTTGGGGGTCAAATTGCAGTGGTGGTTGTTCTAACAGAGGATGATAGGTATGAGAGATTTCGAAAGATAGACCCACCTCAGTTTCAGGGTGAGAAGATCGAGGATGCTCATGAGTTTCTAACTACCTGTCGAGAGTTACTAGAGGTGGTTGGATTAGCTGAGTCACATGGGGTTCGCTATGCTACACTCCAGCTTCGTGGACCAGCGAGAGACTGGTGGAGGACTTATTCGGGGGTTTTGCTAGTTGAATCTCCATCAGTGACTTGGGAGCAGGTTGCTAGTGCATTCCAAGATCATTTTATCCCATTGAGCGAGAGAGAGAAGAGTCGCTTGAGGTTTGAGAGTTTGAGACAGGATGATTTATCAGTTATAGAGTTTGAGGCGCATTTTTGCTTGTTGTCTAGGCATGCGTTGGCCATTATTCCAAATGAGACAGAGAGGATCCACAGATTTGTGAAGGGATTGACTCTCTCTATCAGCTCAGCTGTGTTTCAGACATCTAGGGAGGGGTCTTCTTTCCAGTCCATTGTGAGCGCCGCCAAAGAGGCGGAATTGATGGAGAGAGAGGAGTTTGGGGACCCTAAAAGGGCCTGTATATCAGGTCAGTTTTATGGTGCATCATCTGGAGGTAGAGGATGACAGAGATTTAGTGGTTCTTTTCAGCAGCGGGGACCTATTCATGCATCTATGCTGACATTTGAGGGTGGCCATACATCTAGGGGTTCTTATAGCCCAGGTTAGGGCTTTTACGATTTACTACAGTAACCTACAGGGCGAGGCAATTATAGTGGGTCAGGGTCCACACAGAAGTTTCCAGGTCAGAGATTTTGTTTTACTTGTGGAGATACCGATCACCTAATGCGGCAGTGTACTTCTCAAAGGGGTCGTGATGGGCCTCGACCTAATTCTTCATTCCAGACTAGACCACAAGCACTACAGGGTAGAGGTCGTGGCAGAGTTCAGTCAGGTAAAGGTGATAGAGTTTCTAGTAGTGGTGTTGTAGCTCAGTAGAGTGGGGGTAGAGGTACCACCCAGGCTGGAGGTGGACGAGAAGGCCACTGTTATGCTTTCCCGGGGAGACCTGAGGCGGAGACCTCTGATGCTGTTATTACAAGTATCATCCCAGTATGCCATCGACCTGCGTCTGTGTTGTTTGATCCAGGTTCTACATTCTCTTATGTTTCTACGTATTTTGCTTCTAAATTTGATATGATATGTGATAGCATAACTGTACCTATTCGTCTTTCTACACCCGTGGGTAAGCCGTTAGTGGTGGATCGAGTGTATCGATCCGGTCTTTTTTCTTTTGCTAGGTATGACACTTGGGTAGACTTAATCATTCTGGGAACGGTAGACTTTGATGTTATCTTGGGTATGGATTGGGTTTCTCCTTATCACGTTGTCCTTGATTTTAATGCTAAGACTTTGACTTTAGCAATGCCTGGCGTTCCGAGGGTTCAGTGGAAGAGTGTTAGTGGTTCTTATCCTAGCAAGCCCATCTCTTTTATCCTTGCTCAGAGATTGGTGGAGAGGGGGTGTTTGTCTTACTTAGCTTTTATTCGGGATACTACCGTTGAACCACCTCTCATGGACTCTGTTCCCGTGGTTCAGGAGTTTCTCGATGTATTTCCTTCTGATCTTCCAGGTGTTCATCCCGATAGGGATATCGATTTTGCTATTGATTTGGAGCCGGGCACTAAGCCTATTTCTATCCCTCCATATCATATGGCCCTAGTAGAGTTGAAAGAATTAAAGGATTAGTTGCAGGATTTATTGAGTAAGGGTTTTATTCGCCCTATTGTATCACCTTGGGGTGCCCCTGTATTGTTTGGGAAGAAGAAGGATGGGACTATGAGAATGTGTATTGATTACAGACAATTGAATAAAGTAACAGTAAAGAAAAAGTATCCTCTTCCGCGTATTGATGACTTATTTGATAAATTACAGGGAGCATCATTGTTCGCTAAGATTGATTTGAGGTTTGGGTATCATCAGTTGATGATTAGGGCATCAGATATGCCTAAGACAACTTTTCGGACCCGCTATGGTCATTATGAGTTTCTAGTGATGTCCTTCGAATTGACTAATGCCCCTGCAACATTCATAGAGTTGATGAATGGGGTGTTTCGACCATACATTGATTCTTTTGTGATTGTTTTCATCGATGACATCTTGTCTTACTCGAAGATTGAGGAGGACCGTTGTCCGACACTTGAGGATTGTATTTCAGAGGTTGAGAGAAGAGAAGTTATATGCCAAGTTCCCAAAGTTTGAGTTCTGTCTTACTTCTGTGACATTCTTGGGACACGTGGCGTCCAAGGAGGGTATTAGAGTAGATCTGGGCAAAAGTGAGGGAATTAAAGGCTGGATGCGACCTACTTCACCTACTGAGATTCGGAGTTTTGTGGGATTGGTAGGCTATTATCGATGATTTGTTCAGAGTTTCTCTACTATTACTGCTCCATTAACTAGATTGACTCGACATGATGTGCATTTTTAGGGGTCTGATGAGTGTGAGCAGAGCTTTCAAAAACTCAGCTCCTGTGTTGACTCTACCTGAGGAGGGTGTAGACTTTTCAGTATATTGTGATGCTTCAGGAGTTCGATTGGGTGGTGTGTTGATGCAAAAGAGGAAAGTGATTGCTTATGCTTCTAGGCAATTGAAGTCCCATGAGAAGAACTACCCTACTTATGATCTGGAGTTGGCGGCTGTGGTATTTGTACTTAGGTTATGTCCTCATTATTTGTATGGAGTGCATTGTGAGATCTTCACTGATCATCGGAGTCTTCAGTATATCTTTAGTTAGAGAGATTTGAACTTAGGCAGCGAAGATGGATTGTGTTGTTCAAGGACTATGATGTGGCCATTTTGTATCATCCGGGGAAGGACAATGTTGTGGCCGATGCTTTTAGTAGGAAGAATCATAGCATGGGGAGTCTTGCATCTCTTAGTGTTGAGGAGAGACCATTGTCTAGAGATGTTCAATTTTTAGCTTACAGTCTTGTCCGATTGCAGATCTCAGATGAGAGTGATGGGATGATTGCTTTTATTGAGGGTCGATCTTCTTTAGTCAAGCAGATTCGTGCACACTAGTTTGATGATGAAAAGTTATGTCTCATTCTAGACAAAGTATTGAGTGGGGAAGCTAAGGAGGTTGTCCTTGATTTTGATGGTGTCTTACGGATTGGAGGCAGAATTTGTGTGCCTAAGACAGGCGATTTGATTAGATTGATTATTGAGGAGGCCCATTGTTCTCGGTATTCCATCCATCTGGGAGCAGCGAAGATGCATCATGATCTGAGCCAACATTATTGGTTGTGTGGGATTAAGAGGGATATTCCAGACATTTTTTCGAGGTGTTTGACTTGCCAGCAGGTCAAGTTTGAGAACCAGCGGCCCGGGGGTGTATCTCAGAGGATGCCTATTCCTACTTGGAAGTGGGAGCGGATTACGATAGACTTTGTTGTGGGTTTGCCTACCACAGTGGGTGGTTATGACTCTATTTGGGTTGTTGTTGATAGGCTGACCAAGTCTCCCCACTACATTCCGATTCGGGTGAAGTATACGGCAGAAAAGTTAGTCGAGCTATATATCAGTCAGATTGTGCAACTACATGGAGTTCCTATTTCTATCATATCAGATCGAGGTTCACTATTTACTTATCACTTCTGGAAGGCATTACATCATGATCTGGGTACTCAGTTAGATATGAGTACAACTTTTCACCCTCAGACTGATGGTCAGTCTGAGCGGACAATTCAGGTGTTTGAAGATATGCTCCGAGCGTGTGTGATCAATTTCGGAGATAGATGGGATCGACATTTACCATTAGCAGAGTTTGCCTATAGTAACAGTTATCACTCTAGTATCCAGATGGCCCCATTTGAGGCGTTGTATGGAAGACGGTGTAGGTATCCGATTGGATGGTTTGATTCGGCGGAGATGGACTCTTTGGATAGAGACTTGCTTAGAGATGCTATGGAGAAAGTCCGTATGATTCAGTATAGATTATTGACAGCTCAGAGTCGACAGAAGAGTTATGCAGACCGGAGAGTTAGAGCCTTAGTGTTTATGGAGGGTGATCATGTTTGGCTCCGAGTATCACCTATGAAGGGTGTGAAGAGGTTTGGAAAGAAGGGCAAGCTTAGCCCTAGGTTCATTGGACCTTTTGAGATTTTTAGCCGAGTGGGAGAGGTGGCCTATAAGTTGGCCTTGCCACCTAGTTTGTCGGCAGTTCATCCTGTTTTCCATATCTATATGCTTCAGAAGTATATTCTGGATGAATCTCATGTGCTTTCACTTGACTCAGTAAAAGTTGGGTCCAGACTTGACATTTGAGGAGGAGCCTATAGCTATTTTTGATAGGCAGGTTCGAAAGCTTAGGACCAAGGAGATTGCTTCAGTGAAAGTGCAATGGAAGCATCAATCTGCGAAGGAGGCAACTTGGGAGACAGAGTCTGACATGCGTGTCAAGTATCCTCAACTTTTCGAAGCTCCAGGTACTTTCTTTAACTTTATGTTCGAGTACGAACTTGATTTTTAGTGGTGGATAATGTAATGACTCAGAAAGTCATTTTTGGAAATTTTAAATATTAGTGTAACTTTTGTTAATAAATCGATAGTTAATGGACTAAAGTAATCATTTATAATACTTTATAAATCATGGGTTAAAGTGAATTAAATTGTTTAGGGCTGTCACATTTAATACATAATTATTTTATTAATTAAATAAAAGACAAAAAAAGAGAAAAGAGTCAGAGAGCTTTACCTGTAGACGGTGAAGGAAGCCACAAGATCTTCATCAGGTAAACTAGTAATATGTGTAATTCATATAATGGCTTATCTGTAAGTTAACAAGTATTACTACCTCTTTAGTAAAGAAAAAAAATTGAACAGAAAATGTTGAAATAAAGTCACTGTTGTATGTATTGAAATATGGGGCTTAGTGAAGGAAACAAATTAATTATTATTATTGTGATAATATTAATAATGGGTATAACAAATTGAAGTTGCACATTGTGAAGCCATATGATGATGTTACATCATTTTGGTGGCTGTCAAAATTCAAAGGAATGAAATTTTTTTTGTCAATTTTCATTATAAGTTAGTGGGTGCAGTGTTGTTGAATTGGTGGCTGATAAATTTGAGAAGTAATGATAGGTGAAGTGATGGATGTTAATGTTTATAATAATCACTGGGAAAAACATGACATATAGGTATAGGTTGATGATATATATATTTTTTTCATTAATTTGATTCTTGGTCTGTCCCTATTTTACGTTAGTTTTAAGAATTAAGGGATAACTTTTAAAAATTTGGATTTAACTTTAGACTTGAAACTTGGAAAATATGATATGATAGTTGAAACGTTAGTTGACATCAAGAATTATGAATTTGATTATAAATTTAGGGGAATTTTAAATTCAAGGTTAAACACTTAATGATGTGGATGTTGTTAGTTTCGAAACCTTATTTTGAATATATATTTGAATAGATTGCATTGGTTCGAAAGTTCAACGAAAAGGGAAGGCTCAAGTCACAGAGTTATTATTCGATTGACTAAGACAAATGGATTTCTAAACCCTTGTTAAGAGTATGAAATTCGTTTATTTCCTTGTGTGGTGTTGAGAATGACTTTGAGACTTGTTTCTTATTTGTTGGTGTTGTATTCCTTGTTGTAAATTGTGCTTTGTTATCAAAATGGTTATCTCCTCATTTTCATTTGAGCATGTCATTTGCGTTGTATCTGAGACATGGTTGTAGTAAGAGGATGTACCATTTCGAGGGTCGTATCGCGCGCCGTGATGGATATTATATTTTGAGGGATGTATCGCGCGCCGTGAAGGTTACTATTATCGAGGTTCGTGTCGTGCGCCGCAACAGATGCATGGATAGATATGTCCCCCATGGGTGCCGGACTGAGAGACAGCGGGTGTGTATCGTTAAGAAAGATATGCATCACTACATTTGACATTGCATCTCATGACATTGCACATTTAATTTTTGATGAACTTTAACATGTGTTTTGCTGATCTTGTGATTGTTTCTCTGTGAAGCTTGTGACTGTTGAATCTTGAGTTGTTATTGAGAATCTGTAAACTGATTGAGTGTGGTTATTGAGTTGTGTGTTTGGTAAATTGTAAACTGTTAGGGTATAGCGTGGAGGTTTAGATAGGGTGTAAGGAATACCCGTATTTTGTTCACTTATCTTGAGTTTAGAGGTTTGCTTGTTGGGTACCACGTGGTTTGGTACTTACCCCTTGCTTCTACATATTTTTTTAGGTTACGAGCCCGGATTTTTGTGATACCTTCCATTCTCTTCGTTTCCGAGGCATCTTGTGGAGGATTGTGAGATAGCTGCTTGTCATCTCAGCGAACTTTCCTACTCCAGTTTATGACTTTGTTTTTACTTGAAAAACAACTTCATTTTAGACTTCTATTTTATTTCAATTCTAATATTTACATTAGAGGCTTGTGCACGTGACAACCTGGTTTTGGTAATTGAATTAATATGACTTGGTTTCATAATAGATATTGTTGTTGGATTGTCATCTACTTCCGCATTTTGTTAGATATTGAATTCTAGGCTGACTTGTCTTGGTGGGATAAGACGAGTGCCATCACACCCATTTTGGGTCGTGACAATTTTGTTTATTAATTTAAAAGTTAAACACAAATGGTTTGGTTTGATATTTGAAAAAATCGAACCAACATGAAAAATTGCGAAGTTGAAAACCCCCAATTTTATTATTTTGATTTATACATTTAAAAATTTTACACGAATAATTTAATTTGATACTTAAAATGAACAAAGTCAATGATTATGTATCACTAGATATTGTTATCTCAGAAAGAGTGAGATATTCTTATATCTCAGAATGAGTGTTCAATTGATGCATTAATCTTTTACAATGCAACACTTACTATATGACACAACTACCATAAAAATAGGTAATTGCTTTGTAAAAGTGAGTCAATGATAATTTATTTGTCAACTTATATTTCAAATATCTCTTCAGTACTTACTATTTGATATATTTTAACAACTCAATTTTCCCCACTCTCTTTTGTTTCTCAAATTCGAATTTTTAAGTTTGTCAAGTAACCAAATTATTACTACAAAATATATTTTTATCCCAATTCAACATGAATTAATCAAAATAAATTAAATAATTTAATTAAATAACAACATATAATCTACCATATATAGAAAGTGAAGGGATCAAACCATGTTTTTGTAATAAAATATAATGGCATTATAATAACATAAAAGTAACCAATTGGAGAAGAGATGACAAACACAGAAGAACATATATCGCATAATATTAATGTGTTTATTGTTTAATTTAATTAGAAATTAAAATGGACGTAGACACATTTAAATAAATTGTAGTTATTTCTATGAGTTTTTTTTTAATTCTAATTAAGTTTGTGGATGTTAAAAATTAAATAAAAAAGAGGAGAAACACCATAAAATCCTTTTTAAATTAAAAGCGAAATAAAATGAATTTAAAAGAAAAATACTTTGTAATATTGCTTACATTGAGTTATTAACGATAAAACACCTAATCACTACTAGGAGAGGCTTTCTAAAAAGAACAAATCAACAACTATGAGTGATACAAAAAAGAAAACGGTATATATTATAATATAGGATAACAAAAAACATGACAAGAGTAGGTATTAATTGGATGTTTTTGTTTGTTGGGATCAACATGGTAGCTTTTAGATTGCGATGAAATGATCATATTTCTTTGCAATACTTCATCCTTATTCAATTTTTTTAACTTATTAATGAACTCATAAGACAAAACTACGCGAGAGGTTTCTCCTTCTTTTATCTCTTTCATCCATTCTATTTCTGATGTGGACATTATTTCTCTATAAATCGATTCAACTCAATAAATGGAGAACAAATGTTTTGATTAGGAAAAATTGTTTTTCTCTTGTACTATATTTATAACAAGATTTGCATGGGTATCTTTTAACTTAAGTAATTTCAAGAATTAGATTTTATTTTTTCAAGAATTTCTACCGCAATTAAAGTGTGTTTGATATGAAGTAAAACATTTTTTGAAAAATATTTTCCAATTTTCTCATGTTTGGTTGGGACAAAAGTTTTGGAAAATGTTTTCCAAATCATCTCATTTTCGTCAAAATTAAGGAAAATAACGTCCCTTCAAAAATAAAGGAAAAACATTTTTCAAAACTCTCCTCCAATTTTAAATTACATTTTTTTGGGGAAAACAACCATTTAAAAAAATTCAATTTTAAATTTTTTTTTACCAAATCCCACCACCGGCCACCTCCTCCCCCAACCCCAAACCCTCAACAAAAAAATAATTTTTGCTTTTTAAAATTATTTTCAACTTCAAATTTTTATTTTTAAACTCCTCCCCCCTTCTCTCCCCTCCCCCCCCTCTCCGCGGCCAGCCTCCCACCCACCCCCAACCCCCAAAAAAATGAAATTTATTTTAAAAAAATAATATAAAGTTCGAATTTTTATTTTTTCATTCGTGCTCCCTCCCCCACCAAACCCCCACCACCACCACCAATACCCCAAATTAAAATTGTTTTTAAAAAAATATTTTTAATCTTATAAATTATTTTCTACTCTAGTAAAAATAAAAGAGGTCTCTCGAAAATATTTTTTTCATTCATAAACCATACAGTAAAAATCATTTATGGAACATATTTTCTACTCACCAACCAAACATGAGAAAATAAGTTCAAAATCTACTTGTTTTCTAAGAAAACATTTTCTAGGAAAACATTTTCCATGGAAAACATTTTCCTTCATACCAAACACACGCTTAATGTTTGCCTTTTATAGACTAATTTTTACACCTATGTATTGCCACAAGGTATTTGAATGGACTTTACAATTTCTCAAACCAAAACCTATTTTTAATTCTTTTTTTTTTGCGTGACCTATTTTTAGATCAGTTTTTTATTTCTGAAAGTATTTGACAAATATACAAAATAACTTAAAATAAGTCAAAATGATTTAAAATAAATTAGGAACTTTTTACCAAGGTTAAAATAACATGAAATAAATTACAAAAAATTGATGTTTATTATTTTTGTTTGATTTTTTAACTTAAAATTTTGACGAAAATAAATTTGTTTGATATTTGAAAAAAAATGAAACCAACCCGAGAAATTCGAGGTTGAAAAACCCCAATTCTATTAATTTCGTTTATAAATTTAAAATTTTAAAATAAAAAGTTCAATTTTATATTTTAAAAATCGTAGCAGATCCAATTGATATTGTTATATTAAGAAGAGTGTTCAATTTGTAGCATTAACCTTTTACAATACTGCACTTGCTAAAAATAGGTAATTGCTTATAAAATATGAGTCAATGATGATTGATAGAGTCAACTAGTATTTGAAACATTTTTTCAACACTTACTATTTGATACATTTTTTCAACAACTTAATTATCCTTAATATCGTTTGTTTCTCAAATTCAAATTGAAACTACAGAAGAATTTTGATGTTTATCAAGTCACCAAACTATAATTGTAAAATATATTCAATCCCAATTTAACATAAAATTGTTAAAATAATTTGACTAATTTATTTAGGGAGTAAACCAAGTTTTGTAATAAAATATAAAGTCATTATGATAATATAAAAATAACAAATTTGAAGAGAGAGAAAAAATATGGAAAAATAGTTATTGTGTGATCATTAATATGTATTAATTGTTCAATTAATTTGAAATTAAAGGTGATGTAGACACATTTAATATATTGCAGTTATTTTTGTGTTATTTAAATTGCAATTGTACTTGTAAATGTTATAAATTAAATAAAAAAGAGGATAAAGACCATATGATTCTTTGAAACAAAATACGGAAGAAAAAGAACGTAAAAGAAAAATAATTTATACTATCGCTTACATTGAGTTATTAAAGATAAATAAAAGAATAAGAGATAAATAAAGAATTAACCTTAGGGTTAAATATAAAAAAAAAAAAGACCTGGCATGTTAATAAACCTCGATATTAGAAAATTGAATATAGATTTGTGTTTGATGATTTTTAGATCTAGGCTAGACTAGAAAAATATGAGTGTTTATAGGCTTGTTAACTTACAAATTATGCATATATACTTGATAGATTAGAAAGGTTCAGAAGCATTGAGGAAAGGAAAAACATTGGAAAAGTAGTTGCTTGACTTCAGTTCTTTGGTGGAGGTAGGTTATGCTTTACTTCTATTCGATAGATAAACTCTCAATAGAGATTGATATGTATTAAGTGATATTATAAAGTCTCTTATGTACTTGATTGTGTGGTTGTATGTCTTAATTGTGTGGTTTGTGATTGACCTAAAATTATGAGAGTGTTGAATTTCTAATCCTGAACCATATCTATTAAAATGACGCCTTGAATAAAGAAGGCTTGATAATATAAAAAAATGAGATAATCAGATCGGAGTGTCACGTTTCGACACAGTATTATTGGATCAAAATATTATGTTTCGACACGGTATTACGGGATTGGAGTATCACGTTCTGACACGATATATGGGATCAGAGTGTCACATAGCGACACAATAACAATAAAGGAAGGGAATCTTGAAGTAACTTAATATAGTTAATCTCAAAGAACCTATTTTCCAAATGAGTATGGTAGGGAGGCATGAGTTCTCATAGGTGTGCTTGATGTTGTGATTGATGGTGTACCTGTTATGGTGAGGTTGTCAATGGTTCATGTGTTTGCTGTTTGCTACCTGCTAAGTATTGTTGTTGATTTTATGTAATTATTCAATATATATTGATTTCTATTTTGAGTTGGTCGATGACACCTAAAAAATACGTGTTCCTTGTACTGACCCCTACTTGTATTTTCTTTTCTGTATTTTTGTGGAGTAAAGCAAGTGTACCATCGACTTCGACTCGCCCTCAGCTCTAGCCAGTCTCCAGCACATTAGATTTCAGGATAAGCTATTAATTCTAGCTCGTGCTGGATTCTCACATTCATGTCTTGATGCCTTTGAATTTTGGACATGAACCATCTTTTTGCTTATTCTGGTTTTCTTAAACTCTCTTAGACTTGATAATTTGAAAATAGATGTCCTTGACGTGATTACTATCAGATTTCGGGATAATAAGTATTAAACTTTAGAAACTTATTTAAATTTGTTAGTTAAAAAGTTTTGGAGCTTTCACATTATTTATATTATTCATAGTTGAACTATTGGTATATGTTGGAGTTTAGATGTGTTGGTTCTCCCACATTGGGAGGTAAGTGTGGTTACCACTCATGAATCATTTTGGATCGTGACAAACTTTGTATCAGAGCGTTAGGTTCAGTGATCTTATGACACATGGACAAGTCTAGTAGAGTCTTCGGAACGGTATGGGGAAGCGTTTACTTTTCTTCGAGACGCTGTAAGACTTTAGGAAAACTTCATTCCTTCTCTTTTTCGTGCTATTACTTGAATCTCATTGGTATCTAGGTGATACAAATTTGTATCTGACCTTCTCACTGTATATCGCAAATGGTTAGAACTAGAGCAACAACTGTGCCAACACCAACACCAGCATGACAGGGTGCGTCTGAGCCAACCATTGGGGCTGTAACAGGAGGAGGAGCAGTTGCAAGAGGCCATGGTAGAGGTTGCAAGGGGACGCCCACTTGAGGCAGAGGAAAAACACCTGGTCCAGCTAGGGATAGAGCAGTGACTCCTCCACCGACTGATGAGGTAGTGAGAGAGGGTGAAGAAAAGGAAAATGAGCAGATTCACGATAAGGATGTACCACCCCAGCCGACCCTAAAGATGATTAATTGGGTTCTTACTTATCATAGCGGGTTATCTGATCAGGGATAGACACCTCCAGTGTTTTCTGCACCAGCACCTCAGGTTCAAGGAGTACAACATGCAACTGTTGTGGCTCCCCGTATTGATGGATCATTGTAAGTAGGCACATTTCCTCGATTGACTACATGGTCTACAATGACAGGTGATCAACATGACCATTTCATTAGGCTCTTAAAGTTAAAACCTCTAGTCTTCAAGGGTGCTGAATCTGAAGATGCCTATGATTTTGTGGTTGATTGTCATGAGTTGCTACATAATATGGACATAGTAGAATGATTCAGTGTTATGTTTGTGACCTATCAGTTTCAGGGGGATGACAAAATGTGGTGGAGTTCGTATGTTGAGTGTCAACCAGCAAAGGCACCACCTATGACTTTGGGCATCATTTTCTAAATTATTTATGGAGAATCATATACCCAGGACTTTAAAGGATATGAGGAGAGATGAGTTCCTGAGTCTAGACCAAGGAAGGATATCTGTTGTTGCTTATGAGGCCAAGTTTTGTGCACTATCCAGGCATGCCACTCAGCTTTGCTTCAGTCTACAAGTGCGGCTTCGCCGCTTTGTGAAGGATTGAGGTCAGACTTGCAAATTCCAGCCTTACAGGTAGCTGCTGCAGCAAAATCCTTTTAGGAAGTGATTGATTTTGTGACAGAGGTAGAGAGGGTGAAACCATATGACTTCACCACGGCATCGACATTTAATAAGTTCCATAAGGGAGGTTAGTTTAGTGGTTCTTACCCTAGAGGGCAGAGTTCAGGAGGTTACCCAGCCCGTCCTATTCAGTCTTCATTGTAGGCTTCAAGTGAGGGTCCATCATAGACTAGTTAGCCTTTTTTTGAGTTTGAAGGTTATCTCCAAACTTTGTCATTTTCACAGAGACCTATAATTGACTCCAGGAATTGTTATGGATGTGGATAGTCTGGACATATTAGAAAATATTGTCCAAAATAGAGTTAAAGATCCCCATAGTTAGAGGTATATGTGGTTGTGGTAGAGGTCGCCATTTTGGAGGATGTGGTGGAAAAGGTAATGGTTGTCAGAAGTTCATTCAGGGTGAGGAGAAGGTTGGAGCTAGTGTAGCGCAGCTTGATAGGATCAATGGAAAGACAGGTGATAGGGCCCATTGTTATGCTTTCCCCAGGAGGTCTGAGGAAGACACATTTGATGATGTTATTACAGGTACTCTTTTGGTCTATGATTGCATGGCTTCTGTATTGTTTGATCATGGATCCATATTTTCATATGTATCTTTCTCATTTTCTACTGGTCTTGATTTATATTGTGATTTTATTGACATGCTTGTTCGTGTCTCTACTCCAATGGGTGAGTATGTGATAGTTGAGAAGGTGTATAGGTCTTGCGTTGTGACTTTTGTGGGGAGAAATACTTATGTAAATTTGATTATTCTAGAGATGGTTGATTTTGATGTAATTCTGGGTATGACTTAGCTTTCTCCAAATTTTGCAATCTTAGATTGTAATGCTAAAATTGTGACATTGGCAAAGCCTGGGACAGATCCGCTAGTGTGGGAGGGTGACTATATTTCCACTCCAGTTCGTATTATCTCTTTTCTTCGTGCTAAGAGGTTTGTGAGTCAGGATTGTTTCACTTTCTTGGCACATCATAGGGATGATACTTCCAAAGTTCCTTTGATTGAGTCTGTTTTGATAATCTGTGAGTTTCTGGATGTGTTTGCTGCAGACCTTCCTGCTATGCCACCGGATAAAGATATTGATTTTTGTATTGACCTGGAGTTGGGTACTCGCCCCATTTCAATTCCCCCTTATAAAAGAGATCCAGGTGAGTTAAGGGAGTTAAAGGTCCAACTTCACGATTTTTTAGGTAAAGGTTTTATTAGACCGAGTGCATCCCCTTGGAGTGCTCCTGTTTTATTTGAAAATATGAAAAATGGAAGTTTTCGGATGTACATAGACTACAGGCAGCTTAATAAGGTAACTATTAAGAACAAGTATCCCATTCCTCGCATTGATGATTTGTACGATCAGTTACAAGGTGTCTGTGTCTTCTCTAAAATTGATTTGAGATCCGGTTTTCATCAATTGAAATAAAGGCAACTGATGTGCCAAAGACTGCTTTTCGAACCTAGTATGGGCATTATAAATTCTTAGTAATGTCTTTTGGGCTTACGAATGCCCCTGTTGATTTCATGAGCCTATTGAACGGGAATTCTATGACATATGTGGACCTCTTTGTTATTGTATTTATTGATGATATACTCAAAGAGCAGGAAAGAACATGAGGAGCATTTGAGAATTGTATTGGAGTTGTTAAGGTAGAAAAGTTTTTATGCAAAATTCTCCAAGTGTGAGTGTGAGTTTTGGCTCGATTCAGTTTCCTTCTTGGTGCACGTAATTTCTAAGGATGGAGTGATGCGGGATCCTTTTAAGATTGAATCAATGAAGAGTTGGGTAAGACCTACTAATGTTTCAGAGGTAAGGAGCTTTGTTGGTTTAGCTAGCTACTACCATCGATTCGTCAAGGGATCTCTTCTATTGCTTCCCAGCTGACAAATTTGACTAAGAAGAATATTCCATTTGTATGGTCTGACGAATGTGAAGAATCTTCCACAAACTCAAGACCTTGTTGACTACTGCACCAATTCTTACCTTGCTAGTGGAAGGTAAGAATTGTATTGTTTATTGTGATGCATCTTATTATGGTTTGGGTGCAGTGCTAATGCAGGATAGGAATATAGTTTCTTATGGTTCGAGGCAATTAAAAGTTCATGAACATAACTATCTAACCATGATTTGGAGTTGGCTGCAATTGTATTTGCATTAAGGCAATGGAGACATTGCCTATATAGGGTCAAGTGTGAAGTTTATACAGATCATCGTAGATTACAATAATGTCTTTACTCAGAAAGACTAGAATTTGAGGTAGAGGTGGTGGATGGAGCTATTAAAAGACTATGATATTAATATTTTATATAATCCAGGAAAAGATAATGTTATGGCAGATGCTTTATGTAGAAAAGAAGGGAGCATGGGTAATTTAGCCCAATTATAGGTTTCTAGACGCCCATTGGCTAGAGAGGTTCAAACTCTGGCTAATGAATTTATGAGGCTGGAAGTACTAGAGAAAAGAGGATTTTTGACCTGTGCGGAGACAAGATCTTCTTTTCTTGACAAGACTAGGGAAAACCCATTTTTTGATCAGAAGTTGAGCCGAATTCGAGGTATGTTATTGTGAGGAGAGGCTAAAGAGGCACTAATCGATGAAGAAGGCATCTTGAGGATTAAGGAAAGGGTATGTGTGCCCCGTGTTGATTATTTTATTGACACTATTTTTAGAGAGGCTCATAGCTCAAGGTATTATATACATCGTGGTACAACCGAGATGTATCGTGATCTAAATCAACATTTTTGGTGGAGTAGAATGAAGTGTGACATTGTTGATTTTGTTGCCCAATGCCCGAATTGTCAGCAGGTAAAGTATGAACACCAAAAGCCTGGAGGGACACTTTAGAGAATGTCCATTCCTAAATGGAAGTGAAAAAGAATTGCAATATATTTCGTAGTTGGTCTTCCAAAGACATTGGGTAAGTTTGATTCTATTTGGGTAATTGTTGACAGGTTAACTAAGTCTTCTCACTTCATTCCGATCAAGATGACTTACAATGCAGAGAAGTTAGCCAAACTCTATATCTCGGAAATTGTTCGATTGCGTGGAGTTCCACTTTCCATTATATCAAATGAAGGTACTCAATTTACTTCTATGTTTTGGAAGACCTTACATGGTTAATTAGGTACTAGATTGGATCTTAGTACTACATTCCACCCTCATACCGATGGGCAGTCTGAGCGAACAATTCAAGTGGTGGAGGATATTCTTCGTGCATGTATGACAGATTTTGGTGGTCATTGGGATAAATTCTTACCCTTAGCAGAGTTTTTGTACAATAATAGCTATCACTCAAGTATTGATATGGCCCCATTTGAGGAACTATATAGCAGGAGATGTAGGTCTCCCGTTGTTTGGTTTGATGAATTTGAGGTTAGGCCTTGCGGTACTGACCTTCTGAGGGAATCATTAGAGAAAGTGAAATTTATTCAAGAAAAGCTTTTAGCTGCTCAGAGTAGGCAAGAGGAATATGCAAATCGAAAGGTTAAGGACTTATATTTTACGAAGCGTAAACAAGTCTTGCTGAAGGTTTCCCCATGAAAGGTGTGATGCAGTTTGTTAAGCGAGATAAGCTTAGTCCGAGGTATATTGGACCATTTGAAGTACTTAAGAGAGTGGGGGAGGTGTCCTATGAATTGGCCTTGCCTCCAGGGCTGTCAGTAGTGCTAAAAAAATGCCACAGTGATGGAAATTACATTATTCGTTAGAATTCAGTTCTTCCTGATGAGAATATGTTCTATAAGGAGGAGCCTGTTGCTATTCTAGATAGGGAGGTCCGCAAGTTTTGATCAAAGGAGATTGCATCTATCAAGGTTCAGTGGAAGAATCGACCAGTTGAAGAGTCCACTTGGGAGAGTAAAGTTGATATGCAAGAAAGATATCCACATCTTTTTACCGATTCAGGTGCTATTTCTCACCGTCGCCTTTCTTCCTATGATCGTTCTAGGACGAATGATGGGTAAATTGGTATCTATTTTAATGACCATTTTCGGTCGTTTTGAGCATTAGAACTTTTTTTCACAAAAAACTTTTTGATAGATTAAACTGGGTGTTTTGGACTGTTCATAATTATAATTATGAAATTAGTGAGAGTAGTTTTAATAATCTATTTAGTTAGTGGTTACAGAAAATAATATTAAAATAAAAAGTCAACCACTATTACTATTTTTATAATTAGTCACATATAATAATTAGGGAGTAAATATTTATAGATGGAATAAGGGTTTGGGTGAGGAAAAGGGCTTCAAAACTCACTGTGCCTCATCACCACATAAACACAAAGACTGTAGCTTCAGGTAAATCAATCACGAGTATTAGATCTTATTTTACATTATAGGTTGTTTAATACTAGTTATTATATTACTAATAATGAAAAGTAGATAGAAAAAGTGAATTGAAAAGGTTAGAAACGGAGGCACTGGTAAATTGGAATTGGGGGAATATATGATTGTAATGGATAATTTGATAGTGGAGTAGAATTTGGTTGATAGTTGTGAGGGTATTACATTATGATTAGAAGGAAGAATTTATTACAGGTGGAATTAATATTGACATTATGGTTATGATATTTACACGTTATGGTCATAGTTAGAAATATTGGACCATTTCTTTTGTTTGGCTTTCGGTTACAGGGACTCATGTTTGATTATTATTTTATAAATCAAGTTTTAAATATATTGAGGAAGATAATTAAATATTAATTGTAGCATATCATTTGGATACCATTAAAGTTATATTATTTAAGAAATAAATACTTAACCTTATGCTTAAATGTAAAAGATAAGAGACCTGGCATGTCAATAAACCTCAATATAAAAAAATTGAGTATATATTTTTGTTTGATGATTTTTGGATCTAGGCTATACATAGAATAATAAGAGTGTTTATAGGCTTGTTAACTTATAAATTATGCATATATACTTGATAGATTAGAATGGTTCGGAAGCATTAAGGAAAGGAAAAACATTGGAGAAGTAGTTGCTTGACTTCAGTTCTTCGGTGGAAGTAGGTTATGTTTTATTTCTATTTGATAGATAAACTCTGAATAGAGATTGATATGTATTAAGTGATATTATAATGTCTCGTATGTACTTGATTGTGTGGTTGTATGTCTTGATTGTGTGGTTTGTGTTTGTCCGAAAATGATGAGACTGTTGAATTTCTAATCTTGAACCCTCTCTATCAAAATGTTGCCTGGAATAAAGAAGGCTTGATGAAATAAAATATTGAAATAATTGGAACGAAGTGTCACGTTCCGACACAGTATATGGGATCGGAGTGTCACACTCCGACACAATAACATTAATGGAAAGAAATCTTGAAGTAACTTAATATACTTAATCTCAAAGAACCTATTTTCCAAATGAGTATGGTGTGGAGGCATGAGTCCTCATAGGTGTTCTTGATGTTGTGATTGATGGTGTACCTATTATGGTGTTGTTGTCAATGGTTCATGTGTTTGTTACTTGTTACCTGTTAAGTATTGTAGTTGATTTTATATTATTATTCAATGTATATTGATTTCTATTTTGAGTTGGCCGATGATACCTACTCAATACGTGTTCCTTGTACTGACCCCTACTTGTATTTTCTTCTCTGTTTTTTTGTAGAGTGAAGAAAGTGTACCATCGACTTCGACTCGCCCTCAGCTCTAGCCAGTCTCTAATACATCATAGTTCAGGGTGAGCTATTAATTCTAGCTCATTGGATTCTCGCATTCACGTCTTGATGTCTTTGAATTTCGGACATGAACCATCTTTTTGTTTATTTTGGTTTTCTTAAACACTCTTAGACTTGGTAATTTTAAAATTGATGTCCTTGATGTGATGACTATCAGATTTTGGGATAATAAATATTAAACTTTAGAAACTTATTTAAATTGGTTGCTTACTATGTTTTGGAGGTTCCGCATTATTTATATTATTTGTAGTTGAACTATTGGTATATGTTGGGGTTTAGATGTGTTGGTACGCCCACCTAGAGAGGTAAGTGTGGGTGCCACTCACAACTCATTTTGGGTCGTGACATTAGTACTTTAACTATATGGGTGTTTAATTACACCTTAACAATATGGAAGTGATTAAATATCACCTTAAGGGCTGACATGGCAAAGCAAAGTATTAACTCTTCTAAAAGCGCGTGATACAATAATTAAAAAAAATTAAATGGTTATATCAAACGCATGACATTTTTTATTGGCAAATTGTAATGACTCTAAAATATATATATATATTCAAAAAATTTCAAGCTATTTATTAATTACAATTGTTTAGTTGACAAATGATATTAAATAATTAATTTTAATTGGTGGCTAATGGACTAAGTCCATAACTTAGTTAAAAATCATATACATTTTGTCCCATCATTATTTAAATTAAATTAGGGATTTATGACTTTTAATACCAAATTATTTTTAGAAAAGAATGAATAAGGGAACGGAAACTCACCATCGGAGATGTGGGAGCCGACTCTATCAAATTGCAGTTATGAGTTAAAGCAATTATTTTATTTTTTATTTTTAAAAAAAGAAGTAGTCACAAGAATTAATTACTAAGCTACAAAAGGTGCAAATAATATTATATTAATCTAGTATTTAGGAACTTGAAAGTTAGCTTTAAAAAAAATAGCAGTAAGGTAGCGTTCTTTTTGTTCTTTACTAAATTTTTTAAATTTTGAAGGGATAATGTTTCCTTTCCCACTACTAACTGATGATTCTCAAATGATTTGGGCATGAATGGTAGTGAATAATGATGCTTGAAATTGATTATAGGGGTGGGGATTCGACTATTTGAAATTATTTCCGTGAATTGCTCGTATATGGATTTGTTGTTTCAAAACCTACTCTAGAGTGTCATAATTTGGTCTCAATTTTGATGAGTTAATATATACCAAATAAAAATATTAGGTAGTATTATATGAATATCATTAGGATTATGCGATTTATAGGAATTTAGACTTAACCCTAAGCTTGAAATTAAGAAATTAATTTTAAATTTACGTGAGTTATTGGGTACAGGCTAAACATATGTTGTTATCGTGGTCATTTATTTGAATAGATTGCTTTGTGTTTGAAGTACAACAAAAGGAGAAGGCTCAAGTTCAGGGGTAGACTCTCTACTATTTAAGGCAAGTGGATTTCTAAACTCTTGTTAACTGTATGGAATGTGTGTATTTCCTTGTGGTATAGGTTTGGGAGTAATGAAATTTGGTGATGGATTGATTTTTTCACATTGATTAATTCTAATGATGAAAAAAGGGGTAACAAAAGGCAATGTGATTAATTTTTTATGTGTGATGTGTTGAGAAATGTTTGAACTTTGAAGGCTTGTTGAATCATTGTTGATGTGATATCATGTTTGTATGCTGTGAATTGTGCAATGTTATGAAAATAGTCATCTCCTCATTATTTGTGTGAGCATGTCATTTGCATTATTCTGAGACATGGTCTTGACAAGTGATATGTGCATTGAGAAAGAATGAGAACTTAAAAAGGATGTACCATTTCGAAGGACGTATCGCACACCGCGATGGATACTATATTTTGAGGGACGTATCGCGCTTCACAAATGTTACTTTTATCGAGAATAGTGTCATGTGCCGCGACAGATGCATAGACAAATATATCCCCCGTGGGTCCCGGACTGAGAGACAGCGGGTGTGTTTCACTAGGTAAGACATGCATCATTATACTTGACATTGCATTCCATTGCATTGCACATTTTTATCATTATTGAACTTGATATTGTGTTTTGCTGATCTTGTGATTGTCTTTTTGCGGAACTTGTGATTGTTGAATACTGAGCTTGTTATTGAGGATATATAATTTGTCTAAGTGTTGTTATTGAGTTACGTGCTATGTAAATTGCGAGTTGTTAAGTTGGGTTGATTTTTATTTGTTTGTAGTTGTGAAGGTTCGGTTGGGGTGGTAGGAGTACCCGTATTTCATCCCCTTAGCTTGTGTTAGGGATTTACTTGTTGAGTACCGTGTGGTTTGGTACTCACCCCTTGATTCTACAAATTTTTGTAGGTTATAAGCCTTGACTTTTACAGTACTTGTAATTCTCTTCCTTCCGAAGCTTCTTTGAGATTTGTGAGGTAGTTGTTGATCATCTCAATTTACCTTCGTTCTCCTATTTATGATTTTGTTCTACTCTAGAAACAATATCATACGAGGCTTATATTTTCTTTCTATTCAATTGTAATACTTTAGAGATTTTACATAACCAGGTTTTGGGGTATAATGTAAGTCTATAGTAAATTTTCCGCATTTTATTGTAATAAGGTCAGTTTTATGCTGACTTGTCTTGGTGGGATAAGACGAGTGCCACCACGTCCATTTTTGGATCGTGAAAAAATGGAATTAGAGCCCCAGGTTCATAGGTCTCACGTGTGTACTAGTCGAGTCTAAGTAGAGTCTTGCGAATCGGTACGGAGACGTCTGTACTTATCTTCGAGAGGCTATAGTGACTTTTTAGAAAACTCTTCACTTCTTGAATCTCTATCGTGCGTAGCTGATCCTATTTTGATTCTTGCCGCTTTATTCAATTCACTGTCACGCATAATGTTAACTCGTGCATGGTTGCTAACGTAATAATTGATTTCGTGTATGGTTTGAAAGTTAGATCTGGTATTATGATGAAAGTAATATACTTCTGGAATTTATGTTAGGTTAGATTTAAAATTTCCAGCAATTTGAAGGGATTGTGTAAGGTTAGTTACCCTAGTAAAGAGAATAGTAATTATGTGTGATATAGGCAATATCTGGAGTGGTTTAATTGGGAGTGGAATGATTAAAAGGATGGCTTGATAAAGAATAGTGTAACCTTGGGAAATACAATTGGTATAGTTGTCATAACATACATGGGTCACTTAGGCAATGATGTTGTACCAAATGAGATTAGAATCTCTTTTTGGTTTCATAGTTTTTGTGTATACCAAAGAAGGTCACAAAACGACTATTATAATGGTGGCAACTTTTACTTGGTTAGAGTTATGAAATGTGTTATTCTTGTTATGGACCTGACCTACGAAGGAATGCATATCACCTTGATAAGAGACTGAATGAATTCTACAATATTTTGCAATTATTGAATGAATAGAAATGTGTGGGCTATTGCGTATAATTTTTCTCGATAGGTAGGATGTGTTCTAGTGGTGGATCTAACGAACTGTCAAGATATATGGTACTAGTGGTATATAAACATAGATTTGTTGATTTTTAAGTGAAAATATTAAATACCTAAGGAGTTATAAATTGTATCACAAGTTTATATCATGAGACTTACTGTGGTATTCATATTTGAAAAACGAACTAATTTGTAACTACGGGCGCTTGAGTTAAGCATCGTTTTTAAGTAAGCTTGTAGTGGTGGATCTTTGGAACAATATTAATGCATTTAGGTTGTAAGGTGTATCTTGAGGATTTTTAAATGAGGACTAGTGTTTTCACTGTAAGGTCCAATAAAGTGTATAGATATTTGAATAATAAGCTCATGCGTACAGGAATTCCTAAATAATATGCTTATGTGAAAGACAATTGAAAATTTTTGTGATAAAGTATGCATAGAATTAGGTTGATCCTTTGAATTTGATTGGTATAACTGGGTTTATTGTGTCATATAGATGAAAATATTGAATTTATGGTGATGACAAGAGCTAACTGAGCATGATGGTAATAAGACCCCTTGATGGATTGTGATTAGGGTGCAACTATATGATAAAAATTATAGATTAAATGGATTTTTTATGTAATAAGGACTTGCGAGTATCTAATATTATGATTTATTATTATTTGATTAATAACATGGTTTCATGAAATGTTATGGGAGGTGCTGAGACACAACTCAAAAAGAATTGAAGTGAACAAGAGTTTTAATGGGAAAAAAAATATAGTGAAATGCAGTGTAGCCTTCGGAAGGAGGTGCGGGCAAGATTACTTACTCTGTTGCAAGGGCTAAAGATGCATATTTAAAGGTTTGAGAATTAAGTTTAAAGACACGTGGTTTCATCTATTTTGCTCTACTTATTATAGTAATATCATAGATTCATCATATTGGTTAAAAATTATTGGATAAAATTTGAGAAATTAATTTTGAGACGTTCAGCTCGAGTGTGATGATACATTTTCTTTGTGGTTTTGTTTTTGTAACTAGTACAGTTGAATTTTTAATGAAAGATACGATAAGATTAATGAAGAGGCAGACAATTATAAGCTAATATACACGAATTCATAAGAGTCTTCAAGGTATGAACTAATGTTGATAGATTAAGGATAAGGTGACATAGCTGGATTAACAATTCAAGTTTTTCATAGTGAGTTTAGGTTTATGGCAGTGTATTTTGTCAAGGTATGGATTAGTAAGGTAAGAAATGATCTATCACATTTAGTATGAAGCATTTAGAAGGACTTAAAAATAATTTGACTAGTTAATTTGGTTACTTTTTATTTTTATACCTAAGGGATATTTCACGTAATAATTTGATTTAAAGGATGAGGTAAAAATATCATGTGGTGTTGGTCAAAGGATAAAATTGGTAAGCGATTCAACAAAAGGTACAAGAGTCTAGGGTATTGAAGAGTTCATGATATTTAGAATTTCGCACCATGAAAAGAATTTATGATAAGTGAAGGAATCAGACTCTCATATAGACACATAGTTTGTAGTTGAAAAATGATACTTTCCTATGAGTTTAGATATGACTATGAGATGTGAAATAGTTCGGTACAGACTTACTAGGAATTCATCATCAACTTTTTTTAAAATTTTGAATTTTTCGTTGAGTGACAAGCAACTAGGTGTAGGAGATTCCATGTGGTTATGTCTAGCTAGATTGTTCAAATTATGATATGTAACTTAATAATGTTCGACGATGTGAGCCTACAACCTCACATGATTAATGAAGATTCAAGGGGACTAAAACTACTTTGTTGACGGGACGATACAAATTGTTATGATGTGTTATATCGATATTTTATAGTGGGCAGAGATTATGAGATTATAGTATATCGAATTATTGGAGTAACCAAGAATTTTTTTAGTGATGGTATATGGTATATGATGATATTCAATATTAGTTGAAATTTCGTATCTAAAAAATTACCTTAAGTTGACAGTGGATGTGATTTAATTATTTTACCTCGATGAAAAAGTATTATTAGAATTGAAATTAGTTTTATCAGTCTCGGGTGGCCCATATATGTCATGTAATGCTTAAACGGAAAAAGAGAAAGCCATTTTTAAAAAAAATGAGGATACAATGTGCTTTGTAAGAAGACCTTGATACTAGTGACAGTGTGAGAGCAAGGTAAATGATTGGTGTGGTTATGATATTTGTTAGTATTAAGATTGTTGAGTTTGGTGGAGTACTATAAGAAGTGTGCGGAGTTTGGTAAATCGAGTATGTGTAAAATTATAATTGAGATCAGACCAGTTTGATGGCTAAAAAAATAAAAATAAATTGAGGGATGTAGTCAGATGAATGAAAATATTGATATAAGCATTATGGAGAAAGTATTTAGTGTTATTCGGCATTGATTCCGTATATTCTTATGTTGACCACCTACTTCTTTTCAGATTTGATTTAGAGTATGATTCATTGCATATGTCCACGTGTGTTTTTACGATTATGGGTGAATTTCTACCTCTTGTGTCCTCTTGATAAAGTATGATCCTTTAGCAGACTTGGTCATTTCATTTATGATAAATTTGACGTTATTGGGATAGTTAAAGTATCTCAATGTGTCTACAGACACAACCTTCCTTATAAGAACTTATATAAGAGCTATTCATAAGAGTTACAATTTTCTAAGAAGTTAGAGGTTATATATGCTGAAGTGTATCGCTTGTTGGGTTTAATCATTTTCTTCTTCAGTTTGAATAAGTTTGGTTTTTCCTTGATGAGCACTCGATGACTAAAGTTTAATATTTTATAACTTAAACTCGTGAAAAGATTGCGTTGTGCAAAGGGAATTACGATAAGATTTGTGATGGTTTGGGCATTGTAAGTGAGTTGTAATTTGTTCAGGTTGACTTCTAGTTGTGGGTGATATTGGTTAAGATGGTTATCTTGGTTATGTGAGAAAAGATTTGTCATGATGATTGTATGATGGTCAACTGAATCATAGTTCAGATTGGATTCACGAGTTAGTCCGTGGTTTATAATCACTCTTAGATCTTCCACAGTTCGATTCGAAAGTTCAATTGTCAGTAGATGAATGTGATGGATGGTCATAAGGAGGAGCTGACTTAGAGAGATGAACACAGACTAGTAGGTCATAACTCAAACTTTTCGGTTGTGTTGGTTATCTTTTTTCTTTCTTCTTCCTTATGTTCGGAGAAAAACATGATTTTTAGTGGTGGATAATGTAATGAACCGAAAAAATATTTATTTGAAAATTTTTGAGCTATTTATTAATTACAATTGTTTAGTTGACAGGTGATTTTAGATAATTAATTTTAATTGATGGCTAATGGACTAAGTCCATAACTTAGTTAAAAATCATAAACATTTTGGCCCATCATTATTAAAATTAAATTAGGGATTTATGACTTTTAATACCACATTATTTTTAGAAAAGAATGAATAAGGGAACAGAAACTCACCTTAGGAGATGTGGGAGCCGATTCGATCAAATTGCAGGTAGTTGAAGCAACCTTTTTTTTAAAGGGAAAAGGGTCAAATATGCCCCTAAACTATTTGAAAAGGTTTAGATATACCCTCTGTTTAAAGTTTTGTCCATTTATACCCTCGTCGTCCAACTTTTGGTCTACATATGCCCTTTTGGGCGTTAGTTGGCCAACTCGGAATATCCAACTCATTTTACTTTTATTTAAATGCCGAATGGATTTTCCATGTCATTTTTATGCATTATAACTTGACATTTATATTCAAGGGAAAAGGGTCAAATATGCCCCGAAACTATTCAAAAAGTCTAGATGTACCCCCGCTTAAAGTTTGGTAAATTTATACCCTCGCATCAAACTTTTGGTCTACATATTCCCTTATGGGTGTTAGTTGGTCAATTCGAGATATCCAATTCTTTTTACTTTTCTTTAAATGCCAAATGGATTTTCCACATTATTTTTATATATTATTACTTGACATTTATATTTAAAGAGAAAGGGGTCTTTGATGCCCCTAACTATCCGACCTAATTTGAAAACACATATACGACACGTCTTTTAAATAATCTATACAACCCGACCCTTTTTTTTAAATACCCTACATGGGTTGGAGTAGGCATAATTGAACCATTTAAATGGCGAACACTATCGTGCTCTGATTGGAACCGACGAGGAATCAATGGCATGACAAGTAAAAGAAAAGGAAGTCGAGGTTTGAAAAGTGTTTTGGCGCAACGCAGAGCTGGAGGCGCAAACCTGGCACGCAAGGGCTAGAGCAGAGGAATTCACCGCAACAAAGTTACAGACACAACTGCAAGCTGCAGCAGGCGATTATGATGTAAATAACAAAATAATTCACACATATATGAGTCGGATTAGGGGCATAATTGAACCATTTAAAAGATTGTCGTATATGTGTTTTAAAATTGGGTCGGATAGTTAGGGCATAGGTGACCCCTTTTACTTTTATATAAATGCCAAGTGATAATATATATAAATGATGTGAAATCTCATTTGGCATTTAAATAAAAGTAAATTGAATTGGATATTTCGAGTTGACCAACTAACAGCCATAAGGGCATATGTAGACCAAAAGTTTGGACGCGAGGGTATAAATGGACCTAACTTTAAACGGGGGTATATCTAGACCTTTCGAATAGTTTAGGGGCATATTTGACCCTTTTACCTTGAATATAAATGTCAAGTGATAATAAATAAAAATGACGTGGAAAATCCATTTGGCATTTAAATAAAAGTAAAATGAGTTGGATATTCCGAATTGACCAACTAACGCCAAAAAGGGCATATGTAGACCAAAAGTTGGACGGCGAGGGTATAAATGGACCAAACTTTAAACGGAGGTTATATCTAAACCTTTTCAAATAGTTTAGGGGCATATTTGACCCTTTTCCCCTTTTTAATAGAAGTAGTCACAAGCATTAATTGCTAAGCTACAGAGGGTGCAAATAATATTATATTAATTTAAGTATTTAGGAAATTGAAAGTTAGCTTTAGAAAAATGGGGATAATACATATATTGGACACCAAAAAACTTAGCTTAAAATTTTAACTTTGACCTCCAACTTTCATAATGCACAAACAGACACTTTAACTATCCAACCCTACATGACACACTACACGTAGGAAACCACGTAGGACAAAAAATGACATGTAGGAACGTGTGTCTATTTGTTCAACTTAATACAAGTTTGAGTGTCTATTTGTGCACATCCAAAGTTTAAGGACATAAATGTGATTTTAAGGGCATATTTATGTATTCTGCCAAACAAATGTGGTAAGGTAGAGTTCTTTTTGTCCTTTATTTTTATTAATTTTTTTAATTTTGATGGAATAATGTTTTCTTTCCCACTACTAACTGATGATTCTCAAATGATTTGGGCACGAGTGGTAATGAATAATGATTCTTGAAATTGATTATAGGGGTGTGGATTCGACTATTTGAGATTATTCTCGTAAATTTCTCGTATATGATTTTGTTGTTTCAAAACCTTTTTGATAGTGTCATAATTTGATCTCAATTTTGATGAGTTAATATATACAAAATTAAAATATTAGGTAGTATTATATGAATATCATTAGGATTATGTGATTAGAGGAATTTAGACTTAACCCTAAGCTTGAAATTAACAACTTAATTATAAATTTAGGTGAGTTATTGGGTCCAGGCTAAACATATGGAAATGTGGGTGTTTTTTAGTTTTAAAATCTTATCGTGGTCATTTATTTGAATAGATATCTTTGAGTTGGAAGTTCAACGAAAAGGGAAGGCTCAAGTTCAGGGGTGGACTCTCTACTATTTAAGGCAAGTAGATTTTTAAACTCTTGTTAAGTGTATGGAATGCGTGTATTTCTTTGTGGTATATGTTTTGGAGTAATGAGATTTGGTGATGGGTTAAATTTTTCACTTTGATTAATTCTAATGATGAAAAAGGGGGTAACAAAAGGCGATGTGATTAATTGTTTATGTGTGATGTGTTAAGAATGGTTTGAACTTTGAAGGCTTGTTGAATCTTTGTTGATGTCATATCATGTTTATGTGCTATGAATTGTGCAATGTTATGAAAATGGTCATCTCCACATTATTTGGGTGAGAATGCCATTGGCATTATTCTGAGACATGATTGTGAGAAGTGTTATGTGCGTTGAGAAAGAATGAAAAGAGGAATTACCTTCTCGAAGGATGTAACGCGCGTCACAATGAATAATATATTTTGAGGGACGTATTGCGCGCGCGATGCTTGCTTTTATCGTGGGTCATATCATGCGCCGCGAGATATGCATGGACAGATATGTCCCCAATGGGTCCCGGACTGAGAGACAGTGGGTGTGTATCACTAGGTCATACATGCATCATTATACTTGACAATGCATTCCATTGCATTTCACATACTTATCATTAGTGAGCTTGATATTGTGTTTTGCTGATCTTTTGATTGCCTTTTTGAAAAACTTGTGATTGTTGCATACTAAGCTTATTATTGAGGATATATAATTTGTTGAAGTATATGTAAATGTTGAAGTGTCGCTATTGAGGATATCTAATTTGTTTAAGTGTTGTTGTTGAGGATATGTACAGTTGGTGATAAATTTTTTGCGTTTTATTGTAATAATTAAGATTTAGGCTTACTTGTCTTGCTTTTACTGTTATATCGGTATTTAATCCACCTATTGCTTGACGTAAAACGGATAGTGGATTTTTTCTGTCTTTCACTGAATCTTTTTCAATATGCATATAAAGAGATACCCAAAATTGTCTGTCTGACTATATATTTGTCTATGAAGCCTCTACTACTAATCAGATGAATGTTAGAAAAAACCCCACAACATTTAATAAAGGAAAAACAAAAAACAATGAAAGAGTTCTCCAGGATGCAAGAAGGATCACCAATGACTCTAAATGCTCAAGATGGATCAACGAGGTTCTAGATGCTAATCCTGGTTACTTGCGTCTTGAAAAGACGATACAGACCAACTGGCATCAGTACGATAAATGTACGAGTATGTGAGTTTGAATTCTAAACAACAATTTCTAATCTTGAAAGGATTAAGAGACTGTCTTGAGAGGATTTCGTTGACACCGCGCATCAGGCCCTATTAGTGTCACGACCCAAAACGAGCCGCGAGTGGCACCCACACTTATCCTCCTATGTGAGCGAACCAACAAATCTAAACCCCAACATTTACCACTATTTCAACCATAGTGAACAAAATATAATGCGGAAGACTCAAAACTCATTAACAAAAATCAATTGAATAACTTCTAAAACTCAATACTTATTATTCCCAAAATCTGGAAGTCATCACACCAAGAACATTTATCCTCGAATTTCTAAATCTAAGAGTATTTAAGAAGCTAAAAATAGTAAAAAGATGGTCCATGTCCGAACTTCAAGACATCAAGACGTGAAGGAGAGAATCCAGCACGAGCTAGGAACAATAGCTCACTCTGAATTCTGATATGCTGGAGACTGGCTAGAGTTGAGGGCGAGTCGAAGTCGATGGCGCACTTGCTGCACTCCACAAAATAACAAAGAAGAAAATACAAGTAGGGGTCAGTACAAGGAACAAGTACTGAGTAGGTATCATCGGCCACTCCGAATAGAAAGCAATATATATTGAATAATAATATAAAATCAACCATAGTACTTAACAGGTGACAATCAACAAGTACAATAACCATTGGCAATAACACCAAGCATACCCCTGAGGACTCAAACCTCCACACCATACTCATTTGGGGAAAAAGGTTCTTCGAATTGAGTATATTAACATAATTAAAAATTACATCTCTTCGTTATTATCGTGTCGGAACGTGACACTCCGATCCCCTAATTCTACGTGTCGGAACGTGACACTCTGATCCCCTAATTCTACGTGTTGGAACGTGACACCCGATCCCTTAATGTTACGTGTCGGAACGTGACACCCGATCCCTTAATACTACGTGTCGGAACGTGACACTCTGATCCCCTAATTCTACGTGTCAGAGCGTGACACCCGATCCATTTATCTCATTACTTTAGTTCATCAAGCCTTCTTTATGTCAAGGCATCATCTTAATGGAGAGGGCTAAGATTAAAGATTTCCACAATCGCAAGAACAAACGCACAATCAAGCATATAGAAGACTTTACAATACTACCCAACACATATCGATCGCTATTTTGAGTTTATATATCAGATAGAAACAAACCATAACCTACCTCCACCGAAGAATCGTGATCAAATAAGCTACTTCCCAATGCCTTTGCTTTCCTCTTCGCTTTTCCCTTTTTTCACTCGTTCTCCCTCTCTCTGTTCTTTTTATTTTTCCTCTCCAAATTCTTTTTCTTTTACCCTAGTTATCATATAATTCATTATGACAAAAGTAACCCATTATTTATTTCAAGGTTATCTCCTATAACCCCCAAGTAAATAAATTATTAAACTTACCCCACTAATTTCATAAAGTTTGTCATGAATGGTCCAAAACACCCCTTTACAACTTTTAGCAGAAATCCGACCCAGTCAGGGTTACGCAACTCCTGACGGTCCGTCGTATCTATGACGGGCCGTTCTGCAGGTCCGTCACAAAGTTCAGAGACCCAAATTCAGTAAAGAGGTTTGTGACGGTCCGTCGTATCTTCGACGGTCCGTGCTGCAACTTCGTCGCGAAGTTCAAAGAGTTGATCCCAGTACCCAGATTTTTGAGTTGAAGTATTTTGGAACGGAAACTCTTGAAGGACCGTTGTGCATATGACGGTTAGTCCTACCTGTCGTCGAGGGCAATGAGGAGAGCAACAGAAGAATTTACACAAGTGTGGGACGACGGAGTCCATCACGGTCCGTCATGACTATGACGGTTCGTCGTTTGATCCGTCGACCCAGTCAGGTTTTATCAAAAATAGTTTTACTGCTCGAACTGACTAAACAGGTCATTACAATAGATACCAATTTACCCATCGTTCATCCCCGAGCGATCACAAGAAGAAAAGAAAGGGCGAGAAAGAGTACCTGAATCTGTAAAAAGATGTGGATATCTTTCTTGCATATCACCCTCATTCTCCCAAGTGGACTCTTAAATTGGCCGATTCTTCCACCGAACCTTCATAGATGCAATCTCCTTTGATCTCAACTTGCGGACCACTCTACCTAAAATAGCAACAGGCTCCTCCTCATATGACAAATTCTCATCAAGGAGCACTGAATCACATGAATAATGTAGTTTCCATCCCCATGGTATTTTTTCAGCATAGACACATGAAATACCGGGTGCACTCCTGACAGTCCTGGAGGCAAGGCTAATTCATAAGCTACCTCCCCCATGCGCTTCAGAACTTCAAATAGACCAATATACCTCGGACTAAGCTTACCTCGCTTACCAAACCGCATCACACCCTTCATGGGTGAAACATTCAGCAGGACTTGTTCACCCTCCATAAAATCCAAGTCCCTAACCCTTCGATCTGCATATTCTTTCTGCCTGTTCTGAGCTGCTAGAAGCTTTTTCTGAATGAATTTTACTTTATCTAACGATTCCCTCAAAAGATCGGTACCCCATGGTCTCACCTCAAATGCATCAAACAAACCAATGGGAGACCTACATCTCCTCCCATACAGTGCCTCAAATGGGGCCATATCAATACTTGAGTGATAGCTATTATTGTATGAGAACTCTGCTAAGGGTAAGAAGTTATCCCAATGACCACCAAATTCTATCACACATGCACGAAGCATATCTTCCAACACCTGAATCGTTCGCTCAGATTGACCATCAGTCTGAGGGTGAAATGCAGTACTAAGATCAAACCTAGTACCTAACTCAGCATGCAATGTTCTCCAAAACTTAGAAGTAAACTGCGTACCTCTATATGATATGATGGAAAGTGGAACTCCATTCAATCGAATGATTTCTGAGATTTTGAGTTTGGCTAACTTCTCTGCATTGTAAGTCATCTTGACCGGAATGAAGTGAGCAGACTTAGTTAACCTATCAACAATTACCCAAATGGAGTCCTACTTACCCAAGGTCTTTGGAAGACCAACTACAAAAACCATTGCAATTCTCTCCCACTTCCATTCAGGAATGGGCATTCTCTGAAGTGTCTCTCCAGGCCTCTGGTGTTTATACTTTACCTGCTGACAATTCGGGCATTGGGCAACAAAATCAACAATGTCACGCTTAATTCTACTCCACCAGAAATGTTGCTTTAGGTCACGATAGATCTTGGTTGCACCAGGATGTATAGAATACCTTGAACTATGAGCCTCTGCAAGAATAGTGTGAATCAAATCATCGACGCGGGGCACACATACCCTTCCCTTAATTCTCAAAATGCCTTCCTCATCAATTTTTGCTTCTTTAGACTCTCCTCGCAATACCATATCTCGAATCCGGATATGTTTCTCATCAGTAAACTGTTTTCCCTTAATCTTGTCAAGAAAGGAAGATCTTGCCTCCACACAGGCCAAAAATCCTCCCTTCTCCAGTACTTCCAACCTCATAAAGTCATTAGCCAGAGTCGGAACCTCTCTAGCCAATGGGCATCTAGAAACCTGTAAGTGCGCTAGACTTCCCATGCTCCCTGCCCTTCTACTTAAAGCATCTGCCACAACATTAGCTTTTCCTGGATGATACAAGATAGTAATATCATAATCCTTCAGTAGTTCCATCCACCTCCTCTGTCTCAAATTCAAATCTTTCTGAGTAAAGACATACTGTAAACTACGATGATCTGTATAGACTTCACACTTAACCCAATATAGATAATGTCTCCATTGCTTTAATGCAAACACTACTGCAGCCAACTCCAAATCATGGGTCAGATAGTTGCATTCATGCACCTTTAGTTGCCTCGTAGCATAAGCAATAACATTCTTCTCTTGCATTAGCACTGCACCCAAACCAGAATAAGATGCATCACAGTAAACAATGAAATTCTTACCTTCCACTCGCAAGGTAAGAATTGGTGCAGTAGTCAACAAGGTCTTGAGGTTCTAGAAGCTTTCTTCACATTCGTGCGACCACACAAATGGAACATTCTGCTTAGTCCAAATTTTCAGTTGGGAAGCAACATAAGAGAATCCTTTGACAAATCGACGGTAGTAGCAAGCTAAACCAACAAAGCTCCTTACCTCTGTAAAATTAGTAGGTCTTACCCAACTCTTCACTGCTTTAATCTTGGAAGGATCCACCATCACCCCATCCTTAGAAACCACGTGCCCCACGAAGGACACTGAATCTAACCAAAACTCACACTTGGAGAATTTGGCATAAAGCCTTTTCCCCCTCAACAATTCCAATACAATTTTCAAATGCTCCTCATGTTCTTTCCTGCTCTTCGAGTATATCAGTATATCATCAATAAATACGATAACAAAGAGATCCATATATGGCTTAAAAATCCCATTCATCAGGCTCATGAAAGCAGCACGGGCATTCGTAAGCCCAAAAGACATTACTAAGAATTCATAATTCTTATACCTGGTTCGAAAAGCAGTTTTTGGCACATCTACTGCCCGTATTTTCAATTGATGTTAACAAGATCTCAAATCGATTTTTGAGAAGGTACAAGCACCTTCTAACTGATCGAACAAATCATCAATGCGAGGAAGAGGATACTTGTTCTTAATAGTTATCTTATTCAGTTGCCTGTAGTCTATGCACATCCGAAAACTTCCATCCTTCTTCTTCACAAATAAAACCGGAGCACCCCAAGGGGATGCACTTGGCCTAATAAAGCCTTTACTTAACAACTCCTGAAGTTGGGCCTTTAACTCCCTTAACTCAGCTGGAGTCATCCTATAAGGGGGTATGGAAATGGGGCGAGTACCTGGCTCCAGATCAATACAAAAATCAATATCCCTATCTGGTGGCATACCAGGAAGGTCTGCAGGAAACACATCCAGAAACTCACGGACTATCGAAACAGACTCAATCGAAGGTACTTTGGAAGTATCATCCCTGAGATGTGCCAAGAAAGCTAAACAACCTTTACTAACCATTCTCCTAGCACGAAGAGAGGAGATAATACGAATTGGGGTGGAAGTATAGTCACCCTCCCACACTAGCGGATCTGTCTCAGGCTTGGACAATGTCACAGTTTTAGCATTACAATCTAAGATTGCAAAATTTGGAGAAAGCCAAGTCATACCCAGAATTACATCGAAATCAACCATCTCTAGAATAATCAAGTCTACATGAGTATTGCTCCCCACAAAAGTCACAAGACAAGACCTATACACCTTCTTAACTATCACAGACTCACCCACAGGAGTACAGACACGAATACGCATGTCAAGCAAATCACAATGTAAATCGAGACCAGTAGCAAATGAGGAAGATACATATGAAAATGTGGACCCACGATCAAATAATACAGAAGCCATGCAATCACAAACAAAAAGATTACATGTGATAACAGCATCAGATGTCTCTGCTTCAGATCTCCCGGGGAAAGCATAACAATGGGCCCTATCACCTGTCTGTCTGTTGCCCCTACCATGTTGTGCTGCAGTAGTTACAACTTTCCCGCCACCTCGGCTGATTTGGTGACCACCATTACCTTGACCAACACGTCCTCCAGAATGGTGGCCTCTCACATGACCACCTCTACCTCTAATTATTGGGGGTCTATAACTCTGTTTTGGACAATTTCTCCTAATATGTCCAGTCTCTCCACATCCATAACAATCTCTGGAGTCTAGCATAGGTCTCTATAAGAATGACGAAGTCTGGGGATAACCTCCAAACTCACAGAAATGTTGACTGGTCTGTGATCGACCCCCAGCTACAGCCTGTAGTGAAGACTGAATAGGTCGGCATGGGTAACCTCCTGAACTCTGCCCTCTGAAGTAAGAACCACTAAACTCACCTCCCGTGCGAAACTTCTTAGAGGTCGACGCCATGGTGAAGTTATCTGGCTTCACCCCCTCCACTTCTATCACAAAGTCAACCACTTCCTAAAAGGATTTTGCTACAGCAGCTACCTGTAAGGCTGGGATCTTCAAATCTTACCTCAATCCTTTCATAAAACGGCGAATCCGCTCTTGTGTACTAAAGCAAAGCTGGGTGGCATACCTGGATAGTGCACGAAATTTAGCCTCATAAGCAGTAACAGACATCCTGCCTTGCTCTAGACTCAGGAACTCATCTCTCCTCCTATCCCTCAACGTCCGAGGTATATACTTTTCCATAAATAAGCTAAAGAATTATTCCCAAGTCGTAGGTGGTGCCTGTGCTAGTTGAAACTCAGCATACGACCGCCACCACATTTTGGCATTTTCCTGAAACTGATAGGTCACAAACTCAACCCCGAACCGTTCTACTATGTCCATCTTCTGTAGAAGTTCATGACAATCCGCCAGAAAATCATAGGCATCCTTAGATTCAGCACCCTTGAAGACTGGAGGTTTCAACTTCAAGAATTTAGTGAAAAGTTTATGCTGATCACTCGTCATTATAGGCCCTGTAGTTAACCGAGGAAACGTGCCTACTTCCAATGAGGCATCAAAGCAGGGATCCACAGCAGCTGCATGTTGTACCCCCGGAACCTGAGGTGCTGGTGCAGAAAACGCTGGAGGTGTCTGGCCCTGATCAGATAACCCGCAAAGATAAGTAAGAACCTGGTTAATCATCTCTGGGGTAGGTTGGGATGGTAATTCCTCATCCTGTACTTGCTCATTTTCCCCTTCCTCACCCTCTCTTACTACCTCATCAGTCGGTGGAGGAGTCACCGCCCTAGTACTAGCTAGACCAGGCATTTGTCCTCTACCTCTAGAGGACGTCCTCCCGTGACCTCTACCACGACCTCTTGCCACTGCTCCTCTTCGAGCTACAACCCCAGTGGCTGGCTCAGACGCACCCTGTCTTGTCGGTGTTGGTGTTGGCACAGTTGTTGCTCTGGTTCTAGCCATCTGCGAAATAGAGTGAGGATGTCAGATACCAATTTGTATCACCTAGATACCAATTGGATCCAAATAATAGCACGAAAGGAAGAAAGAATGGAATTTTTCCTAAAGTCCTATAGCCTCTCAAAGAAAAGTAAGGGTGTCCCCCTACCGTTCCTCAAGACTCTACTAGACTCGTTCTTGTGTGATGAGACCAACGAACCTAATGCTCTGATACCAAGTTTTTCACGACCCAAAACGAGCCGCGAGTGGCACCCACACTTATCCTCCTATGTGAGCGAACCAACAAATCTAAACCCCAATATTTACCACTATTTCAACCATAGTGAACAAAATATAATGCGGAAGACTCAAAACTCATTAACAAAAATCAATTGAATAACTTCTAAAACTCAATACTTATTATTCCCAAAATCTGGAAGTCATCACACCAAGAACATCTATCCTCGAATTTCTAAATCTAAGAGTATTTAAGAAGCTAAAAATAAAAAAAAGATTGTCCATGTCCGAACTTCAAGACATCAATACGTGAAGAGAATCCAGAACGAGCTAGGAACAATAGCTCACCCTGAATTCTGATATGATGGAGACTGGCTAGAGTTGAGGGCGAGTCGAAGTCGATGGCGCACTTGCAGCACTCCACAAAATAACAAAGAAGAAAATACAAGTAGGGGGTCAGTACAAGGAACAAGTACTGAGTAGGTATCATCGGCCACTCAGAATAGAAAGCAATATATATTGAATAATAATATAAAATCAACCATAGTACTTAACATGTGACAATCAACAAGTACAATAACCATTGGCAACAACACCAAGCATACCCCTGAGGACTCAAACCTCCACACCATACTCATTTGGGGAAAAAGGTTCTTCGAATTGAGTATATTAACATAATTCAAAATTACTTCTCTTCATTATTATCGTGTCGGAACATGACACTCCGATCCCCTAATTCTACGTGTCGGAACGTGACACTCGGATCCTCTAATTCTACGTGTCAGAACGTGACACCTGATCCCTTAATGCTACGTGTCGGAACGTGACACCCGATCCCTTAATACTACGTTTCAGAACGTGACACTCCGATCCCCTAATTCTACAAGTCGAAACGTGACACCCGATCCATTTATCTCATTACTTTAGTTCATCAAGCCTTCTTTTTGTCAAGGCATCATCTTAATGGAGAGGGCTAAGATTAAAGATTTCCACAATCACAACATACAAATACACAATCAAGCATATAGAAGACTTTACAATACTACCCAACACATATCGATCGCTATTTTGAGTTTATCTATCAGATAGAAACAAACCATAACCTACGTCCACCGAAGAATTGTGATCAAACAAGCTACTTCCCAATGCCTTTGCTTTCCTCTCCGCTTCTCCCTTTTTTCACTCGTTCTCCCTCTCTCTATTCTTTTTATTTTTCCTCTCCAAATTCTTTTTCTTTTACACTAGTTATTATATAATTCATTATGACAAAAGTAACCCATTATTTATTTCAAGGTTATCTCCTATAACCCCCAAGTAAATAAATTATTAAACTTACCCCACTAATTTCATAAAGTTTGTCATGAATGGTCCAAAACACCCCTTTACAACTTTTAGCAGAAATCCAACCCAGTCAGGGTCACGCAACTCGTGACGGTCCGTCGTATCTATGACGGGACGTCCTGCAGGTCCGTCACAAAGTTCACAGACTCAAATTCAGTAAAAAGGTTTGTGATGGTCCGTCGTATCGTCGACGGTCCGTGCTGCAACTTCATCGTGAAGTTCAGAGAGTTGATCCCAGTACCTAGATTTTCGAGTTGAAGTGTTTTGGAACGAAAACTCTCGACGGACCGTTGTGTATATGACGGTTCGTCCTACCTGTCGTCGAGGGCAATGAGGAGAGCAACAGAATAATTTACACAAGTGTGGGACGACGGAGTCCATCATGGTCCGTCGTGACCATGACGGTCCGTCTTGTGATCCGTCGACCCAGTCAGATTTTATCAAAAATAGTTTTACTGCTCGAACTGACTAAACAGGTAGTTACAATCAGAGAGAGGCTGCCCTTAGGGGCTCTAGCAGGCGTGACACCCCAGGGCTTGTTAGACTGGATTTTTGACTTTTCTCTTCCGATTTTCAATTCTAAACTTCTAAACTACCATGGATCTCACTCCAAACACATTGGCTGACTAAAATCCTTAAAACCCAATAGTTTAGCCTCGTAAAACAGCCTGAAATCACGAATCAAACAACCAAAGGCATACCACAACTCAACCAACAAGAATTTTTTAAATTTTTTTCATCAAGAACGTCAATGTTTATCATTCCATATACTCTAATTGTGCTAAATTAAATTTATTTTTGGGTGGGTGGAATAACCCATTACCGAAAGATCTCACATGTCTGATTAGGGATCACCCCCACGAATTCCGTTAGAATCTCTTGGTGTTCTTGGTAAAATCTTGCTCTTTCTCACTTTTCCTTCTTCTCTTCTATTTTCTCCCGTACCCTAAGCGTAAAAAGAACTTTTCAAATCTGAACTAAAACTTAATTTTGTAAGGTTGTGGAGCCTGATTAATATATATAACTAATTTATTCTCCATTTATTCTCTGTAACCAAAAATACTCTGATTTATTAATATATATATACTCCACCTCCGTGGAAGGTTACTCACGAGTTACCATAAAATTATGGTTTATGTCTTTCTCTCTCTACATCTCTCATCTCATTCTCTCTAGAGTTCTTGTATTCTTTATTCATCAAATATGTGTGTGTGTGTGGATTCGATCCTAACAAGTGGCATCATAGCTAAGCAGATTCAACATGATCAGTGACGATGGATAGTTCGAAGCTTGGAATAGAGAAGTTTGATGGATCCGATTTCAGTTTCTGGAAGATGCAGAGAAAACATTATCTATACCAGAAAGATCTTCAAGAACCGTTGACTGGGGTGAAGACGGAATCCATGACGGAGGAGAAGTGGAAACTCAAGGATCGCTAGGCTCTAGGGTTGATCCGATTGACTTTGTCAAGAAACGTGGTGTTCAACATTGTGAAGGAGAAGACTACGTCAGGTCTGTTGAAGGCACCGTCAAACATATATGAAAAACCATCGGCAATAAACAAGGTATATTTGATGCGTAGATTGTTCAATTTACAAATGTTTGAGAATTGGTCCGTTTCTGATCATATAAACGAGTTCAATATGATTGTGAATCAATTCAATTCTGTGGATATTAATTTCGAAGATGAAGTTTAGACGTTGATTATGATGTAATCTCTGCCCAAGTCTTGGGATACTGTTGTTGCTGCGATAAGCAGTTCCTGTGGATCTGAGAAACTGAAGTTTGATGAAATCCGTGATGTTGTTCTTAGTGAAAGTATTCGCAAACGAGAAGAGGGAGATTCATCAGGCATTTCTCTTAGCGTTGAGCGAAGGGGGAGAAGTAATAAGAAAGGCCAAAATCAACATGGTCAATCAAAATCAAAGAATCGAGGAAAATCCCCGAACAAATCAAACGTGACTTGTTGGAGATGTGGCAAAAAAAGGGCACTTTCGGATGAACTGTACAAAGCCAAAGAAGAAACAGAATCTGAAATCTGGAGATGACAATGATTCCGTAAATTAAGCAGAGGACATTGGGGATGCTCTAATCCTTAGCGTAAACAGCCCGGTTGAATCATAGATTTTGGATTCTGGTGCATCTTTCCATTCGTCTCCAAGCAAGGAGTTTTTCCAAAATTTCAAATCTGGAAATTTTGGAAAAGTGTATCTTGCTTACAATGAATCCTTAGAGATTGAATGAAAGGGGGATGTTTGCATAGAGACCACCTCGGGAAACCAGTGGACATTGGAGAATGTCAGATATATTCCTGGGCACAAGAAAAATCTGATCTTTGTTGGTCAGTTGGATAGCACGGGATATGCAGCAGAGTTTGGGAAAGGTTTGTGGAATATTGTGAAAGGTTCTATGGTAGTAGCTCGTGGCACCAAATCAGGAACCTTGTACACCACTGCAGGGTGTATTAACATGGCCGCTATCGCTGAAGGTGCTTTCGGTTCATGTCTGTGGCACAACAGACTTGGACACGTGAGTGCTGAAGTAATGAAGATGCTGGTTGCAAAAGGAGCATTAAAGGGTCTGAAGTCTGTTGATATGGGTCTTTGCGAGAGCTGTGTTATGGGCAAACAGAAAAGAGTAAGCTTCACAAAGACTCCTAGAGAGACAAAGAAAGTGCGGTTGGAAATGGTCCATACAGATATTTGGGGACCATCACCAGTATCATCAGTTGGAGGATCAAGATTCTATGTTACATTAATTGATGATTTAAGCAGGAAGGTATGGGCTTACTTCTTGAAGCATAAGCCAGATGTGTTTGCAACTTTCAAGAAGTTGAAAGCTGAAGTTGAGAATCAGACGGGTTTGAAAGTCAAATGCCTTATGTCTGACAATGGAGGAGAGTATGAAAAATCAGAGTTCAAGTCATTCTTTGCAGCTGAGGGAATCAAATTGATGAGAACAATTTCTGGTAAGGCAAGACAGAATGGAATTGCTGAGAGGATGAACCGAACATTGAATGAGCGTGCAAGGAGTATGAGGATACAATGTGGGCTGCCTAAAACATTTTGGGCTGATGCTGTGAGCACAACTGCATACTTGATCAACAAGGGACCATCAGTATCTTTAGGGTTCAAGATTCCAGAGGAGGTGTGGACAGGAAAAGAACTCAAGTACTCACACTTGAGGACTTTTGGTTGCACTGCTTATGTTCATGTTGATCCAGAAAAAAGAGACAAGTTTGATGCCAATGTTGTAAAGTGTTACTTCATAGGCTATGGTTCTGATTTATTTGGTTTTAGGTTTTGGGATGGTAAGAACAGAAAGATCTGGAGACATTGTGGCGTGACATTTGATGAGTCTGTCCTGTACAAGAACAGAGAGTAGAAGGTTCTAGAGATTACAAACAAAGTGGGAGTTGAGGTTGAGTTGGAGAAAATTAACCCCAGAGATGTCGAAGAAGATACTCAACCAACTCCTACTGAAGAATCTGAAGTGGAGCAAGTTACACCTAAGAGGTGTTAAGGAGATCATCAAGAACCATCAGGGCACCAGATAGGTAATCACCTTCATTACACTATCTATTGCTAACTGATGAGGGGGAACCATAGTTTTTTGATGAGGTCCTACAGGTGGAGGATTCAAACAAGTGAGAGAAATCCATGGATGATGAGATGAGGTCACTTGAGAAGAACGACAAATGGGTGTTGACTGAGTTACCTGCAGGGAAGAGAGCTTTGCTGAACAAGTGGATGTTCAGAATCAAGACTGAACTAGATGGCAAAAGAAGGTTCAAGGCTCGTTTAGTGGTTAAAGGCATTGATTATGATGAATATTCTCTCATGTTGTGAAGTTAACCTCTATTCGAATTCAGTTGAGTATTGTTGCTTCGGAGAATTTGCATCTAGAGCAAATGGATGTAAACACAACGTTTTTACATGGAGATATGGACAAAGAGATCTATATGCAGCAACGAGAAGGATTTGTGGTTCCAGGCAAGAAACACATGGTGTGCAAGCTCACCAGGAGCTTGTATGGACTAAAGCAAGCACCAAGGCAGTAGTACAAGAAGTTTGACTCCTTCATGACCTAGAGTCGATTCTGCAAAGCTTAAAAGGATCTGTGTTGTTACTTTAAGAAATACACTTATTCATATGTCTTTCTACTCTTGTATTTGGATGATATGTTGATTGCAGGTTCTAGTATGAGGGATATTAACAATCTTAAGACAAGGTTGTCTGCAGCGTTTGAAATGAAAGATTTGGGTCCAGCGAAGCAGATTTTGGGGTGAGGATTTCTCAGGATAGATCTGCTTGCACTTTAAATCTATCTCAGGAGTCGTACATTGAGAAGGTGTTGAGCAGATTCAGGTTTAATGATGATAAACCCAGGACTACTCCATTGGCAAATATCTTTAAATTGTCAAAGGAGCAGTCACGTAAGACAGCCGAGGAGCGTGAGCATATGGCACTTGTTCCATATGCTTCAGCAGTTGGGAGTTGATGTATGCTATGGTCTTCACTAGACCTGATATAGCACATGCAGTAGGAGTTGTTAGCAGGTACATGGTAAATCCGAGGAAAGAGCATTGGGAAGCTGTGAAGTGGCTTCTGAGATATATGAGAGGTACATGTAGTACTTTACTCTGTTTTGGCAAAGGCAAGGTAGCTCTACAGGGTTTTGTGGATGCTTATCTTGGTGAGGATGTTGACTTGAGCAAGAGTACATCCGGGTAAATTTACACCATAGGTGAAACAGCAGTGAGCTTGATGTCCAGGCTTCAAAAGTGTGTTTCTCTTTCATCTACTGAACCTGAGTATGTGGTAATAGGTGAAGCAGGGAAAGAGATGATATGGATGGCATATTATTCTGGAGGAATTGGGCAAAAAGCAGAGTGAGAAGATTCTTTACTCAGATAGCCAGAGTGCGATACACTTTGTGAAAAATCCAGTCTATCATTCAAAGACAAAGCACATCAGAAGGCGGTGTCATTTCACTCGCAGGGCAGTAGAAGATGGTGATATGTGCTTGGAGAAGATAGAGGGTGCAAAGAACCTGGCAGACATGTTGACAAAATGTGTTCATGTTGGGAAACTAGGGTTATGCAAAACCTCGATTGGTCTTCTGTAGTTGTTGCTACAGATGTTGCGGTGCGGTAAAGATGTTGATGATAATGAGATTTTTTTTGATAATGTATTTTTTGGATGACTGAATCAGTCTCCAAGTAGGAGAATTGTTAGGTTGTGGAGCCTGATTAATATATATTCTCCATTTATTCTCCGTAACCAAAAATACTCTGATTTATTAATATACATATATCCCATCGTTGTGGAAGTTTATCATGGGGTGTTACCACGAAATATTGGTTTCACTCTTTCTCTCTCTAGATCTGTCATCTCATTCTCTCTAAAGTACTTGTGTTCATAATTCATCAATTTTGTGTGTGTGTGGATTTGATCCTAACAGGTTTTACCCCAATTAAACTCTTTAAACAAATTAGAAAATTGTAAGGTGAAAAGATTACTTTACCCTCGCTAAAATCAGAATAGAACTTTCCTCACTCCAATAACCCAATTTTCGAAAAGCATATCTCCCTAATACGACATCAAAAAAATAGCAAACTCGGCGCTGTTGGAAAGATATTTCCAAGGTCTTTCCACCCACATAAAGAACTGCCCATAACCCCTCGTGAGCTAGAAGTTATTGCCGTTTGAAAATGACCAAAACTTACTTTTACACTTGGGAAATTTTCCAAATTTTTCCTATTCTTTCCGAAAATAACTATTCTTAGTTTCTTGATTTAATCCTAGATATTTGGAGTTACTAGATGTTACAATTAAAGTATAGACTTCTATAAATTTTTAAATATCAAATAAAATTTTTCATAGAATTTTGAATAGCGAAGTAAAGGTTATAATTTATTTCTATGTGCAACTCTAATCAAGTACAATTCAAAATTAAATAAACACTAAGTCTAACAAATAAAAAAATTAACTCAACAGTAATGTTGAATACTACATAACCTAATTTTAGTTTTTATTTAATGTTAATCGTGTAATTAATGCTTTTTAGATTTACTTTAGTGTGATTGTGTACTTTTAAATTATAATCATTTTTCATATATATTATTTATGTGATTTTATTATTATTTGTGTTGAATATTTTAGTGTCATCACACATCTCATATTTTGTGTTATTTTGTTGAGAAGCACCTTTCATAGTTCTATTATGGATGGATTTAAAAAATATTCGAAGGACAAGTTAATTATATACTTGTATGAATACTTTACCAAAAAAGTAAAAAAAAATCTAGGTCTATTAGTATTGTCTAGTTTATTAATTTAAAAGTTAAACACAAATGATTTGGTTTGATATTTGAAAAAATTGAACCAACACTAAAAATTGCAAAGTAGAACACCCCAATTTTATTAATTTGATTTATACATTTAAAATTTTTACACAAATAATTTAATTGGACATTTAAAATGAACCAAGCTAATGATCATGTATCACTAGATATTCTTATCTTAGAAAGAGTAAGATATTCTTGTATCTCAGAAAGAATGTTCAATTGATGCAATAATCTTTTACAATAAAACACTTACTATGTGACACAAATACCATAAACATAGGTAACTGTTTTGTAAAAATGAGTTAATGATGATTTATACGTCAACTAATATTTGAAATATCTTTTCAACACTTACCATTTGATATATTTTAACAACTCAATGTTTCCCAATCTCATTTGTTTCTCAAGTTCGAATTGGAACTACAGTAGGATTTCTAAGTTAGTCAAGTCACCAAATTATAATTACGAAATATATTTTATCCCAATTTAACATAAAATAATTAAAATGAATTAACTAATTTATTTAAATAACAACATATAATCTACCATATATAGGACGTTGAGGGATCAAACCATGTATCGAGTAACATTAATATGTATTAATTGTTTAATTTAATTAGAAATTAAAATGGATGTAGACACATTTAAATAAATTGTACTTAATTTTGTGAGTGTTTTAATTGTAATGAAATTTGTGAATGTTTTAAATTAAATAAAAAAGAGGAGAAACACCGTAAAATTCTTTTGAAATGAAAAACGAAAGAAAAGGTAGGTAAAAGAAAAATACTTTGTAATATTGCTTATATTGAGTTATTAAAGATAAATAACCTAACGACTACTAGGAGAAGCTTTCTAAAACGAACAAATCAACAACTATGATTGAGACAAAAAAGAAAACGGTATATATTATAATATAGTATAAAAAATGACATGAGAAGGTGTTAATTGAATGTTTTTGTTTATTAGGATGTACACGGTAGATTCTCATCAGATTGCCATGTAATGATCATATTACTTTGCAAAACTTCATCCCTATTCAAAATTTTAAACTTATTAATGAACTCATAGGACAAAACTACGCGAGAGGTTTCTCCTTCTTTTATCACTTTTATCCATTCTACTTCTAATGTTGACTTTATTTCTCTATAATAGACAATTCAATAAAAGGAGAAGAAATTTTTTGGTTAGGAATATTTGTCTTCCCTTGTACTATAATTATAACAAGTATTGCATGAGTATCTTTTAACTTAAGTAATTTCAAGAATTATCTTTTTTTTAAGAGTTTCTACCATAATTAATGTTTTCCTTTATAGACTTATTTTTACACATATGTATCACGACGGGGTGTTTGAATTGACTTTAAAATTTGTCAAACCCAAACCTACTTTATGTATTTCTTTTCGTGATTCTTAGTCATTTATTTATTTATGAAAGTATTTGACAAATATAAATAATAACTTAAGATAAGTCAAAAATGATTAAAATAAATTAGGAACTGTTTGCCAAGGTTATAATAACATGAAATAAATTTTAAATTGTTTTTTTGATTTATTGATTTAAAAATTTGACAAAAATAATTTGGTTTAATATTTGAAAAAAATGGAACCAACCCAAAAAAATTCGAGGTTGAAAAATCCCATTTCTTTTAATTTGGTTTACAAATTTGAAATTTTTACATAAATAGTTTAATTTGATATTTTAAACATCGAAGTTGAGCCAATCATTTACACTCCACTTATATCAATTGATATTCTTTTATCAAAAATAGTGTTCAATTTGTTGCATTAACCTTTTACAATACAACACTTGCTAGAAATAAGTAATTGCTTATTAAATGTGATTCAATGATGATTGATACCGTCAACTAGTATTTGAAACCTTTTTTCAACACTTAGTATTTGATACATTTTTTAAGAACTCAATTATCTCCAATATCGTTTGTTTCTCAAAATCAAATTAGAACTATAGTTGAGTTTTGATGTTTATCAAGTAACCAAACTATAATTACTAAATATATTCTATCCCAATTTAACATAAAATAGTTAAAATAAATTGACTAATTTATTGAAGGAGCAAACCAAGTTTTTATAATAAAGTATAAAGGCATAACGATAATATAAAAATAACAAGAGAAGGTGTTAGTTGGATGGGCTTTTCTGTTGGGGTGGAGATGATAATTTCTCATCAGATTGCGATATCTTCTCATGAGGTTGGGGTGAAATGATGGTATTGTCCTGCAAAACTTCATCCCAGTTCAAGTTCTTTAACTTATCAATGAACTCATAAGACAAAACTACCCGAGAAGTTTGTCCTTCTTTTATCACTTTCATCCATTCTTCTTCTGATGTTGACATTATTTCTCTATCAATCGATTCAATTAAGTAAAAGGAAGAAGAAAATTTTTGGTTTGGAAGATTTGTGTTTCTCTCGTACTATATTTATAATTACCAGCATATTGGTGTCTTCAACATTGGTTAGTTGATATAATTTTTTTTAGCTATTTTTGTGTTTTCCTTTCATTTTTTTGATTTTATTTTCTTAATTAATGTTTGCCTTTTATATTTTTTATTTTCTTTCAATAATTTACGTTTTCCTTTTATAGACATATGTATTGACCTAAAAATAATTTTACTATATGATACAACTACTATAAAAATAAATAATTGCGTAAGAAAAATTGAGAAAGTGTTTGGATCGGCTTAAAACTCGGTCAAACGTACTTTTAACTTAGTTTTTTTATTTCTGGATGTGTTTGATAAATATAAAAAATAATTTAAAATAAATCAAAACAAAAACTTAAAATGAGTCGAAATGTGTTTGACAAGATAAAAAATGACTAAAAATAAGTTTAAAACGACTCAAAATATTTCAAAATCCAAAAGTAGGTCTCCCCCTACTTTTTATTTTTTTTTACTTAAAGTCATTTCAGTTTGATTTTTATAATGACTTAAAAGATAACTGACTTAGTATTTGTTACTCCCTGCGTCCACAATTGTTTGACAGGTATACTACAAATAGATATCCAATATTAATTGTCAATTTAAAAAATCAAGAAATAATGAATCAAAATTTTCCAATTTTGCGGTTATAATTACTCCATTTTGTTCAATTGAAAAAAATTGTGTAGACTTTTGATATTTTTGTTATAGTAGAGTTATATTATTCAAATTACTTTTTGTATTAAATTTCATGAGGGGAGTGCATTACCTTACCTTGACAAACAAATGTGGACGGAGGGACTATATTATTTTCTCCATAATTAAGACGTAACATATATTGAAAGATACTATAGTTATTTGCCTCACCATGTTTAATGTAGATATTATCAATGTATTTAGTTATAAGAACAAAATCTATTTAAAAGATAAAATACAACAAATCCCTAGTTTTTAACTTTTTCTATAAGTTATTTCTTTTTTTTGAAAAAATGTAAAATTCTTGTTTAGAAGTAAATGAAATATCTGGGCTCAATTTATTTATTTTTTTAAAAAAAATCTTTTTGTTTTCTCTTCATTTTATTGTGTTCCGGAAATATATTCTTTCCCATTGACACTCTTTTATACCTTTCTTCTTCCATATTTGTTATTTTTCCTGCAAGTTCATCTGTCACCTCACTAGCCATTAATAAATCTACAAAACTCAACACCTAATTCATATTATTGAATGTAAACTTTCTTGAATTTAAATAACTTATTTTGAATTCTATCAGTTGTGATGCAAAAAATGTTGGTCTATTAACTTTCATATACAACCTTCATTTTTCATTTGAGTTGTTAAGAAGAAAAATACATTCAATAAATATAATATTCCAAGTACAGATTTGTAGGAGAGGGAGAGGGAGAAGGTTCAAAGAAGAAATATTAAGTATGTTATTTTTTAGTAAAAAAATTTGATGATTGTTGAAGAAAAAAACCAACTATTGAAGTTTGGAAATGGTCAGGAAAAAAAGAAGCCAAAGAAAGCTGAAAAGTGTGAAAATCTAAAAAGAAGAAAGGGGGGGGGGGGGGGGCGTAGAAGAGAAGGGGTGGAATAAGGTGGGGCAATTTGAATTCTAAAATTCATTTTTAATCAATTGATTAGTTTAATGAATTAAAAAAAAATTGAAAACGGGTAAATGAGCAAAAAAAATAAATTGAAAACTAATGGCGTGATGCTTAGATGGTTATGACGTAGCACTTACATGACTATTATTGGGCAGGTGAAAATGATATTCTACTCTCAGGGTTGTATTTAATTCACAAAAAAATGTTAAGGGTGTATTTAATAGCGTGAGTAGTTTAAGTGCTAAAGTAAGTTGTTTCTCTATTCAATAACTTGAAATAAAAAATGGTTATGACGTAGCACTTACATGACTATTATTGGGCAGGTGAAAATGATATTCTACTCTCAGGGTTGTATTTAATTCACAAAAAAATGTTAAGGGTGTATTTAATAGCGTGAGTAGTTTAAGTGCTAAAGTAAGTTGTTTCTCTACTCAGTAACTTGAAATAAAAAACAGTCTTACAGAATAATAAATTCCAATTCTTGATGTTTGTTTTATTAGATAAATATTGCAAAAAAACCTTAATTTCCTTTCTTATTGAAAATAAAGGTCATATTTGAAATGAAATTTTTGCTGAAATTCAAAAAATGAAAGGATTTTTATAGAAAAAAAGGGTTGTTAAATACAGATTGTTACTTTGGAAGTTAAAATCTTCTTCAATTATACTTTTTTTTGGGGTCAATGTTTTGAAGAATCCAAAGTATTTATTTTTTTAAAAAAAATTATTTATGTCTAAAATTATTGATTCATTTGATCAATTTTTTAAACAAAAAAGTTAAGTTCTTTCTATATTGACAAAAGTTATAAAGGTAAATTTCCCATAAGCACTTCCCAGACCTTGATCAATAAGAAATTTTGGTCTTATATTTTTCATGTGTTTACTAAATTGAGTATTTGAACACCCCAAAACCACTCATTATTGTAGAAGAAGTTTCTAGGTAAGAACAAGGGAGACTTAGGGTGATTTCATCGTTTTCATCCAGAACCTTATTAAAGGTAAGTAGTTTGTTCACCAATTCGGTACTTTAAATTCTAGGACTTAGAGATGGTAATTTTGGCCCTATGGGAGGGTTTGGGTTCATCCAAAGGTGGGAAGACTTTGGATTTTGAAGATTTTTGTGTATATGACCTTTGGATTTTTATGCACAAATTTGTTCTTGATTTAATTACCGTAATTCTCTTATGTAACCAAGGAACTTATAATAGTTTTAGATAAATAAATGATGAGAAAGTATTGGACTTGATAGAAAAATCATGAGGTTGACTAGATTTTGAGATTAAGTTATAATCCAGGAATCATAGGCCAATTGGGATTTATTTTTTACTTGTGTTCTAATTTAGACCTAGGACAAAATAAAGCTTCACAAAAGGAGTCAACAGTCTGTGATCAAACTTCTATAATAGTTGTTTGGCGCCTAAGCATGCTAGACTTAATTAAGTAGTCATGCATGTCTTTAATTGAATAATACCTTTAAATTATTGAGATTTTACATGTATAGATCTTTGTGTACAAAGTTTGGGCTGATGAGTTGCTTAGGATATTAAGGCATTTGATTGCTGATGTTGACCTTCTGATTGTTGTTGGCTGTTTTTGTAGAGGTGTTAATCGTGAGGTTTTGTTTTTTCCCATTTATGTTATATGTTATTATTAACTGCTTCATTAGTACAAGTTGTGTATGTATTGTTAGGGAGATGGGAGGAGAATAAACTCAAATATTAGCTTGTTGTCATTCTCATGCAATAAATGTGTTTATTTGGGTGTAAAGGTGTCATTTTATTCATCGGATAACATGCTTGATAAATACGAATGGCTCGCTCAATTACAATGTGCGTACATAATATCTCTAAATAAACTCAGAAATTATATTGGTACAAATTGCTACTATTTGGTTCGAGTACCACCCTAATACATGTGATTGTTTATGTGTGAGTTCCATGAGTGAACAAATTTTACCTCTTCGTAGTGTATTGTTATATATTTATTCATGAGTTGTCAATATTTATATTTAAATGATGAGATGGTTCTTGTATAAACCGAAATTACATGTTCAACATTGTAAATGATATCTTAGGAGTCCTTGGTGTTTCGGGTTATATTAAAGCTGTGATGAATCACATATGGGTGACTGTTATGACTATGGATATGTTTCAAGCGATTTTTAATTCAAAATATTGATCTGGAGTTATCTTATTCACAAGCTTGCACTGTCTGGTGGTCTAGAACATATTCGACTAGGAGGATTTTAGTCAAGGTTTAACAAAAGTCTTGTAGGCGGTGGTGGGCTCATAAATTTTACCAAATGGGTTCAACATAAAAAAGAAAAAAACATAAATAAACGAATAAAGTAACAACAAAAGAAAGCATGATTGATCAAAATATTCATCACAATTATATTGTGCGAGTCTTTCATTTCTTGAAACCTATTCATAATATTATCATCAGAAACCATATTAATTTTCTTTTCTAAATAAGGTATACTACATCCTCTAATTAGTTAGTATTCCATTCAAACGTACGTAAATCAGTCATTCTCGGATTCAAGTAAGCAACTCCAATAAGTGAATTTGTTCTCACCTTATTAAAAAGATCAGTGTGTTCTTAAAGTTGTCGATAAATCATCTTAAGATAAACTTTAACACGATAATGATGTGAGATAGTATACTCAGTACCATTACATCTAGATTTTTCAAAATTCACATAGAACTCATAAAAAATTAGGTCTCAAAATGTCATACTTAACAAAAAAAATTGAGTACATTCTCCATAAGTGAATCTCATCCTTCATCCTTTACATTTTACAGTCATGTATTCACCACTTTAGTAAGTTAAATGACATTTGTATTATCCTGTTTTTCCTCATTAAGCTCATTTGTAATAGCTAAAATATCTTTCATCAAGTGCAATATGAAAGCCATCTCAAATATTTGACAAACTCTAAGATATTATGTTGCTCTAACGCTCTCTTCAACAAATTAATAATCAACATCAATAATTTTAAATACTTCAACAAGAGTCAACTAAAGCTGACGAACAAAACAACAAAACAACGGATTGCATGAGTATATCTACTTTTTTGATGAATCAAAATTTAAGGCCACTCACCCGCCCTTGCATATCGCTTGCTTCATAATAACATTTCCCATGTATATGATTTACACTTAAAATATCGAGCAAGAAAAATAACAATTGCTTTTAAAAAAAACATAAAGCACTAGTATTATGAACATGAATAATCCCAATAAAGCTTTAAATTATAAATCTCTATTTAACACATATCCGAAACAATTTTCATTTTCTATTTATGTGACACATCACAACATTCATCAACTAGCAATGACAAATAGTAACCATTTAGATCCATCATAACAACTTAATTTATTCAATCTTACACGCAGTGATGATACCTTTCTCAATTTTATAAGAAGTAAAATTATTATATTTAACAAATTTATTCCGTTGTTATGGAAAAGTCAAAGAAGAAAAAATAGGGGCAAGAAACTCTTTTGAGTAACTTGGAATTACCCAACCCAGTCTAGATTTGAGAGAAATTAGAGTTATTAAGGTGTAGGAAAAACCTAGTAATAAATAAGATATTGTGAATTTTATTATATGAGTGTATAGAAAAGATGATAAAAAAATCTGTACCACTTTACAGAATCGAATATGGAGAGTAAAACTTCCGAAATAATATTTTAGTGAAAGGGTACATTCTGCTTCCGTTAGGGGAGCTAGAGCGGGATTTTGGCCACTAGAGCGGTAAGGTTTTAACTCCCTGAATAATTTTTTTGATCCGTAGAACCTATTCTTTGGGTTATCATTGATGGGGAAGGGTTTTGATATAAGAATTTTGGTGGAAAAAGCCCTAATATGGGTATTATGATCATGGGTTTCAACCATGGTTCATAGTTTATTAGTTTTCAGAAATTTAGTGTTTCTTTATTGTCTCCCGTATATTAATTATTGTTTGTAGACCACAAACAAGAGGAACAAACCCGTAAAAGGAAGGATCAAATTGTCTAGGTTTTCAAGCTTATTTCAAGGTAGGTGATGATTCTTATTCTATAATTGTGTGATATACACTTGTTTTGCTTCATTGTGATACTGTATATGTATGCATGTTGAAATATTAGCCATAGATATGGAAATGAGATATATATATATATATATATATATATATATATATATATATATATAGCGATACAGTAAAATCATGATTGAATGGTGATCTTGATATATTATTGTGATGTGTGATGGGGATCGGCTGCCACGTATGTTCCTGCATACTAACGTGAATCGGATTGTCATACTCGCCATGCTAACTAGATCGATTTCCTTGTTCCAGCATATATAATTGATCAAATTGCCACATTTCGGCATACTAACAGTTTGACTCTAGGTTCCATGAAAGGACCAACTATGTGATGAATTGTAACGACCTGTTTAGTCGTTTTGAGCAGTAGAGTTTATTTCTGGTAATAACTGTCTGAGTCGACGGATCCCACGACGGACCGTCATGGGCACGACGGACCGTCGAGGGGGTCTCGTTCCAAAACACTTAGATTCTGGAAATTTGGGTACTAAGGACAACTCTCTGAACTTCGCGACGACATGGCATGACGGACCGTCGTAGGCACGACGGACCGTCACAGAGTCTTAAATAAAATCAACTCTCTGAACTTGGTGACGGAAGCAGCAGGACGGACCGTCGCAGGCACGACAGGCTGCGTAACCCTGACTGCGGGACATTGTTGCTTTCGTGGCTCAATGCCCGAATTGTCAGCAGGTAAAGTATGAACACCAGAGGCCTGGAGGGACACTTTAGAGAATGTCCATTCCTGAATGGAAGTGGGAGAGAATTGCAATGGACTTCGTGGTTGGTCTTCCAAAGACAATGGGTAAGTATGACTCTATTTGGGTAATTTTTGACGGATTAACTAAGTCTGCTCATTTCATTCCGGTCAAGATGACTTATAATGCAGAGAAGTTAGCCAAAATTTACATCTCAGAAATTGTTCGATTGCATGGAGTTCCACTCTCCATCATATCAGATAGAGGTACGCAGTTTACTTCTATGTTTTGGAAAACATTGCATGCTGAATTAGGTACTAGATTGGATCTTAGTACTGCATTTCACCCTCAGACCGATGGTCAGTCTAAGCGAACGATTCAGGTTTTGGAGGATATGCTTCGTACATGTGTGATAGAGTTTGGTGGTCATTGGGATAACTTCTTACCCTTAGCAGAGTTCTCATACAACAATAGCTATCACTCAAGTATTTATATGGGCCCATTTGAGGCACTGTATGGGAGAAGATGTAGGTCTCCCATTGAGTGGTTTGATGCATTTGAGGTTAGACCTTGGGGTACTGATCTTCTGAGGGAATCGTTAGATAAAGTGAAATACATTCAAGAAAAGCTTTTAGCGGCTCAAAGTAGGCAGAAATAATATGCAGACCGAAAGGTTAGAGACATGGAGTTTATGGAGGGCGAGAAAGTTTTACTGAAGGTTTCACCCATGAAAGGGGTGATGCAATTTGGTAAGCGAGGTAAGCTTAGTCCAAGGTATATTGGTCCGTTTGAAGTTCTGAAGCGCGTGGGGGAGGTAGCTTATGAATTAGCCTTACCCCCAGGACTGTCAGGAGTGCATCCGGTATTTCATGTGTCTATGTTGAAAAGATACCATGGGGATGGAAACTACTTCATTCGTTGGGATTCAGTTCTTCTTGATGAGAATTTGTCTTATGAGGAGGATCCTGTTGCTATTTTAGATGGAGAAGTCCGCAAGTTGAGGTCAAGAGAGATTGCATCCATCAAGGTTCAATGGAAAAATCGACCAGTTGAAGAGTCCACTTGGGAGAAGGAGGCCGATATGCAAGAAAGATACCCACACTTTTTCACAGATTCAGGTACTCCTTTTCGTCCTTGTTTTTCTTCTTGTGATCGTTCAGGGACGAACGATGGGTAACTTGGTATCTATTGTAACGACCTGTTTAGTCGTTTTGAGAAGTAGAGTTTATTTCTGGTAATAACTGTCTGAGTCGACGGATCCCACGACGGACCGTCATGGGCACGACGAACCGTCGAGGGGGTCTCGTTCCAAAACACTTAGATTCTAAAAATTTGGGTACTGAGGACAACTCTCTGAACTTCGCGACGACATGGCAGGACAGACCGTCGTAGGCACGACGGACCGTCACAGAGTCTTAAATAAAATCAACTCTCTGAACTTGGTGACGGAAGCAGCAGGACGGACCGTCGCAGGCACGACGGGCTGCGTAACCCTAACTGCGGGACATTGTTGCTTTCGTGGCTCAATGCCCGAATTGTCAACAGGTAAAGTATGAACACCAGAGGCCTGGAGGGACACTTTAGAGAATGCCCATTCCTGAATGGAAGTGGGAGAGAATTGCAATGGACTTCGTGGTTGGTCTTCCAAAGACAATGGGTAAGTATGACTCTATTTGGGTAATTTTTGACGGATTAACTAAGTCTGCTCATTTCATTCCGGTCAAGGTGACTTATAATGCAGAGAAGTTAGCCAAAATTTACATCTCAGAAATTGTTCGATTGCATGGAGTTCCACTCTCCATCATATCAGATAGAGGTAAGCAGTTTACTTCTATGTTTTGGAAAACATTGCATGCTGAATTAGGTACTAGATTGGATCTTAGTACTGCATTTCACTCTCAGACCGATGGTCAGTCTAATCGAACGATTCAGGTTTTGGAGGATATGCTTCGTGCATGTGTGATTGAGTTTGGTGGTCATTGGGATAACTTCTTACCCTTAGCAGAGTTCTCATACAACAATAGCTATCACTCAAGTATTGATATGGCCCTATTTGAGGCGCTGTATGGGATAAGATGTAGGTCTCCCATTGAGTGGTTTGATGCATTTGAGTTTAGATCTTGGGGTACTGATCTTCTGAGGGAATCGTTAGATAAAGTGAAATACATTCAAGAAAAGCTTTTAGCGGCTCAAAGTAGGAAGAAATAATATGCAGACCGAAAGGTTAGATACATGGAGTTTATGGAGGGCGAGAAAGTTTTACTGAAGGTTTCACCCATGAAAGGGGTGATGCAGTTTGGTAAGCGAGGTAAGCTTAGTCCGAGGTATATTGGTCCATTTGAAGTTCTGAAGCGCGTTAGGGAGGTAGCTTATGAATTAGCCTTACCCCCAGGACTGTCAGGAGTGCATCCGGTATTTCATGTGTCTATGTTGAAAAGATACCATGGGGATGGAAACTACATCATTCATTGGGATTCAGTTCTTCTTGATGAGAATTTGTCTTATGAGGAGGAGCCTGTTGCTATTTTAGATAGAGAAGTCCGCAAGTTGAGGTCAAGAGAGATTGCATCCATCAAGGTTCGAAGGAAAAATCGACCAGTTGAAGAGTCCACTTAGGAGAAGGAGGCCGATATGCAAGAAAGATACCCACACTTTTTCACAGATTTAGGTACTCCTTTTCGTCCTTGTTTTTCTTCTTGTGATCGTTCGGGGACGAACGATGGGTAAATTGGTATCTATTGTAACGACCTGTTTAGTCGTTTTGAGAAGTAGAGTTTATTTTTGGTAATAACTGTCTGAGTCGACGGATCCCACGACGGACCGTTATGGGCACGACGGACCGTCGAGGGGGTCTCGTTCCAAAACACATAGATTCTGAAAATTTGGGTACTGAGGACAACTCTCTGAACTTCGCGACGACATGGCAGGACGGACCGTCGTAGGCACGACGGACCGTCACAGAGTCTTATATAAAATCAACTCTCTGAACTTGGTGACGGAAGCAGCAGGACGGACAGTCGCAGGCACGACGGGCCGTCACAGGCTGCGTAACCCTGACTGGGTCGGATTTCTGTTAAATGTTTTCAGGGGCGTTTTGGACTATTCCTGCTTATAATTATAAAGTTAGTGGTTGAATGTTAATAATTCAATTACTTGAATTAATTAGTGGGTTACTTTGGTCACCTTTTATACTTAATTATATGGTAATTAGGGTAAAAGAAAAAGAGTTTGAATAAGGAAAAATCAGAAAAAGAGAAAGAGAGGGAGAACGATCGAGAGAAGAGAGAAACGAAGAGGAAAGCAAAGGTTTTAGGGGATAGCTTGCTTGATCGCGAATTCTTCGGTGGAGGTAGGTTATGGTTTTTATGCTATTTCCTAGTAAACTCCGAATAGCGAATGATACGTATTGGGTAGTATTGTAAAGTCTTCTATATGCTTAATTGTATGCTTGCATGATGTGATTATGTAATTGTAATGGGTTGGAAAGATAAGGTTGTGAAGCTTAAAACTAAAACCCTCTCTGTTAATGATGATGCCTTGGTACAAAAGAAGGCTTGATGAACCAAAGGAATGAGGTTAGGAGATCGGGTGTCACAAACCGACACGTAGTATTAATGGATCGGGTGTCACGAACCGACACGTAGTATTAATGGATCGGGTGTCACGAACCGACACGTAGTATTAATGGATCGGGTGTCACGAACCGACACGTAGTATTAGGGGATCGGGTGTCACGAACCGACACGTAATATTAGTTGATCGGGTGTCACGAACCGACACGTAGTATTAGGGGATCAAAGTGTCACGTTCCGACACCAGGATAGTAAAAAGAATGAATCTTGAATTATGTTAATGTACTCAATTTAATGAACCTGTTTCCCAAATGAGTATGGTGTGGAGGATTGAGTCCTCATAGATGTGCTTGGGTTGTGCCCAATGGTCATGGTACTTGTTGTTGTCACCTGTTAAGTGTTATGGTTGATTTTATGTTATTATTCGATATATATTGTTTTCTATTTTGAGTTGGCCGATGATATCTACTCAGTACTCGTGTTTTGTATTGACCCCTACTTGTATGTTTTCTTTTTGTTAATTGTGGAGTGCAGCAAACGTACCATCGTCTTCAACTCAACCGCAACTCTAGCCAGCCTTCGTCACGTCAGATTTCAGGGTGAGCTATTGTTTCTAGCTTGGACTGGATCTTCTTCTTCACGTCTTGATGCCTTGAAGTTCTGGCATGGACTATCTATTTAGTTATTTTAGCTTCTTAGATACTCTTAGATTTAGTAAGTTGAGGATAGATGTTCTTGTGGTGATGACTTCTAGATTTTGGGGATAATAATAAGTTTTGAGTTTTAGAAGTTCTTTATTGATTTCGTTAATGAGTTTTAAGTCTTCCGCATTATTTTCTGTTTATTAAGATTGAATTGTTGGGGTTTAGATTGGTTGGTTCGCTCACATAGGTGGTTAAGTGTGGGTGCCACTCGTGGCACGTTTTGGGTCGTGATATGAATCATATGAATTGTGATGTTGATTCTTATAATATTATTAAGTATGTTGTTATTGATGAATGAGTTATAATGTTGTACTTGATTGTTTATGTTTCACTAGTGGGATAGTGTTAGACCCGTAAACTACTTTTACTAACTACACACAGATAGCGGGGTAGAGTCAACGGCAAGGCACCATGTGAGCTTGAAAAGGCAAAGTTGTGAAGACATGACGATGGTAAAAATAATGGCATTTCACGTGAATTGCTGAAATAAAACTAAGTGTTGAGGGCACCTAAAATATTCTAAGTATTGAAGCTGGCTGAAATATTCTAAGTGTTGGAATGTAGCCTGAAATATTCTAAGTGTTAGAATATTAATATTTCGTGTGGATAAGGATGTAATTTTAATTAAATTCTATCTGTTGGAAATATAGTTGTTGGAAACACTACTTTGAATCCTTTGATGACAAGTGTCGGACAGGTGTCATTTGTAACTACCGTATGTAACTGCCATGTGGAGAAATTTTATAAAGGTGGAAATTTCGTTTATGGTTGAGGAGTCTGATTCTGGCCTTAAAGAAATTCGTGAAAACTTCCCTTTGTATTAATTATAAGATTAATAAAGGTTGGGACGAGTTTTTGTACATTATGTTCGCTGTTTAACTGTGCTGCTAAAGTATTTCTATACTTAGTCAAATCTGTGTGAGTAAGATAGGATGAGTGTTGCAGACGTTTGCAAGACTGCCTAGGGTGGTGTTTAGTAAAAATAAATCGACCCTCTTTCAGATAGCCACGTGATTCTACCAGTACACTATGGTTTTGTACTAATTTTCCTTTTGTTCTTCTTTTTTGTCGAGTACATGGCATCTTCTGGCAGCTATTGACACAACTCATTTATAAGATCAATGACCGTTCGAATTCAAGGATGAGCTAGTTCTTCCGTGCTGCCTTGAGTTGTCTTTGTTTAAGTCCACTCTTTTCAGACTCAAACTATTTGTTAAGGTGATGTTAGTTTTGGGGTTGTACCCCATGTTCTTAGACTTGTCATTGTTAGAGTTTTGGTAAATTAACTTTCATGTTATTTTAAGGGTATTTTCTGCATTTTTTATTTTATTAGACTTGCTTCCGTAACATAAATATCTTAGTTTGGATTATGTACTTTAGTTGGATGGTCTCCGACAACTTCTACAAATTCTTTCCTTATGATGAAAGTTCAACCATGATCGTGTTTGATTTGTACATACATATGGAAAAATTAAGTAATGCTTACATATCGGTGCACCACATTTGACCCATGTTTTAGCTAAACTGATAGGATATATTCATGTATTTGAAGTATAATTACTATATAATTAATCACAGATTCATATTAACAACGTGAAAAGGTAAGGTGTCAGTTGGATGATTTTGTTTGTTAGGGTGCACAAGATAACTGCTCATCATCTTGTTGTCAAATCATCAAATCTTATTTCAAAACATCAACCATTTCAATATATTAAACTTATTAATTATTCATAAAACAAGAGAATGTGCGAAGTTTCTCCTTATTTTATCACTCTCATATACTTTCCTTCTGATGCGGACATCCATCAATTCGTTTCAATAAAACGGAGAAGAAGATTCTTACTTTAGAAAAAATATCTTTATATTGTAACATTTATTACAATTATTAATGTGCTTCTCTTACTTTGGTAACTTTATCAATTTAGTTATTCCTTTGGAATTTCCATAATTGGTTTTTGCCTCAAATAGACGTATATAGACACTTGCAACTAGTGGTGTACAACTCAAACTGAAAATGAATTACATTAGATCGAGTCAAATAACAAAATATCTTATTTGATATTTTGTTTAATTTCATTTTGTATTGAAATAGAATCGAAGTATACTTTGTTGATTTTGTTCAACTAAAAAAGAAGTCAACTTGAGATCAAATTAACTCGACATTATAAATATAATTTTAAAAAATAATTTTATACATAAAATTAGAGGGTGTCAAGTGGGCTGGTTGGGTTGAAATTGAAGATATTAAAATGCGTTGAAATAGAAATCAAGTTGGGTCTTGACCTGCCCAAGTTTACATTGGGTTTAATGTATTGGGTTGGGTTTTGACCAACCCATTTTGACCCGATTAATCTCAACAATTTTAATATAATGATATTTAACTTTTTATAATCACAATACGAATTTCAGCTCAAGATTTTTTCTTTAAAAAAAAATTATAACAAATGGATAGATGAATCATAAAAGATGTTGACTAGATAATAATACATAACTTTAATAATAGAAAATATCTTACTAAAGGATTTCAAAACGGTTGAAACTAGAGATTTAATTGGGCTAAATTGCTCTTAAAATGGATTATGCTTGAATGAGTTGACATTGAACTCAATTCAAATTATCTTGAGCCCAACCCTTCTAATTCTGGATGAGTTGGACGGGTTACCTATGTTTGGATTTTTATTCACCCCTCCCCCTCCAGGAACTCCCACCCCTTTTTCTCCCTTGATGACTAGAACTCGCAACCTTCAGGTTGGAAGTGAAGGGTGCTTAGTATCCGAACAACCCCCTCTACAAAAATGTCACACTTTGAGTCTACACCCTGGACGTGGTCGGCACCCAACGACCATGGCTACCATAAACGAACCCTAAGTCAGACTTAGTTAACTCAGCGAAAGACTTAACTTAACTCAAGTATAAATCTAAAAACATTCTCATGAAAACACTTTAAACAATATTCATGGCCAAATATGACACTTAAGTCTCAAAACAATATATGTATGGTTGAAACGATCATCAGAAGAAAAATTAGGCCAAAACTTAGGATACATTCTGGGAAAATCAAACTTTCATCGAAGAGAAGCAAATGAAAGGCTTTCATAAAAATCTCATAAAAGAATGAAGTTTTCATTCTGTACATGAAAGATCATAAATTAGTAAATGCTTCCAATTTCCAAAAAAGAATACCAATTCTGTCGAATTTTCCATTTTTGGAATAGTTAGGAAATCTCCATGAATAGGATCAAACAACATTCCATGGTATTTACATGAGGTTCCTCTTTAAGAAAGTCCCCTAGAGGTCTTAGTTGATCCACAATTTATGATTCATCTTTCGTTTCCTTTTCGTTTGTTTTGAGAAATCTATCGATCAATTTCGGTTCTTTCTTTTTTTCTCTTGATTATTCTCCGATCGAGATTCATACATCCTGTTCATGGATTAACAAAAATCTGAAAAATCTCTATTTGCCTCTTCCATTCTATGAGTCTCTTCCTTTTTGCGTATGTCATCGCCACTCCATTTAGAGGCATCCACTAATTCAAAACTCAAACACTAAGGCTTACTAAAATCCCATGGATCTCACTCCAAACACTAAGGCTCACTAAAATCCTCAATACCCAATAGCTTAGACTCGTAAAACAGCCTTGAAACACTAATCAAACAACCAAAGGCATACCACAACTCACCAAGAAGAATTCAACAGTTTTTCATCAAGAACTTCAATGATTAGGGATCATCCCTGACGAATTCCACTAGAATCTCTTGGCGTTCTTGGTGAAATCTTGTATTTTCTCCCTTCTCCTTCTTCTCTTCTCTTTTCTCCCAAACCCTAAGCATAAAAAATACTATTGTAATCTGAACCAAAAATTTGTTTTACCCCAACTAAACTCTTAAAACAAATTAGGAATAGAATGGTCAAAAGACTACTTTACCCTTACTAAAATCCGACTAGAAATTTCCTCACTCCAATAGCCCAAATTTTGAAATACATATCTCCCTAATATGACATTGAAAAATAGCAAACTCGGAGCCGTTGGAAAGATCTTTCCTGCGGCTTTCCATCCACATAAAGAACTGTTGATAACTCCTCCTGAGCTAGAAATTATGATCGTTTGAAAATGTAACGACAATTTTCGATCGTTTTGAGCACTAGAACTTTTTATGTCAGAAAATACTTTTTGATAGATTTAAATGGGTGTATTGGACTATTCATAATTATAATTATGAAATTAGTAGGGTAATTTTATTAATTTATTTAGTTGATGGTTAAAGCGAATAATAGTGAAATAAATAGTTGGTCACTTTCACCACTCTTATAATTAGTTATAATATTTAGGAAGAAATATTCTGTAGAAGGGAAATAAGAGTTAAGCCAAGAGAAACCATATTTACACCAGTCACGAAGTGATTGTTTCATCAGATAAATCAAATTTAACTTGGATATGGGACATATGGGTGATGGTCGTATTATTGTTATTAATATTATTATAATGTTAAATAGGAAGTTGATGCTAGCAGTTAAATGTATTGGCTTGTATAACTGTTTCAAATGAGTATTATTATTATTATTATTATAATGGTTATTCTATTGATTGGGAAGGACAAATATATATTATAAAATGGTTGTTGTTGGTTTAGAGAGGAGATTAGGTGTGGTTATTTATTAAGGGCAAATTTTTCATTCATTAGGGAACGGTTATGCACGGTTGGGTGCCACTGTTTTCTCAATCAGTGTCTTCAAACATTAGTATTTATATTTTATTCTTGCATTATAAATTATATTTGATATATAAAAATAGGTAATTAATTGTTAGGTGGATCAAATTATTTAAATTTTATTTAAGTTATGCTAGTTGGAGGAAATTTAGACTTATCTTTGGATTTGATTATGTTGAAATATTAAAACAATAGATGGCAAATCAACGTTTACTGAATTTAGTGGATGGGTGGCATATAAAAGTTCATATAAAATTTAATTATTATCGTCATATTCCTAAAATTTTGAAATGGGTTTTGTGTGTTGGTGTGTTAGTTGCCAGTGAAATCATGGCAAATGGCTTGAGTCTACTATTATTAAAAATGAAATACATCACTAGGTATGGAGACTTAAAATTAAAGTTATTGATTCTTATATTTGTTATAGTAAAAACAAGTCATTTGGAAAGGTGAATAGAGGATATAATGATAGTCCAAGTATGTAATGGTTAATCCTTATTTTAATAGTTAAAAACAAAGTAACAGTTGCTAGCTTACCACCATTTCCGTAGCAAGTGATACATAAATTAGCATTATTGATTTTATTATTGTGTTATAAAATTAGGTGATAGCATATGGAAATAGATAACTAAATATCAGGTTTATTATATATTTGATAGATTGGAAACATTTAGGGCTATTGAGGAAAGGAAAATCATTGAAGAAGTAGCTTGTTTAAACTTCGTTTCTTCGGTGGAGGTAGGTTATGATTTATCTCTATTTGATAGATAAACTTTTAATAGTGATTGATACGTATTGAGTGATATTGTAAAGTCTCCTATGTGCTTGATTGTGTGGTTATTTCTGATTGTGTGGTTTGTTGTTGGCCTAAAATTATGAGACTGTTGAATTTTTAATCTTGAACCCTCTCTATAAATGTCACACCTTGAATATACAAGGCTTAATGAAATAAAATAATGAGATAATTGGATCGGAGTGTCACGTTACGACACAGTATTATTGGATCAGAGTGTCACGTTTCAATACGGTATTATGGGATCGGAGTGTAACATTCCGACAGGGTATATGGTATCGGAGTGTCACGTTCTGACACAATAACATTTAAGGAAAGGAATATTGAATTAACTTAATATACTCAATCTCAAATAACCTATTTTCCAAATGAGTATGGTGTGGAGGCATGAGTCCTCATAGGTGTGCTTGATGTTGTGATTGATGATGTACCTACTATGGTGTTGTTGTCACTAGTTCATCTATTTGTTGCTTTCCACCTGTTAAGTATTGTAGTTGATTTTATATAATTATTCAATATATATTGGTTTTCATTTTGAGTTGGCCGATGATACCTACTCTGTACATGTTCCTTGTACTGACCCCTGCTTGTATTTTCTTCGTTGTTCTTTTGTGGAGTATAGCAAGTGCACCATCGACTTTGACTCACCCTCAGCGCTAGCCCGCCTCAAGCACATCAGAGTTCAGGGTGAGCTATTAATTCTAGCTCATGCTGGATTCTCTTATTCACGTCTTGATGTCTGAATTTCAGTCATGGACCATCTTTTTGCTTATTTTGGTTTCTTAAACACTCTTAGAATTGGTAATTTGAAAAAAGATGTCCTTGATGTGATGACTATCAGATTTTGGGATTATAAGTATTAAACTTTAGAAACTTATTTAAATTTGTTACTTAATAAGTTTTGGAGCTTCTGCCATATTTTTGTTATTTATAGTTGAACTATTTGTATATGTTGGGGTTTAGATTTGTTGGTTCGCCCATCTAGGGGGGTAAGTGTGGGTGCCACTCACGACTCATTTTGGGTCGTGACAGAAAATTACAAAAAACTTATTTTTACACTTAAGAAATTTTCCAGATTTTTCCTTTTCTTTCCGAAAATAACTATTTTTAAATTCTTTGTTTAATCATTGATATATTCGAGTTAGAAGATGTTACAATAAAAGTATTGACTTCTATATAATTTCTAAATATCACTTATAATTTTTCATAGTTTTTATCATCAAATATATTCTTTAATTTTTTGAGATTTAAAATTTTTAATAGTTATGTAAAGGTTATAATTCATTTCTATATGCAACTCTAATGAAGCACTATTCAAAATTAACTAAACACTAATCCTAACTAAAAAAATAAATAAATTAACGCAACACTGATGTTGAATATTTATACTTTAGCTTTACATTGATTTTGATATTTAAACTACATAACCTAATTTTAATTTTTATTTAATGTTAATCATGTAATTAATACTTTTTAGTCTTACTTTAGTGTCATTGAGTACTTATAAATTATAATCATTTTCATAATGACTTATTAATTTGAAAATTTTATTTTATGTGATTTTATTATTATTTTTTGTTGAATATTTTAGTGTCATCACACACCTCATATATTTTGTTATTTTGTTGAGAAGCACTTTTGATAGTTCTATTATGATTGAATTAAAATTGTCACGACCCAAAACGAGTCGTGAGGTTACCCACACTCAACCCCCTAGGTGGGAGAACCAACGAATTTAACCCCAACTTACAAACTACAAGCCTAATGCAGAAGCTCAAAAACTTACTAAATTTCTTTTCCCAAAACCTGAAAGACATCATGACAAGGACATCTAATCTCTAATTAGTGAGTGTAAGAGTATCAAAGAAACCAAAATAAATGAAATAAAATAATTTGTGTCCGAAAACTACGGACATCAGGTAATGACTTAGAGAATCCAACCTAAGCTCGAATGAATATCTCACCCTTGAACCAAATTCACCGGTATACTTGTTGCACTCCATATAAGGAAACCAAAGAAAAATACAATTAGGACTCAGTACGAGGCAACATGTACTGAGAAAGTATCATCAGCCAACCCAAAATAGTAAATAGTATACAAAGAATAATAGTATAAAATCAACTATAGTACTTAATAGGTGATAAGCAACAAACAACACAAACAAGTGACAATTGAACAAAGTACGTAATCAATCACAATATTAAGCACACACGAGGACTCATGCGCCCACATCACGTTCGTCAGGAGATGGGTTCTTTGAGATTTAGTACATTCAATTAATTTAATATCCTTTTCCTTTAATGTTACTGTGTCGGAACGTGGCACTCCTATCCAATTATACCGTGTCGGAACGTGACAGTCCGATCCAAGAATACTGTGTCGGAACGTGACACTCCTATCCAATTATACCGTGTCGGAACGTGACACTCTGATCCAAGAATACTGTGTCGAAACGTGACATGGCAATCCAAGAATACCATGCCGGAACGTGACACTCCGATCCCAGAATACCGTCAATTTATCCTTTATTATCACCACTCTCAACTCATGGTTATATTATTTCATCAAACCTTCTTAATTCAAGGCATCACTTGGATAAAGAGAGTTCAAGAATATAAATTCCACGGTATAAAGATTTGAAACCAATCATAAAACACACAACCACAAAATGAAGTACAAAGAAAACTTCATATTATCATTCAATGCATATCAATCACTATTAAGAGTTTACTATCAAATAGCATAAACCATAATCTACCTCCACCGAAGAACCGAAGGCCAGCAAGCTAGCTTCCCAATGATTTTCCTTTCTTTAATGCCTCAACGTGTTTCCAATCTATTAAGTATGCATAACTCATAAGTAAACGGTATATAGACACTCATATTACTCTAAAAAAATGTCCTAAATTTGATGTCAACTCCCGTATTTCTCAAATTGAAAGCATAGGATTAAGTCTCAATTCCTCTAAATAAATTAATTAAAAATCCGCAATTATGAAACTAGTGATAACAGACCGTGCATTCAATTCAATTCCTATCTAATTATAAAGGCTAATTATAATACCAAATGATAATTAATAATTGTAACCAAAGAGTTCGTACTCCACCTCTTGCAATACTTTTTATACCACAATCATCGTTTACAAAAACTGTCATATCCTCCTTATAATTCACTATTCCATTACTCACACATACAAACTTCTCTAATTATTATTACAATAGCCTAATCTCCCAAACTTTATTTGTTACTGCCCCAATTTTACTAATCATCAACCCTAAAATTTGTCTCCGCACTTTTTAGTTAATTAATATCCTGACCAAAAGAAATTGACAGTCTTCCAGTTCCATTACACAGCAACATGATAAATGTCCATTTATCCACTATATGTTGGTATGATTATGAAAGCCTTAACTTGTTACCTAAAACTCAAATCTAAGGGTAAGTGATAATTCCTTTAATTAGCATAGATTTAATGAAATTTAGTAATTCGATACACCTAATATTTAATTGCATATCTCAATATATTAAACCTTAATTATAATGTGGTAACATATAACAGATTCTTGAATATAAAAGGTCATTGCGTTAGTATCAGTGACCTGGATGTATAATTTGTATACTGAATTGAAATTTTCCATATTCTATATTAATAAGTATTTAGTTTATAATTATATCATCATTGACAATAATCATGCAATTATTATCCACTACTATTTGTATCCCCAATCTCAAAAACAAAGATTCTGACCAAAAAGAAAATTCATTAATTTCCTTTAGTTCCATTAATGTCCACTTGTTTGCCTCTTCCTTTACCAAAAAATAAATCACACTATCCAACGCATATAGTATAACAATAATAATCAAAATAAGAAAATCACCTGAAGTATAGTGGCTTTCTTCGATCAACGCTACCTTCTGTTCTCTCGTCTACTTTTCTTCTTCTCTACAAATTATGTTTACGACTAATTATAAGAGTGGTGAAAGTGACCCACTATTAATTTTGATATTATTTTCTTTAACCACCAACTAAATAAATTAGTAAAACTTTCGCACTATTTTCATAATTATAATTACGAATAATTCAAAATATCCATTTAGAACCCATCGAAAAGTATTTTATGAAATAAAAAATTTTAGTGCTCCAAACGATCAAGAGGATTTACAAATATAATATTTGAAGCACAAGTTAATCATATACTTGTATGAATATTTTACCGGGAAAATAAAAAAAAATCAAAGTTTATGATTTGGTTTGATATTTAGAAAAAATCAAACCAACACGAAAAAATGTGAAGTTTAAAACTCCCAATTTTATTAATTTGATTTATACACTTAAAATTTTTACATAAATAATTTAATTTGATATTTAAAATGAATCAAGATGATGATCGCGTATCACTAGATATTTTTATTTCACAAAGAATTTGATATTCTTATCTCAGAAAGAGTGTTCAGTTGATGCATTAATCTTTTACAATACAACACTTACTATATGATACAACTATCATAAAATAGGTAATTGCTTTGTAAAAATCAGTCAATGATGATTTATATGTCTAACTAATATGTGAAATATCTTTTCAACCGTTACAATTTAATATATTTTAACAACTCAATATTCCCTAATCTCTTTTGTTTCTCAAATTCGAATTGGAACTACTGTAGAAATTTGAAGTTTATCAAGTCACCAAATTATAATTACGAAATACATTTTATTCCAATTTAACATAAAATAATAAAAACAAATTAACTAATTTATTTAAACAACAACATATAATCTACCATATAAAGGGAGTTGAGGGATCAAATCAAGTCTTTGTAATAAAATATAATGGCATTATAATGATAGAGAAATAACAAATTTGAGAAGAGATGACAAATACAAAAGAACATATATCGCGTAACATTAATATGTATTAATTGTTTAATTTAATTAGAAATTAAAATGGACGGAGACACATTTAAATAAATTGTAGTTATTTTTGTGAGTGTTTTAATTGTAATTAAATTTGTGGATGTTTTCAATTAAATAAAAAAGAGGAGAAACACCATAAAATTCTTTTGAAATTCAAAACGAAAGAAAAGGAAAGTAAATGAATAATATTTTTTTAATATTGCTTACATTGAGTAAAAAAAGATAAATAACCTAATAACTAATAGGAGAAGCTTTCTAAAAATAACAAATCAACAACCACTACAACAAATATGATACATAGGTATGACATCAAATTCGTCATTAATTATTCACTTTTAGTGACAAAATTTACTTTTTGTGGTTATATATATGAGACAAATATTTCTACTGACGAAACATAAGAATTCGTAGCAAAGTTTATCCAGTAAAGTTTTTCACCAATAAATCATTTGGCACCATTTTGTCAAATAGTGTTAGTCACGAATTTAAAATTATCGGTGACACACTATTTCATCACTAATAGTGTATGTAATTCATGACAAAATATTTTTTGTCTTATAATTTATTAAATTTTTGACACAACAGAATTTCATCTAAAATAATATGTTGTTACAATATCGATAAATTAGAATTCGTAGTTAAATATTATAAGCTTTAGCTATGAAAATTTAAATTTAGACATTTATTTTGTCACTGATAATATAAATAATTGGTGATAAATATTTTATTGTCTCTAATCAATCTATGATTTAGTGACAACGAAAATAGCGACGACTTAAAATTTGTAGTGAATGATTAAACTATTTACTACGAAAATAATTCGTAGCTAAATACAATTTTTTTCTACAATTGTTCATAATTACAGGTGACAACTTACAAAAAGAATAATACAAGTGTTTCATATAGAATAGAAAGATATTAAAACCAATGAAGTCGGTGAATTTTGTAAAAATGAAAAAGTTCAATTCATCAATTATCTTAAATCACGCAATTATAAAATGCATATTTTGAAAAATATAATCCGGGTTATAGATATTGTGAGTAGGCACGGTTCTACCACTAGATCACTAATATTTGTTTGTTTAGCACTTTTCTTTTTTATTTGATACACTTTCATTGATAAGCACAATAAAAAAAAAATTGTCGAGTCTTTGTTCTAAGTTTTGTGCATGTCTATTGTTTTGTGATTGGTAAACTAGAGTAACTATATAGAGATAACACGGACTTACAAACTTAGTATTTGCAAAGGTATAATATATTTCTTGAACTTCTATTAATTTTTCCCATTAGTGTGAAAATTGAAATAAACTAAAAAATGAAAGTACAAATAGAAGGAATGAACTAACAATTATAAATATTATGCTTAATATATCTAAGTTATTTTAAAAAATACACCGTTTAGTTAAAATATAATCTACATTTGAATCAATTGTGGGTGATAAATTTCATGTATTTGTGTAAGAGCATAAATAATTATATATGTGTTGTTTCTACAAAAGTTAAATTTGAAAGAAGTTAATGAACTATAAAATAAAACAAAAATAAACCACAAGAGAGAGTTTGTCTAATGGTAAGCATTCTTCACTTCCAACCTTAAGGTTGTGAATTCGATTCGCCTATACTGATCATGGTTGAAAAAAATTGAGATAGGAGATATATACAATTATATATATATATATATATATATATATATATATATATAAACTATTTTTAGAAGGATAAATTTTATCTCATATACATTTAAGAACAAAATAATTTTTTGTATATAAAATATAGTCATTAGTGAAAAAATTAGATTTTGTTCAACTATGAAATACATATAATCTAGAGATAATTGATTTTGTAACTGATTGAACTAAAATAATTAGCGAGCTAAAGTTTTATCGGTAGTAATAACCTTTTTAGTGACAAAACATACTATTAACTACCAAAAAAAAAAATTTTTTACAACAAATAAATTTGTCACAAATGTTTAAGAATTTTGGGATGATTTTTCTTTTCGTAGTTAATATAATACCTTTAGCGATGAAGCACTAAATCATCTTTGTATACTTTTAGAGACACACCTTTAGTGACAACTGAGTAACGAATTATTTTTTGTCATACAAGATTTTTAGTGACGAAATATTATTTATAAATGACAAAACGGAAAAGACTCAAAATTATCTTGGAACTATCGAAAATAGCTCAAATATACCCTTAAACTATATTCTGGCTCAAAAATACCCTTCTATTAAAGTATTGGGTCACTTTTACCCCTTACTTTTAACAGAGAGGTGTTAAGTGCCATATGGACGCCACGTGGAGGCCACACGAACGCCATGTGGACGCCACATAAGCACCAAACAACCTCACCTACACATAGACTCATAAAATCTTAATTACTAATTTTTCCCTCATTTCTCTAATAGATGCAATTTTCACCCCATTCTTATTTCTCTAAAACATAATACGATTTCTCCTTTCTTTCTCTAGTACGATATTCCCTTTCTCTTATACGATTTCCACTAGGTTTTCACAGATTTCCTCGTATGGATGCCATTGGATATCAAATTTGATGTCGCGGTGGCTCTAGGCTACAAAGTGGATTTTCGCGTCTCAGTAACATGAGTTGTAAATACATCCTTCGATAAGATTGAAACTTAAAATCTACAACATAACTTAAACGAAGGAAACTAAAACATTAATTGCATACCAGGTGCACCGAATGGAAGATCAAAGAAACGGTACATTTCACTGGAATGAAAAATGCAAAAAGAGAACAATCCATGAGCTATTCCACAGACAAAAAGGAAATACAGGACATATACAAAGGGAATATATATATATATATATATATATATATATATATATATATATATATATATTAAACAAATTAGAAAATTGTAAGGTGAAAAGACTACTTTACCCTTGCTAAAATCCAAATATAACTTTCCTTAATCCAATAAGCAAATTTTCGAAAATCATATCTCCCTAATATGACATCAAAAAATAGCAAACTCGGCGATGTTTGAAAGATATTTCCATGTTCTTTCCACCCACATAAAGAACTGCCCATAACTCCTCCTGAGCTAGAAGTTATGACCGTTTGAATATGATCAAAACTTACTTTTACACTTGGGAAATTTTCCAGATTTTTCCTATTCTTTTCGAAAATAACTATTCATAGTTTCTTGGTTTAATCCTAGATATTGGAGTTACGAGATGTTACAATTAAAGTATAGACTTCTACATAATTTTTAAATTTCAAATATAATTTTTCGTAGATTTTATCATCAAATATATTTTTTAATTTTTTGAGATTTAGAATTTTGAATAGCGAAGTAAAGGTAATAATCCATTTCTAGGTGCAACTCTAATCAAGTACAATTCAAAATTAACTAAACACTAATTCTAACAGATAAAAAAAATTAACTCAACACTAATGTTGGATACTACATAACCTAATTTTATTTTTTATTTAATGTTAATCATGTAATTAATGCTTTTTAGACTAACTTTAGTGTGATTGAGTACTTTTAAATTATAATTATTTTCATAAACTTTATTTTATGTGATTTTATTATTATTTGTGTTGAATATTTTAGTTTCATCACACATCTCATATTTTGTGTTATTTTGTTGAGAAGCACCTTTCATAGTTCTATTATGGATTGATTAAAAAAATATTTGGAGGACAAGTTAATTATATACTTAAATGAATACTTTACCGGAAAAGAAAAAAAATCTAGGTTTATTAGTATTGTTTAGTTTATTAATTTAAAAGTTAAACACAAATGATTTGGTTTGATATTTGAAAAGATCGAACCAACACGAAAAATTACAAAGTTGAACACCCCAATTTTATTAATTTGATTTATACATTTAAAAATTTACACAAATAATTTCATTTGACATTTAAAATGAACCAAGCTGATGATCGTGTATCTCTAGATATTCTTATCTCAGAAAGAGTAAGATATTCTTATATCTCAGAAAGAATGTTCAATTGATGCATTAATCTTTTACAATACAACACTTACTATGTGACATAGCTACCATAAACATAGGTAATTGTTTTGTAAAAATGAGTCAATGATGATTTATACGTCAACTAATATTTGAAATATCGTTTCAACACTTACCATTTGATATATTTTAACAACTCAATTTTCCCCAATCTCTTTTGTTTCTCAATTTCGAATTGGAACTACAATAGGATTTTTAAGTTTGTCAATTCACCAAATTATAATTACGAAACATATTTTATCTCAATTTTAAATAAAATAATTAAAATAAAATATAATCTACCATATATAGGAAGTTGAGGGATCAAACTAAGTTTTTGTAATAAAATATAAGGGCATATATTTGTCTTCTCTTGTACTATAATTATAACAAGTATTGCATGAGTATCGTTTAACTTAAGAAATTTCAAGAATTCGATTTTTTTTAAAAGAGTTTCTACCATAATTAATGTTTGCCTTTATAGACTTATATTTACACATAAGTATCACTACAAGGTGTTTGAATTGACTTTAAAATTTGTCAAACCCAAACCTATTTTTAAGTGTTTCTTTTTCGTGATTTTAAGTCATTTTTTTATTTCTGAAAGTATTTGACAAATATAAAAAATAACTTAAGATAAGTCAAAAATGATGTAAAATAAATTAGGAACTGTTTGCCAAGGTTATAATAACATCAAAAAATTTTAAAAAAACTCGAAGTTTATTAATGTTTTTTTGATTTATTGATTTAAAAATTTGACAAAAATAATTTGGCATAATATTTGAAAAAAATGGAACCAACCCGAAAAAATTCGAGATTCAAAAATCCCATTTCTATTATTTGGTTTACAAATTTAAATTTTTTACATAAATAGTTTAATTTGACATTTTAAACATCGAAGTTGATCCAATCATTTACACTCCACTTACAGCAATTGATATTCTTATATTAAAAAGAGTGTTCAATTTGTTGCATTAACCTTTTACAATACAACACTTGCTAGAAATAGGTAATTGCTTATAAAATGTGAGTCAATGATGATTGATACCGTCAACTAGTATTTGAAACCTTTTTTCAACACTTAGTATTTGATACATTTTTTAAAAACTCAATTTTCCCTAATATCATTTGTTTCTCAAATTCAAATTAAAACTATAATAGAATTTTGATGTTTATCAAGTCACCAAACTATAAATACTAAATATATTCTATCCCAATTTAACAATAAATAGTTAAAATAAATTGACTAATTTATTGACGGAGCAAACAAAGTTTTTATAATAAAATATAAAGGCATCACGATAATATACAAATAACAAGAGAAGGTGTTAATTGGATGGGCTTTTCTGTTGGGGTGGAGATGATAACTTCTCATCAGATTTGGAAATCTTCTCATCAGGTTGGGCTGAAATGATGGTATTGTCCTGCAAAACTTCATCCCAGTTCAAGTTCTTTAACTTATCAATGAACTCATAAGACAAAACTACCCGAGAAGCTTGTCCTTCTTTTATCACTTTCATCCATTCTTCTTCTGGTTTTGACATTATTTCTCTATCAATCAATTCAATTAAGTAAAAGGAAGAAGAAAATTTTTTGTTGGGAAGATTTGTGTTTGTCTTGTACTATATTTATAATAACCAGCAAATTGGTGTCTTCAACATTGGTTAGTTGATATAAATTTTTTTAGCTATTTTTGTGTTTGCCTTTTATTTTTTTGATTTTCTTTTCCTAATTAATGTTTGCCTTTTATATTTTTCATTTTCTTTCAATTATTAATGTTTTCCTTTTATAGACATATGTATTGACCTAAAAATAAATAATTGCTTATGAAAAATGAGAAGGTGTTTGGATTGGCTTAAAAGTCGATCAAACTTACTTTTAACTTAGTTTTTTATTTCTAGATGTGTTTGACAAATATAAAAAATAATTTAAAATAAGTAAAAAAAAAGACTTAAAAGAAGTCAGAAAGTGTTTGACAAGGTAAAAAATGACTAAAAATAAGTTTAAAACGACTCAAAATAATTCAATACCCAAAAGTAGGTCTCCCCCTACTTTTTATTTTTTGACTTAAAGTTATTTCAGTTTGATTTTTTTTTTTTGAATTTGACTTAAAAGATAACAGACTTAGTATTTGATACTCCCTACGTCCACAATTGTTTGACAGGTAAACTAAAAATAGATATCCAATATTAATTGTCAATTTAAAAAATCAAGAAATAATGAATCCAAATTTTCCAATTTTACCCTAATAATTACTCCATTTTGTTCAATTGAAAAGTTATGTAGACTTTGGATATTCTTGGTATAGTAGAGTTATATTATTCAAATTACATTTTGTATTAAATTTCATGAGGGGAGTGCATTACCTTACCTTGACAAACAATTGTGGACGGAGGGACTATATTATTTTCAACATAATTAAGACGTAACATATGTTGAAAGATACTAAAGTTATTTTCCTCACCATGTTTAATCTAGATATTATTAATGTATTTAGATATAAGAATATTATCTATTTAAAAGATAAAATACAACAAATCCCTCTTATACTTGGCATTAAAACTTACTTAGTACTTTAACTATATTGTGTTTAAATACCCCTTATGAATTTGGAAGTGATTAAATATCACTTTAAGGGCTGACGTGGCAAAGCAAAGTATTCACTCTTCTTAAAGCGCGTGATACAATAATTAAAAAAAACTAAATTGTAATATCAAGCACATGACATTTTTTATTGGAAAATATATAACTAATAGTATTTAACTTTTTCTATAAGTTATTTCTTTTTTAAAAAAATGTAAAAGTCCTGTTTGGAACTTAATGAAATATGTGGGCTCAATTTATTTATTTTTTAAAAAATAATCTTTTTGTTTTCTCTTCATTTTATTGTGTTCCAGAAATATTTTCTTTCCCATTGACACACTCTTTTATACCTTTCTTCTTCCATATTTGTTATTTTTCCTTCAAGTTCATCTGTCACCTCACTAGCCATTCATTAATCTACAAAACTCAACACCTAATTCATCTTATTTAATGTAATTTTTTTTGAATGTTAAGTAACTCATTTAGAATTCTATCAGCTGTGATGCAAAAATGTTGGTCTACTAAATTTCATATACAACCTTCATTTTTCGTTTGAGTTGTTAAGAAGAAAGATACTTTCAATAAATATAAAATTCCAAGTACAGATTTGTAGGAGAGGGAGAGGGAGAGGGTTCAGAGAAGAAATAGTAAGTATGCTATTTTTTAGTAAAAAAAAATGATGAATGTTGAAGAAAAAAAACCAACTATTGAAGTTTGGAAATGGTTGGGAAAAAATGAAGCCAAAGAAAGCTGAAAAGTGTTAAAATCAAAAAGAAGAGGGGGGGGGGGGGGGGAGGGTAGAAGAGAAGGGGTGGAAGAAGGTGGTGCAATTTTAATTTTAAAATTCATTTTTAATCAATTGATTAGTGTAATTGATTAAAAAAATTTGAAAATGGGTAAATGAGCAAAAAAATAAAAAATTGAGAATTAATGATATGGTGGTTAGATGGTTATGATGCAACATTTACATGACTATTATTGGGCAGGTGGAAATGATATTCTACTCCCACAGTTGTATTTAATTCATATAAAAATGTTAAGGGTGTATTTAATCACGCGTGTAGATTAAGTGCTAAAGTAAGTTGTGCTGCAATTTTTTTCGAGGGCCAGGGGAGGTTATGTGTTTTCTCTATTTAGTTAACTTAAAATAAAAAGCAAAATCCTATAGAACTGTAAATTCCAATTCTTGACGATTGTTTTATTAGTTAAATATTGAAAAAAAAAACCTTAATTTCCTTTCTTATGGAAAATTAAGGTCATACTTGCAATGGAATTTTAGCTGAAATTCAAAAAATGAAAGATTTTTATAGAAAAAAGGGTTGTTAAATCCAGCTCACTGCTTTGGAAGTTAAAATCTTCTTCTCTAATAGATTTTTTTGGGTCAATTTTTTGAAGAATCCGATGTATTTTTTTTAAAAAAAAAGTATTTATTTCTACAATTGCTGATTTCATTTGATCAATGATTTAAAGAAAAAATTAAGTGCTTTCTATATTGACAAAAGTTATAAAGGTAAATTTCCCATAAGCACTTCCCGAACCTTAATCAATAAGAAATCTTGGTCTTATATTTTTCATCTGTTTATTAAATTGAGTATTTGAACACCCCAAAAAAACTTATTATTGTACAAGAAGTTTCTGGGTAAGAACAAGGGAGACTTAGGGCAATTTTATCGTTTTCATCAAGAACCTTTGTTAAGGTAAGTAGTTTGTTCACCAATTCGGTACTTTGAATTCTAGGCCATAGAGACAGTATTGTGGCCCTATGGGAGGGTTTGGGTTGATCCAAAGGTGGCAAAACTCGGGTTTATGAGGATTGTGGTGTGTAAGACCTTTGGATTTTTATAAGCACATTTTTTCTTGATTTAATTACTGTAATTCTCTTATGTAGCCATGGGACTTATTACAGTTTTAGACAAATAAATGATGAGAAAGTATTGGAGTTGATGGAAAAATCATAAGGTTGACCTGATTTTGGGATTAAGTTATAATCCAGGAATCTTAGGCCAATTGGGATTAATTTTGTACTTATGTTCTAATTTAGACCTAGGACAAACTAAAGCTTCACAAAAGGAGTCAACTTTCAGGGATCAAACTTCTATAATAGTTTTTTGGCGCCCAAGCAAGCTAAACGTAACCAAGTCTAAATTTAACACGTGTGTCATAACCAAGTGCCCCTTAATATTGCATCAAATTCGGTATTTTATGAGAGAGCTAAGCACATTGAGATTGACTGTCTCTTTCTTAGAGAAAATATTTTTATGCACTATTGTTACAAAATTTATAAAGTCGAGTGATCAACTTGTAGATATCTTTACCAAGACCCTTGTAGATATATATAATTGAATAATACCTTTTAATTATTCAGATATTACATATTTAGATCTTTGTGTACGATGTTTAGGCAGATGAGTCGCTTAGGATAATAAGACATTTGATTGTTGATGTTGGCCTTATGATTGTTGTTGGCTTTTTTTGTAGGGGTGTTAATCTGTGAGGTTTTGTTGTATCCCATTTATGTTATATGTGATTATTAACTACTTCATTTTGGTGGTCTGTTGGCTCGGGTAACATGCATGATAAATACTAATGGCTCGCTCAATTACAATGTGCGTACATAATATCTCTAAATAAACTCAGAAATTATATTGGTACAAATTGCTACTAGTTGGTTCGAATACCACCCTAGTACATGTGATTGTTTGAGTGTAAATTCCATGATTGAACCAAGTTTACCTCTTCGTAGAGTATTGTTATATATTGATTCATGAGTTGTTAATATTTATATTTAAATGATGAGATGGTTCATGTATATACCGAAATTACATGTTCCACATTGTAAATGATATCTTAGGAGTCCTTGGTGTTTCGGGTTATATTAAAGGTGTGATGAATCACATATAGGTGATTGTTATGACTTTGGATATGTTTCAAGCGATTGGTAATTCAAAATATAGATCGGGAGTTTTCTTATTCACAAGCTTGCACTGTATTATATTGTTAGTCGTGTGGTCTAAAACATATTTGACTAGGGGGATTTTAGCCAAGGTTTAACAAAAGCCTTGTAGGCAGTGGTGGGCTCAAAAATTTTACCAAATGGGTTCAACATAAAAAAGAAGAAAACATAAATAAACGAATAAATTAACAACAAAAGAAAGCATGATTGATCAAAATATTCATTACAATTATATTGTGCGAGTCTTTCATTTCTTGAAACCTATTCATAATACTATCATCAAAAACCATATTAATTATTGTTTTTCTAATTAAGGTATACTACATCCTTTAATTAGTTAATATTCCATTCAATTTTGCATTTAACTTTTCATAAACTTCATAGCCAAAAAAGCTATTTGTGCTAAAGCTATGTTTACTGGCACGAGCAATGCAAATTTCACAAGGCGAAATACAAGGGAATAATTTAAATGTTTCTTTGTGCTGACTATCTTTCAAAAAATATCATCAAGTCCTTTTAGGGTAAAGAACATATCATCAACATCACGGACATCAACAATATATGTCTCTAACTAAATCATAAGAGTAATCATCATATTTTAACGAAAATCATCAGGACGTAATTCAGTCATTCTCGAATTCAAGTAAGCAAATCCAATAAGTAAATTTGTTCTCACCTTATTAAAATGATCATTGTGTTCTTGAAGTTGTCGATAAATCATCTTATGATAAACTATAACACGATAATGATGTGAGATAGTATACTCATCCTTACATTTTGCAATCATGTATTCACCACTTTAGTAAGTTAAATGACATTTGTATTATCATGTTGTTTCCTCATTAAGCTCATTTGTAATAGCTAAAATATATTTCATCAAGTGCAATATGAAAGCCATCTCAAATACTTGACAAACTCTAAGATATTATGTTGCTCTGGCGCTCTCTTCAACAAATTATTAATAAACATCAATAATTTTAAATACTCCAACAAGAGTCAACTAAAGCTGATGAACAAAACAATGGATTACATGAGCATATCTACTTTTTTGACGAATCAAAATTTAAGGCCACTCACCGCCCTTGCATATCGCTTGTTTCATAATAACATTTCCCATGTATATGATATACACTTAAAAATATCGAGCAAGAAAACTAACAATTACTTTTTTAAAAAAAACATAAAGCACTAGTATTATGAAAATAAACAATCCCAATAAAGCATTCAATTATAAATCGCTATTTAACACATATCCAAAACAATTTTCATTTTCTATTTATGTGACACATTACAACATTCATCAACTAGCAATGACAAATAGTAACCATTTATATCCATCATAACAACTTAATTGATTCAATCTTACAGGCAGTGATGATACCTTTATCAATTTTATGAGAAGTAAAATTATTATATTTATCAACTTTATTCCGTTGTTATGGAAAAGTCAATGAAGAAAAAATATGGACAAGAAACTCTTTTGAGTAACTTGAAATTACCCAACCAGTCTAGATTTGAAAGAAATAGGAGTTATTAAGTTGTAAGAAAAACCTAGAAATAAATAAGAGATCTAATTGTAAATTTTATTACATGAGTGTATAGAAAAGATGATAAAAAAACATGTACCACTTTACAGAATCAACTTTGGAGAGTAGTACTTCAAAAAATAATATTTTAGTGAAAAGGTACATTCTGCATCTGTCAGGGGAGCTAGAGCGGGATTTTGGCCTCTAGAGCGGTAAGGTTTTAACTCCCTGAATAATCTTTTTGATTCGTAGAACCTATTCTTTGGGTTATCATAGATGGGGAAGGGTTTTGATCTAAGATTTATGGGGGAAAAAGCCCTAATTTGGATATTATGAATGATCATGGGTTTCAACCAGGGTTCATAGTTTATTAGTATTCAGAAATTTAGTGTTTATTTATTGTCTCCCGTACATAAATTGTTGTTTGTAGACCACAAAAAAGAGGAACAACCCCGTAAAAGTAAGGATCAAATTGTCTAGGTTTTCAAGCTTATTTCAAGGTAGGTGATGATTTTTATTCTATAATTGTGTGATATACACTTGTTTTGCTTCGTTGTGATACTGTATACGTATGCATGTTACAATATTAGTCATAGATATTGAAATGATATATATATATATATATATATATATATATATATTGATACAGTAAAATCATGATTGAATGGTGATCTTGATGTGTTATTGTTATGTGTGATGGGGATCGACTGCCACGTACGTTTCTGCACACTAACTTGAATCGTATTGTCATGTTCCGTCATGCTAACTAGATCGATTGCCTTGTTCAAGCATATATATTTGATCTTATTTCCAAATTTCGACATACTAACAGTTTGACTTTGGGTTTCATGAAAGGACCAACTATGTGATGAATCATATGAATTGTGATGTTGATTCTTTTGATAGTATTAAGTATGTTGTTATTGATGAATGTGTTATAATGTTGTAATTGATTGTTTATGTTTCACTAGTGGGATAGTGTTAGACCCGTAAACTACTTGATCTAACTACGCGCAGACATGTCAAGGTCTTGGGAATTGGTCTTGACATGAATGGGGGCAAAACAGTGCAAACACAGGTTCAAGGTGCTTGTGTGTTGGTAAAGCAACTTGAACATGTAATGCTTACGTGCGGGCTAGAGTCATCGGGAAGGCAGCGTCTTGGCTTGACAAGGAAAAGCTGTGAAGACTTAAGGATAGGAAAAACAAAGGCATATCACATGAATTGCTGAAATAAAACTAAGTGTTGGAGGGCAGCTAAAATATTCTAAGTGTTGGAAGCTGACAAAAATATTCTAAGTGTTGGAATGTAGCATGAAATACTTTAAGTGTTAGAATATTAATATTTCATGTGGATAAGGATGTAATTTGAATTAGATTCTATCTGTTAGAAAAAATATAGCTGTTGGAAATACTAGTTTGAATCTTGTGACGACAAGTGTCGGACAGGTGTCATTTGTAACTGCCGCATGTAACTTCCATGTGGAGAAATTTTATAAAGGTGGAAATTTTGTTCAAGGCCAAGGAGTGTGATTCTGGCCTTAGGGAAATTGGTGAAACCTTGCCTTTGTATTAATTATAAGATTAATAAAGGTTGGAATGAGTTCCTGTACATTCTGTTCGCTGTTTAACATTGCTGCTTCAATATTTCTATACTTAGTGAAATCCGTGTGAGTAAGATAGGCTGAGTGTTGCATACGTTTGCAAGACTGTCTAGGGTGGTGTGCAGTAAAAATAAATTGACCCTCTTTCAATTGGTATCAGAGCATGGTTGAACGATGGTGAAAAATGCAGAATTGCGGGGAACTAGCACGAAAAAATAGAAGCATTCGTTGGGATTATAGATGATACTCTGGGAGATCCTTCATTTGTGGATCTGTTGACACAAATCATTGATTTGAGACTTAACGCTGAGAAAGTTCAGGGGGATATTGGTGCATATCGAAAGAATGTTGATAAACACATCACTGAAATCTTGAATTTTTGTAACACAACTACACAACAACTTGAGGGACTGGAGAAGGAAAATGAAAACCTTCTTGCAAAGATCGTTGTATTGTGTCAGGCAGTGGCAACGTTGAGTTCAAATCGTGTTGAATCATCTAAGGTTAAAATTCTAGAACCTAAAGCCTTTAGTGGTGCAAGAAGTGCTAATGAACTGGAAAACATCATTTGGGACATTGAATACTATTTTACTATTGCAAGGGTGTCTGACATTGACAAGTTAAACATTACCACAATGTAATAACGCGTGATGCTAAACTTTGGTGGAGAACTCGAAATGCAGATGATGTAAGTGCTGGTCGTCCTAGAGTTGATACGAAGGACAAGTAATGCAAGAAATGCGCGATCAATTTCTTCCTAGCAATGCCTCTTGGATTTCAAGGATTAGGTTGAAAAGGCTCAGGCAGACAAGTTCGGTGAGGGAATACATTAAAGAATTCACCTCTGTGATGTTAGACATGAGAAACATGTCTGATGAGGATAAGTTTCACAACTTCATATCAGGTATGAGAGGCTGGGCTCAAAACGAACTTCGGAGGCAGAATGTTAAAAATCTGCCTGGGGAAATTGCTGCTACAGATTCGTTGGTTGATTTCTGGACAACTCTTCCTTTGACGGATGTTCCCTTTACTTCAAAAACTAAGAAAAATAATGATAAGAAAGGGGAATGGAAAAGGATAGTCGTAAGGACTGTACAAACGACAAAGGAAAGGAACAAATGAAGGACGGTAAAGACAGCAAAGAACAAATATGGTAATTCTAAGGGCTGTTGGACTTGTGGTAGTCCTCATTTGGCCAAGTCTTGTCCAAACCGGGAAAAAGTAAATGTTTTGCTTGCTGGAAATATGAATCAATGGGAGGAAGATGAGGAAATTGTGGCTGCCATTGCAAATCCATTGGGATTGTCCTTAAACCATATTACGTGGGTTAATAATGTTGGAGAAATGTCTAGGGCTTAAAATCCTCATGCTTCCCTAATTCATATAGAAATGACCGTTAAAGAACAACGTTTGATGGAAATGGTTGATACAGGAGCCACTCACACGTTTGTAGATGAGAAAATTGCTACAAAATTGGGGCTGAAGTTGTCTAAAGGCCCTTCTTGCGTCAAAATAGTCAATGCTAAGGCACATGCCATTCTGGTTATGGCTTATGTTATGTCTATGTCGACTAAAATTTGGGTAGGAAAACATAATTTGATGGTGATGCCGCTTGGTGAATTTGAGATCATACTTGGGATTGATTTTCTAAGGAAATTCCAGTTTGTTCCATTTCCTCACTTTGATGGAGTGATTGTCATGAATGGAAACAATGCTGGATTTCTTAAAGGAGTTCATCCATTTGGGAATGTTAATAAAGTTTCAAAGAAGAAATACAAGGGAATGTTCTTGTCTGCTATGTCAATCGACAAAGGGGTGAAGAGGGGTGATGACACTATACTTGCTGCCTTGGTTGAAGTGAAACCTTATTTTAAGATAGAATTTCCTGATTGTGTTGCCGAATTGCTTAAACAATATGTTGATGTTATGCCGCCTGAATTACGAAAGAATTTTCCACCAAGGAGGGATATCGATCATAAAATTGAGTTGATGCCTTGTACGGTTTCTCCTGCGCAAGCTCCTTATCGTATGGCTCCTAAGTAATTGGCTGAATTGCATAAACAATTGAATGAGTTTTTGGATGCTAGATTGATTCATCCATCTAAGGCTCCATATGGTGCCCCTGTTTTATTGCAAAAGAAACAGGACGGGACGATGCGAATGTGTGTAAACTATAGGGCGCTGAACAAGGCAACTGTAAAGAATAAGTATCCGGTTTCATTGGTGAAGGATTTGATGGACAAGTTGAGTAAAGCATGCTGGTTCACAAAACATGATCTTAGGGCAGGATACTGGAAGGTTAGGATAGAAAAAAGGTGATGAACCAAAAACAACGTGTGTAACTAGATATGGTTCATATGAATTCCTTGTAATGCCATTTGGACTAACTAATGCTCCGGCAACATTTTGCAACTTAATGAATAATGTACTGTTTAACTATCTTGATAACTTTGTGGTTGTCTATCTGGATGATATTGCCATTTATAGTCGGACATTGAAAGAATATGTTAACTCACTTAAGTTTGGTTCTGTCTCAGTTTAGAAAATACACAACCTATGTTAAGATGGAAAAGTGTAAGTTTGCTCAGCAGGAGATAAAACTTTTAGGGCATCTTGTTAGTAAAAACCAAGTTCAAATGGATCTTAAGAAAGTGCAAGTCATTGTTGATTGGAAGGCACCTCATCATGTGAAGGATTTGAGGTCGTTTCTTGGATTGGCTAACTATTACAGAAATTCATTGCTTGTTACTCAAAAAGGGCTGTGGCTTTTACAGACTTGTTGAAGAAAGATATGAAGTGGGTTTGGTCTGAACGATGTGATGAAACATTTCATAATCTGAAGGAAGCTATTGAATCTGAACCAATACTCAAATTGCCCGATTTTGAGTTACCATTTGAAGTGCACACTGATGCGTCCGACAAAGCAATTGGTGGCGTATTAGTGCAGGAAGGTCATCCTATGGCCTTTGAAAGTAGGAAATTGAATGATGCTGAACAAAGACACTCAACACATGAAAAAGAGATGGTTGTTGTAGTACACTATCTGCAGGTTTGGAGAGTTTATCTCCTAGGTACACAATTTGTAGTAAGAACCGATAATGTAGCAAATACATTTTTCAAGACATAGAAAAAGTTGAGTCCTAAACAAGCACGATGACAAGAATTTCTTGCAGAATACGATTTCCTGTGGGAACATAAGCCAGGAAAACATAACCAGGTTGCTGATGCACTGAGTAGAAAAAAAGTATTTGTTGCAGTATAATCAATTTCAAAACTCAAAACTGATTTCTATGATAGAATCAGGATGTGTGATGCAAATGATTCATTGTATGTTAAATGGATGGGTCAAGTGAAAGATGGCACAATGAGACGGTATTGGATCGAGGACGATCTGCACTAGTTTAAAGGGGGAGGATCGTTGTACCAAATCAGAGTGGATTGCGCAAAGACATAATGAAAGAGGCGCATGATTCTTCTTGAGCTGGACATCCATTTGTTTAAAGGGTATTGGCTTTACTCTCTCGTTTATTTTTGGCCAAAAATGGACGATGATATAGAGGCATATGTAAGGACTTTTCATGTTTTTCAAGTTGACAAGACTGAACTTAAGAAGGAAGCAGGTTTGTTGAAACCTTTGCCTGTTCCCGAAAGGCCATGGCTATCAGTAAGCATGGATTTCATATCTGGATTCCCTAAGGTAGATGACAAAGCATCTATCATGGTGGTAGTTGACAGGTTTTCAAAATATTCTATTTTTATTGCTGCACCTAAACTATGTTCACTTGAAGTTGTCGCTGATTTGTTCTACAAATATGTGGTTAAGCATTTTGGTGTTATGGCTGACATCGTGAGTGATAGAGATACAAGGTTCACTGGTAGGTTTTGGACAACTTAGTTCAATATGATAGGAACTTAGTTAAAATTGTCTACTGCGAATCATCCACAAACAGATGGGCAGACGGAAAGAATTATTCACTTGTTGGAAGAATACTTGAGGCACTATGTGACACCAAGTCAGCGGAATTGGGTGGCATTGTTAGACACTGTGCAATTCTTCTATAATCTGCACAATTCGTCAGCAACAGAAATGAGACATTTTGAAATTGTTTTAGGCAAACAGCCTATAACGCCACTAGATGTTGCCAAATCTAAAAATCAGGGAAGGTATCGAGCAGCATACAGGTTGCAAGGGACAGACTTGAAATGTTATCTGAAGCACAAGATAGCTTGCGCAACAGCGGCGCATGAAGAAGTCTGTTGAGCAACATCGTCGCTCAGTTGATTTCAATGTGGGTGACAAAGTGTTACTGAAACTTACTCCACAAATTTGGAAACAGATTGTAAGTAAGAATAGAGATCGGGGTTTGATTACTAAATATGATGGTCCATTCGAAGTGGTGAAACGAATGGGTGAAGTTACTTAGAGATTAAAACTGCCAGAAAGGTTGAAAATTCATCTCACTTTCCATGTGAGTTTCTTGAAACCTTACTTTACAGATGCAGATGATCCGGACAGAAACAGGTCAAAGAGGGCTCCTCCATCAGTACCTACACAGTTTGATGCTGACATTGAGAAGATCCTTGATCACCGGGTTTTCGACACAAGTAAGAAGAATACTAAGACACAATTCTTGGTTCACTGGAAAAGCAAGAGTGCAGTTGATACAATTTGGGAGAAGGTGAAAGACTTATGGCAGTTTGATGCTCAAATCGAGGACTATCTTAAAACAGTCTCGGTGAGGACATCGATATCAAGTGGTGTGGGTGGTCTGTTAGACCCGTAAACTATTTAATCTAACTACGCGCAGACATGTCAAGGACTTGGGCATTGATCTTGACATGAGTGAGGGCAAAACAGTGCAAACACAGGTTCAAGGTTCTTGGGTGTTAGCAAAGAAACTTGAACATGCAAGGCTTACGTGAGGGGTAGAGTCATCGTCAAGGCACCATGTTAGATTGAAAAGGCAAAGCTGTGAAGACATGACAATGGGAAAAACAATGGTATTTTACGTGAATTGCTGAAATAAAGCTAAGTGTTGGAGGGCAGCTAAAATATTCTAAGTATTCGAAGCTGGCTGAAATATTCTAAGTGTTGGAATGTAGCCTGAAATATTCTAAGTGTTAGAATATTAACATTTCGTGTGGATAAGGATGTAATTTGAATTAGATTCTATTTGTTTGAAATATAGCTGTTGGGAACACTAGTTTGAATCTTGTGATGACAAGTGTCGGACCGGTTTCATTTATAACTGTCGTATGTAACTGCCATGTGCAGAAATTTTCTAAAGGTAAAAATTTCGTTTAAGGCTGAGGAGTGTGATTCTGGCCTTAGAGAAATTCGTGAAACCTTTCCATTGTATTAATTATAAGATAAAAAAAGGTTCGGACAATTTCCTGTACATTTTGTTCGCTGTTTAACTTTGCTGCTTAAGTATTTCTATACTTAGTCAAATCTGTGTGAGTAAGATAGGCCGAGTGTTGCAAACATTTGCAAAACTGCCTAAGGTAGTGTTCGGTAAAAATAAATCGACCCTCTTTCAGATAGTCACGTGATTCTACCAGTACACTATGGTTTTGTACTAATTTTCCTTTTGCTCTTCTTTTTTGTCAAGTACATGACATCTTCCGGCAGCTATTGACACAACACATTTATAAGATCAGTGACCGTTCAAATTCAAGGATGAGCTAGTTCTTCCATGCTGCCTTGAGTTCTGTTTGTTTAAGTACACTCTTTTCAGATTCAAACTATTTGTTAAGGTGATGTTAGTTTTGGGGTTGTACCCCATGTTCTTAGACTTGCCATTGTTAGAGTTTTGGTAAATTAACTTCCATGTTATTTTAAGTGTATTTTCTGCATTTTTTATTTTATTAGATTTGCTTCCGTAACATAAATATCTTAGTTTGGATTATGTACTTTAGTTGGATGGTAGTAGTTGTTCTCCCACCAAAGTGTTTGTGTAGGTTCCAATCACTTTGATTTGGGTCATGATATTATTACTTTTTGAAGATTTTTCCAACAGAAGATCTCAAATATTATCACACCGCCTCTCATACCATGATAGAATTTCTAAAAGTTACCTTTGCTTAATGCTGACTCATCTTATCGATGTCCATGAAATATCAATCCTTGATTCAAAAGGAGTCTCACCACCTCAACAATCGCTTTTAAACAAATTGTGTGCTCTAGTTTGATTTGATTAGATTGCTTAACAAATGCATCTTGAATTGTTTGATCTTGTCGCATCATTAGATCTTCATACTTCTTCATTGTAGGATCGGGAGCACTATTCGGTCCACCAACGTGTATTATTAATCTCTTTTTTTGTGTCAACTACTCTTGCTATATCACTTGACATAGTCCGATTACTGGTGAAGACAATGATGATCTCCGACAACTTCTACAAATTCTTTCCTTATGATTAAAGTTCAACCATGATCTTGTTTGATTTGTACATACATATGGAAAAATTAAGTAATGCTTACGTATTTGTGCACAACATTTGACCAATGTTTTTGTTCAGACGATAGGATATATTCATGTATTTTAAGTATAATTACAATATACTTAATCATCTATTCATATTAACCACGTGACAAGGTAAGGTGTTAGTTGGATGATTTTGTTTGTTGGGGTGCACAAGATAACTACTCATCATGTTGTTGTCAAATCTTCAAATCCTATTTCAAAACATCAACCATTTCAATATATTTAACTTATTAATTATTCATAAAATAAGAGAATGTGCAAAGTTTCTCCTTATTTTATCACTCTCATATACTTTCCTTCTGATGCGGACAATAACTACTCATCATGTTGTTGTCAAATCATCAAATTCTATCAATTCATTTCAATAAAACGGAGATAAAGATTCTTACTTTAGAAAAAATGTCTTTATATTGTAACATTTATTACAATTATTAATGTGTTTCTCTTACATTGGTAACTTTATCAATTTAGTTTTTCCTTTGGAATTTCCATGATTAGTTTTGCCTTAAATAGACGTATATAGACACTTGCAACTAGTGGTGTACAAATCAAACTGAAAATGTTTTACATTAGATTTAGTCAAATAACAAAATATCTAATTTGATTGTTGGTTTGATTTGATTTGGTATTGAAATAGAATCGAAGTATACTTTGTTGATTTTGTTCAACTAAAAACGAAGTCAACTTGAGATCAAATCAACTCGACATTATAAATATAATTTTTTAAAAAATAATTTTATAATATAAATAGAGGGTGTCAAGTGGGTGGTTGGGTTGAAATTGAAGATATTAAAATGGGTTGAAATAGAAATCGAGTTGGGTCTTGACCTGCCCAAGTTTACTCTGGGTTCAATGTATTGGGTTTGGTTTGACCCTCCCATTTTAACCCGATTAATATAAATAATTTTAATATAATGATATTTAACTTTTTATAATCACAATACGAATTTCAGCTCAAGATTTTTTTTAAAAAAAACAACAACAACAAAAAGATAGGTAAATCCTAATAGATGTTGCCTAGGTAATAATTCACAACTTTAATAATAGAAAATATCTTACTAAAGAATTTCAAAACGGTTGAAACTAGCGATTAAATTGGGCTAAATTGAGAACACTCTTTAAAATGGATTATGCTTGAAAGAGTTGACATTGAACTAAATTCAAATTATCTTGAGTCCAACCCTTATAATTCTGGATGGGTTGGACGGGTTTCCTATGTTTGGGTTTTTTTGACCTCTCCCCCTCTAGGAGATCCCACCCCTTTTTCTCCCTTGGTGACTCGAACTCCCAACCTTGATGGAAGTGAAGGGTGCTTACCATCCGAGCATCTCCCTCTACAAAAATGTCACACTTCGAGTCTACACCCTGAACGTGGTCGGCATCCAACGACCATTGCTGACATTAAGCGAACCCTTGGCAAGACTTAGTTAACTCAGCGGAAGACTTAACTTAACTCAAGTATAAATCTGGAAACATTCTCATGAAAACACTTTAAATAATAGTCTTAGCCAAATATGAAACTTAAGTCTCAAAACAATATATGTATGGTTGAATCGATCATCAGAAGAAAAATTAGGCCAAAAATTAGGATACATTCTGGGAAAATCAAACTTTCATCGAAGAGAATCAAATGAAAGGATTTCATAAAAATTCTCGTAGAATCGAGATGAAGTTTTCATTCTGTGCATGCAAGATCATAAATTACTAAATGCTTCCAATTTCAAAAAAACAAATACCAATTGTGTCGAACTTTCCATTTTTTGAATAGTTACGAAATCTCCATGAATAGGATCAAACAATATTCCATGGTATTTACATGAGGTTCCTCTTTCAGAAAGTCCCCTAGAGGTCTTAGTTTATCTACAATTTATGCTTCATCTTTTGTTTCTTTTTTATTTGTTTCGAGAAATCTATCGATCAATTCCGATTCTTTCATTTTTCTCTTGATTCTTCTCCGATCGAGATGCATACATCCTGTTTATGGATTAACAAAAATCTCTATTTGCCTCTGCCATTCTATGAGTCTCTTCCTTTTTGCGTTTGGCATCGCCACTCCCTTTGGCAGCATCCACTAATTCAAAACTTAATGTTTTCGAGATGCCGCTAATAACAAAAGAATGTCAAGTACTTTTCCTTGTGTGGCTCCTATTTCAGTGGGAACATGATGTGTCGATACACCTGCACGTCTTGCTTTTACTATTATATCGGGAGTTAATCCACGTGTTGCTTGACATAAAATTGATAGTGGATTTGTTTCTTTCTTTCGTTGAATCTTATTCAATTTTCAAATAAAGAGATACCCAAAACTGAGTGTCTGACTATCCATTTGTCTATGAAGCCTCTACTACTAATAAGACGAATGTTGGAATCAATCCCACAACATTCTATAAAGGAAATAGAAAAATAAGTAAATAGTGCAATAGGATGCAAGGAGGCTCACCACTGACTCTGAATGCTCATGATTGTTTAACAAGGTGCTGGATGCTGATCCTGGTTACCTGCGTCTTCATCATAAGACGATGCAGTTCAACTGACATCATTATATTGGATGTACGAGTACGCGAGTTGGAATGCTAAAAAATAACTTCTAATCTTGGAAGGATTAAGAGACTGTGTTGAGAGGCTCTAGTTGGCACGACGTTCCAGGCCCTATCAGATAGAGGCTGCCCTGAGGGGCTCCGGAAGGCGCAGCTCCCCAGGACTTGTAGATGGGATTTTCCCTTTTTTTTCTCCGATGTTCAATTCTTAACCTTCAAAACTCCCATGGATCTTACTCCAAACACTAAGGCTCACTTAAATCCTCAATACCCAATAGTTTAGACTCGTAAAACAGCCTTGAAACACTAATCAAACAACCAAATGCATACCACAACTCAACCAACAAGAATTCAATGGTTTTTAATCAAGAAATTCAATGATTAGGGATCATCCCTGACGAATTTCACTAGAATTCGTTGGCGTTCTTGGGGAAATATTGTATTTTCTCCCTTCTCCTTCTTCTCTTCTCTTTTCTCCTAAACCCTAAGCGTAGAAAGTACTAATGTAATCTAACTAAAACTTTGTTTTACCCCAACTAAAATATTTAAAAAAAATTAGGAAATAGAATGGTTAAAAGACGACTTTAAACTTACTAAAATCCGAATAGAATTTTCCTCCCTCCAATAGCCCAACTTTTGGAAAACATATCTCCCTAATATGACTTTGAAAAATAGCAAACTCGGAGCCGTTAGAAAGATCTTTCCATCCACATATAGAACTGCCCATAACTCCTCCTGAGCTAGAAATTATGATCGTTTAAAAATGTAATGATCATTTTCGGTAGTTTTGAGCACTAGAACTTTTTATGTCAGAAAATATTTTTTGATAGATTTAAATGGGTGTATTGGACTATTCATGATTATAATTATAAAATTAGTAGGGTAATTTTATTAATTTATTTAGTTGGTGGTTAAAAAGAATAATACTTAAATAAATAGTGGGTCACTTTCACCACTCTTATAATTAGTTATATAATATTTAGAAAGAAATATTCTGTAGAAGGGAAATTAGGGTTTAGCCAAGAGAAACCATATCTAGAGCAGTCAGGAAGCGATTGTTCCATCAGGTAAATCAAATTTAACTTTGATATGGGACATATGGGTGATGGTTGTATTATTGTTATTAATATTATTATAATATTAAATAGGAAGGTGATGTTAGCAATTAGATGTATTGGCTTGTATAACTGTTTCCAATGAGTATTATTATTATTATTCTGGTTATTCTATTGATTGGGAATGACAAATATATATTCATTAGGGAACGGTTATTGTAGTCTGGAACGGTTATGCACGGTTGGGTGCCACTGATTTCTCAATCAGTGGCTTCAAACATTAGTATTAATATTTTATTCTTGCATTATAAATTATATTTTGATATATGAAAATAGGTAAATAAATATTAGGTGTATCAAATAATTTAAATTTCATTTAAGTTATGCTAGTTGGAGGAAATTTAGACTTATCTTTGGATTTGATTATGTTGAAGTATTAAAACAATACATGGCAAATTATCGTTTAGTGAATTTAGTGGATGGGTGGCATATGAAAGTTCGTAAAATTCAATTATTATCGTCATATTCCTAAAATTTTGAAATGGGTTTCGTGTGTTGGTGTGTCACAATTATGTTACTTTGATTATTTTATTAGATAGTTATCTATGTTAATTGCTAGTGAAATCATAGCAAATGGCTTGATTCTACTATTATTAAAAACAAAATACATCACTAGGTATGCAGACTTAAAATTAAAGTTATTGATTCTTATATTTTAATAGTAAAAACAAGTTATTTAGAAAGGTGAATAGAGGATATAATGATAGTCCAAGTATGTAATGGTTGATCCTTATTTTAATAGTTAAAAAAGAAGTAGCAGTTGCTAGCTTACCACTGTTTCCGTAGAAAGTGATACATAATTTAGCATTATTGATCTTATTATCGTGTTATAAAATTAGGTGTTAGCATATGGAGATAGATAACTAATTATCAGGTGTATTATGTATTTGATAGATTGGAAACATTTAGTGCTATTGAGGAAAGGAAAATCATTGAAGAAGTAGCTTGTTTAAACTTCGTTTCTTCGGTGGAGGTGGGTTATGGTTTATTTATATTTGATAGATAAACTCTCAATAGCGATTGATATGTATTGAGTGATATTGTAAAGTCTTCTATGTACATGATTGTGTTGTTGTTATTCCTGATTGTGTGGTTTGTGGTTGACCTAAATTATGAGACTGTTGAATTTCTAATCTTGAACCCTCTCTATAAAAGTTACGCCTTGAATAAAGAAGGCTTGATGAAATAAAATAATGAGATAATTCGATTGGAGTGTCATGTTCCGACACGGTATTGGATCAGAGTGTCACGTTCCGACACGGTATTATGGGATCGGAGTGTAACGTTCCGATACGGTATATATATTATCGGAGTGTTACGTTCTACCACAATTACATTTAAAGAAAGGAATCTTGAATTAACTTAATATACTGAATCTCAAAGAACGTTTTTTCCAAATGAGTATGGTGTGGAGGCATGAGTCCTCATAGGTGTGCTTGATGTTGTGATTGATGGTGTACCTACTATGGTGTTGTTGTCACTAGTTCATCTGTTTGTTGCTTGCTACCTGTTAAGTATTTTAGTTGATTTGATATAATTATTCAATATATATTGGTTTCTAGTTGGAGTTGGTCGATGATACCTACTCAGTACGTGTTCCTTTTACTGACCCCTACTTTTTTTTTTGGTTGTTCTTTTGTGGAGTATAGAAAGTGCACCATCGACTTTGACTAACCCTCAGCTTTAGCCCGCCTCCAGCACATTAGAGTTCAGGGTGAGATATTAATTCTAGCTCATGCTGGATTATCTCATTCACGTCTTGATGTCTTTGAATTTCAGGCATGGACCATCTTTTTCCTTATTTTGGTTTCTTAAAAACTCTTAGAATTGGTCATATGAAAATAGATGTTCTTGATGTGATGACTATCAGATTTTGAGATAATAAGTATTAAACTTTAGATACTTATTTAAATTTGTTACTCAATAAGTTTTGGAGCTTCCGTAATATTTTTTTAATTTATAGTTGAACTATTGGTATATGTTGGAGTTTAGATTTGTTGGTTCACCCACCTAGGGGGGTAAGTGTGGGTGTCACTCATGACTCATTTTGGGTCGTGACAGAAAATGACCTAAAACTTAATTTTTCACTTGAGAAATTTTCCAGATTTTTCCTTTACATTCCGAAAATAACTATTCTTAGTTTCTTAGTTTAATTCTAGATATTTCGACTTACAAAATGTTCCAATAAAAGTATTGACATCTATATAATTTCTCAATATCACTTATAATTTGTCATAGTTTTTATCATCAAATACATTTTTTAATTTTTTGAGATTTAGAATTTGGAATAGTTATGTAAAGGTTATAATTCATTTCTATACGAAAGTCTAATGAAGCTCTATTCAAATTTAACTAAACACTAATTCTAACTAAAAATTAAATAAATTAACACTTCAAATTTAACTAAACACTAATCCTAACTAAAAATTAAATAAATTAACACAACACTAATGTTGAATATTTGTATTTTAGTTTTACATTGATTATGACATTTAAACTACATAACCTAATTTTAATTTTTATTTAATGTTAATCATGTAATTAATACTTTTTAGTCTTGCTTTAGTGTGATTGAGTACTTATAAATTATAATCATTTTCATAATGACTTATTAACCCAAAGTTACAAACTACAAGCATAATGCGGAAGTTTAAAAACATACTAAATATCTTTACCAAAAATCTGAAAGTCATCACGACAAGGACATCTAATCTCCAATTACTAAGTGTAAGATTATCAAAGACACCAAAATAAATGAAATAAAGTAATTTGTGTCCGAAAACTAAGGACATTAGGTAATGACTAAGAGAATCCAACCAAAGCTCGAACGAATAGCTTACCTTTGAACCTGATATGCCGAGACTTGATAGAGCTGAGGGCGATCCAAATTAATCGGTACACTTGATGCACTCCACGTAAGGAAAATAAAGAAAAATACAATTAGGGCTCAGTACGAGGAAACATGTACTTACTAAGTATCATAAGCCAACCCAAAATAGTAATAATATACAAAGAATAATAGTATAAAATCAACTATAGTACTTAATAGGTGATAAGCAACAAACAAAATGAACAAAAGACAACTAAAGTAAGTACGTAATCAATCACAATATTAAGCACACACGAGGACTCATGCCTCCACATCACGTTCGTTGGGAGATTTCTTTGAGATTGAGTACATTAAGTTAATTTAATGCCCTTTTCCTTTAATGTTACAGTGTCAGAACGTGACACTCCGATCCAATTATAATGTGTTTGAACGTGACACTCCGATCCAATTATACCATGTCGGAACGTGACACTCCGATCCAAGAATACTGTGTTGGAACGTGACATTGCAATCCAAGAATACCGTGCTGGAAGATGACACTCCGATCCAAGAATACCGTCAATTTATCCTTTATTATTACCACTTTCAACTCATGGTTATATTATTTCATCAAACCTTCTTAATTCAAGGCATCACTTGGATAAAGAGAGTTCAAGAATATAAATTCCACGGTATAAAGATTTCAGACCAATCAAAAAACACACAACCAAGCCACACAACATCAAAATGAAGTAAAAAGAAAACTTCATATTATCATTCAATGCATGTCAATCACTTTTAAGAGTTTGCTATCAAATAGCTTCCCAATGATTTTCCTTTCTTTAATGCCTCAGCGTGTTTCCAATCTATTAAGTATGCATAACTCATAGGTAAACGGGACTATAGACACTCGTATTACTCTAAAAAAATTTCCTAAAATTGATGTCAACTCCCGTATTTCTCAAATTGCCAGCATAGAATTAAGTCTGAATTCCTCGAAATAAATTAATAAAAAATCACCAATTATGAAAGTAGTGATAACAGACCGTGCATTAAATTCATTCCTATCTAATTATAAAGTTTAATTATAATACCAATTTATAATAAAATAATAGTAACCAAAGAGTACGTACTCCACCGCTTGCAATACTTTTTATACCACAATCATCGTTTACAAAAATTGTCATATCCGCCTTATAATTCAATATCCCATTACTCACACATACAAACTTCTCTAATTATTATTACAATAGCCTAATCTCCCAAACTTTATTTATTACTACCCCAATTCGACCAATCATCAACCCTAAAAGGACAAACCCACGTTTAGTTACAAACCTCACCAAAACTCAACTCTACAAGAAGCCAAACCTACTTCTTGTACAAAGAAATGTAATATCGACTCAACAATGAATCTAGAAAAATAATTTTACACGTTCAAGACTTTCTAACTCAAGAACTTCTTGAACATAGTAACAATATTGATCTTGAAGGCTTTTACTTGATGAATAACTCTCGCTATTCTCTCGATGCAAAAGTCGTGCGTTTCTCTTCTGCGTTTGATCTTCTTTTATAGAGATTTCTCGTGCCTTGAATCCTTATCAAATAAGGTAAGGAAGTTTCAATTATAGTTAAGCAAGGAGTACTGATTTTACCTTTTATTGTAGAATCCTTTTTCTTTACAACTTTCTTACTTAATAAAATATATTAATGTTTCCTTATTTGTATTAACTTGTATTTTCAGCATCGTTAGCACTTGTACATTGAATTATTTAATTCTGGCTGCGACAATTAATTTCGATGGCTGCTGGCTGCGACACTTAATTCCAATGGACAAATCTGGCAAACTTATGTATACATATATTTGCATTTCTTCTCTATCATCAAAACATCAATTTTATATTCTTGTAGAATTATCAGATTCTATCAGTGATTGTGTTTTTCATTGTTGTGTATAAAGCATACACACCCAAAGGCCCTAAGATGTCTTAAATTTGGTTTTCTTCCTTTTAGCAACTCATATGGTGTTTAACACTGATCTGATCATGCATCTATTTATTAGATAGCACCCTGTGTTTACCGCTTCAGCCCAATAGAATTTTTGAAGATTGCTTGAGATCAACATTGTTCTTGCGATATCTTCCAGTGTTCTATTTTTCCTCTCAACTACTCTGTTTTGATGTGGTGTTCTAGGTGCTGAAAAGTTGTGCTCAATCCCGTTTGAAATACAAAATTGTAGGAATTGTGAGTTTTCAAAATCCAGCCCATGATCACATCAGATGCTTATTATTTCTTTGTTAAATTTTTTCTGATCCAACTTTGCAAAGATTCCAAACATAGTGAATGTTTCATCCTTTGTTGCAAGAAACAGTGTCCAAATGAATCTTGAATAATCATTGACTATCACAAACACATATCTTTTCCCACCTTTGCTTTGTGCACGTATTGGTCCACACAAATCCAAGTGAAGCAGTTCTAGGTTCTTGGTAGTACTGACTGTCAACTTTGTTTGAATGATGATCTCGCCTATTTTCCTTGAATGCAGGTTCCACATACTTTGTTGGTACTGAAACTTTTTGTTGGTAGTCCCCTAACCAGGTCCTTAGATATGAGTTTATTTATTGTTGTCATGCTTATGTGTCCCATTCTTTTGTGCCAGAGCATGGAGCAATCAGAAACTGCACTTAGGCATTTAAGAGTATCTTCCTTAGAATCAACAATCTTGGTTTTATATACATTCTTGTGTCTCTTACCTAGTAGAACCAGGTTCCAAGTCACTGAATTTTTCACTTTGCATTCTTTTTCTGTAAAGAGTACATTGTTTCCTCTATCGCAATTTGAGATACGCTCAATAGATTATGTTGTAGGTCATTCACATAGTATACGTTTTCAATTGCATGAGTATCCACAGACCCAACCTTTCAAATTCTTTGAATTTCCCCACTTTTTCCATTACCAAAGGCGACATTTCCTCCTTTGAAGTTTTTGAGTGAGAGAAAGCTACTTTTATCTCCATTCATGTGTCTGGAACATGCACTATACAAGTACCATTGCTGTTGCATCCTTCTCACTAATCCCTGCAGTTAATTTCGGGGGTTAGATTTTGGTACCCAGATCCACTTTGATTTTCGCTTGAAAAATGGATAAATAAGAGTTTTTCTGACCCATCTGGGAAGAGATTTTGCTGTACGGGTTTGTTTTTGTTCATTGGTTTTCTCATGATGAGGTTTTCTTAGAGAGTTTAGGTTATTGTTATGAGCAATCAATTTTTTTGACACTCGTAACTTTTATGCCCTACCAGCCCATAGTGCATGCATAAACAATCTATATTGGGATTTTTTACTTGAGGATTAGTTTTATCAAAACCTATTCCATGTCTCTCAGAAGTACGATTCTTGTGAATATTGTCAAGCAATATGGAGGACCTTGTCCATCTCATTCCATTCTCAGCATCTATTTTAGTCACAAGAAGCTCTTTGGTTAGCTCTTCTTTCCTTTTGCTTACCAAGTCTAGGTTTTTACTTAGCTCAGCATTTTTGGATAATAGATGAAGATTTTGTTTGTCAATCTTCTTGTTTTCTTCTCTTAATGATGCATAGTCTTCCATTATCAATTCACTTTTTGATTCTATTGTTTTATATGCATCGATGAGGGTGTAGAGTAATGATTCTAGCTCACTTTTTGAGTATGGGTTTAAATTGTCTAGTATGTGATGAAGACTAACCTTTTCATTTATATCTTCTTCTTCTTTGTCTTCTTCAGAATCTGATCCAGCCATAAATGCTAATATAGTTTCTTGGGATCTGCAGGTTTCCTTTTCTTCTTTGGTTTCCACTGCTACTAGGGCGAGAAAGTCATAATCATCTTCTTATCCTAGTGCACGAAGAGATTTGTTTTCTGTCTCATCATCATCAGATTCTTCATTAGACGAATTCCCCATTGTTGCAAAGGCTTTTTTCATTGAGATATCTGCTTCTTGAGTTCTCATTCGTCTGTTTTAAGGAACAAACTTATCCTTCTTAATGTCTTTTCCCTTCTTTGAGGTTGTCTTTTTCTGCACTAAAACCCAAAGTGGACAGAATTTGATGAAGTAATCTAGACTTCCCCACTTATGACAAACTTGGTCTTTAGTGCTTTCATTGGATTTTTGAGGAGTTTTCTTTTTGAATATTTGTCCTCTTTTCAGCATTCTGGTGAACCATTTGGTTATAAGGGCGATATTTTCGTCCTCAAAATCATCTGATGTAGTAGCCTTCAGAACCAAGTTCCTTTCCTTTCTCTTTCCTCCGATTTCTTTTTCTTGATTTTTCTTTAGTTCAATGTGATAAGGTTTCCAATAAACTCATCCATGGCTAGTGCATCTAGGTCGCAGGCTTCAGTTATAGCCTCGACTTTGCTTTCCCAAGTTTCAGGAAGAACACTCAAGAGTTTCTTTACTGCCTTTCCATTAGAAACTATCTCTCCAAAGGAATACATCTCATTCATAATTGAAGTGAACCTGGTACGCATATCTTGTATAGTCTCCCCTTCTGCCATTCTGAATAGTTCGTATTGTCTGTTTAAGTTATCAATTTTGGACTTCTTCACTTGCGTTATTCCTTCATGAGCGGTTTGTAGTTTTTCCTATATGGCTTTATCATCTTGACAAGACGAGATTCGATTATATTCGTCTGTAAATATACCACATATCAGAATTTTTTTGGCTTTGGCATTGTTTTTGATTGCAAGTTTGACTTTAGCATTCCATTCTTTTCTTTCCTTTGGGATTTTGGTGATTCCATTAGTTGATGTTTTCATAGGTATAGTAGATCAATCTAGAATGACTCCCCACAGATCAGGATTTTCGCCGATAAAATGATCCATCTACGATTCTTCCACCATCCATAGTATTTGCCATTGAATAGTGATGGTCGTGTTTGTGAAGATCCCTCTTGGAGGTTAGTTGGTGCTGCCATTGAGTCTTTTCAAGGTGTAAATCTTTTATCGAAAAGACCTGCTCGGATACAAATTGAAGAGACCTTACCACTAGAACAAGAACCAGGTTCTTGTAAGTTGGTTTAAGACAGAACACAAACATTTGTTTAAATTAAAAACCTTGCTCAATGAAGGAAGGAAAAACCTTATTTTATTACTTGATTTTATGATTACAACTCAATAATCAGTAACTTCACCACTACGAGAACTCTCGATTGACTATAATCGACAACCTCTACTCTCCAAAAGGATAAACCCACCTTTTGTTACAAACCTCACCAAAACTCAACTCTACAAGAAGCCAAACCCACTTCTTGTATAAGTAAATGTAACTGTTGACTTAACAATGAATCAAGAAAAATAATTTTACACGTTCAAGACTTTCTAACTCAAGAACTTCTTGAACATAGTAACAATATTGATCTCGAAAGCTTTTACTTGATAAATAACTCTCGCTTTTCTCTCGATGTTAAAGTCGCGCCTTTCTCTTCTGCGTTTGATCTTCTTTTATCGAGATTTCTCGTGCCTTGACTCCTTTTAAATAAGGTAAGGAAGTTGCAATTATAGTTAAACAAGGAGTAGTGATTTTACCTTTTATTGTACAATCCTTTTTCTATACAACTTCCTTACTTAATAAAATATATTAAGGTTTCCTTATTTGTATCAACTTGTATTTTCAGCATCTTTAGCACTTGTACATTTAATTGTTTAATTCTTGCTGCGAAAATTAATTCCGATGGCTGCTGGCTGCGACACTAATTCCAATGGACAAATCTGGCAAACTTATGTATACATATATTTGCATTTCTTGTCTATCATCAAAACACCAATTTTATATTCTTGTAGAATTATAAGATTCTATCATATTCCCCCTTTTTATGAAGACAAACCTGTGTGATCAAACATATAATAATCTTCCCCCTTTTGACAAATCAAAAAGAGTTCAATAACCGCAAAACAAAACCAGAAAATAACCACAGCAACAATTGAAACTCAGCTAGTTGAGAAAAAAAAATGTTCTGGCAACACAAAGAGAAATATCAACATAGAGTCAATGACTCAAAAGAATCAGGTGCATACAAGGTGTTTTTCAAGTTTAAGATTGGCTAGGCTTGGTGGAGTACGAAGAAAGTATATCAAGTACTCTATCAACCCTTGCATTGTTAGCAAGCTGCTGCGGCACCAACTGATCTTTCAACAGATAAATCTCAGCATTGGAAGTATGAAGTTCAGCACGCAAATTCTATTTATCCAATTCAAGAGTGGCATATTTTTCTTCTGCAACTTTGAGTTCCCTGAGTAATTGAGCAACAGGATCATATGAACGTGGAGAAGCATTAGCAACCTGCTCCGATTCCATGGGAATGCCACAATCAATAAGAAAAGATTGAGTAAATATATCTGCACGAGTCAAAACCCGTCCTTCTCCTAATGGTACTTCAAACGCATGAAACACTCTGGTTAAAAGATTCCCAAATGCTAATTGATGAGAACCAAGTTGAGGATCAACGATTCTAACAAAGTGTTTGATGATTAGTGTGGGCAAGTCAATACGTTCTTTATATTCAAGAGCATTCATAAGTCCCATGTCCCTTATAGAATCAATGTGACGATGGTGACCCCTGGGTAATATTCCATTGTGTTCTATTTCAAAAAGAAGCTTATGAACTGATCCCATGACACCTTTTAACATAGTCTGTGCCCTAGAAGTGACTCTTCCTTGAGAAACTTGACTGGAAGACTAGAGTGTTCATCAAAAACACAATGAAATCAGCGATACCCACAGATGGTATGTATAAAATTTCTGCAAGCTTAGTTGCATCAAAAACAATCTCAACTCCCTTCACACTATAAGATACCACATCCCCTTCGAAGATCTTTAAATTTATGTAGAAATCAACTACTTCTTGTTCATAAATAAGATTAGGTTCAAGAAATAGCTCCTCCCACCCCTGAAACCGTAGTAACTCACAAACCTTCTTTTCTATGTCCATTAATAGGATATCAGGATGAAAAGTTCTACACCTAAGCACTGTTTAAGTTTGAAAATACTTTTTCTTCCCAACTTTGAGAAATTTTTCCACGTTTCTTTTTGCAGATTTTGACTTTGACTGAGGGGTTTCAGAAGTTTTAACCTTTGAGCAATCATCAGATTCAGAATCGAGAATCATTGTGGAAATAGATGAGTGAACATGAGACTTACCCAGACGACAACGCTTCCCAGTGGATATCGCACCACCAGTTGGTTTGACTATATTTGCACTCCGAGTTACTAGTCTGTGCGGACGAACTTGTTTGACTGCAATGTGTTTTCGTGGCCGTGTTGATTTCTGAGGGTGAAGTGTGCTGAGAAGAATATCATCAGTGTTTTGTGAATGTGAGGATGGTGGTAGAGGGGAGGTAGATAGGTTTTGAGGAGTGGGCTTCTGAGATGGAGAAGAAGAGAGGTTTTTTGTGGTGGTGGTAATGGGTGTTTCTGTGACTGGTGGTAGTGATGATTCTGTGACTGGCGGTGGTGGTGATATAGGTTGATCTGATTTTGAGGAAGATGGAGAAGAAGTAGGTGGTTTGTTGGTGGGTTGATTTTCTTCCCCCTAAGAAGGTGTTGTATCAATGGAGGGATTTTCTTCCCCCTGAGAAGGTGCATTGTTAGATGAATTTTCATCATCTAAGTATGCAACAAGAGGATTAAGCATGGTTATGAAAGGAAATTTTTTGAAAAATTGAAGAAGAGAAGAAGTTGGTTGCCTGTTGGAAGAAGTGTGTTATTGGGAACGGTTTTTGGTGTCATCTTCGAGGGGTTTTAGTAATTATGAGGGATTGACATTGAAGGGACGTGTGCATTGATAAATGCACCTGCTTTTCAGAGGAGTGACATATGAGAGAGAAAGAGAAATAGTTTCCCTTTTTTTTGTTTTTGAATGCTGATTTTCCATGCTTAGTGTAAATTAATTTTAAGACAACTAGACTAGACCTGGTTCTTATATCCTGAGGACTTGGTAAGGCTGTAATCAATCAAAAAAGATGTGTCCTAGTGAGAGTCGATTTTTCTGAAAAGATTCTCTTCTTAGTGCTTTGGTGAAAATATCCGCAACTTGATCCTCAGTTTTGCAGAATGTAATTACTATGTTTCCCTTTTCAACATTTTCACGAAGAAAGTGATGTCTAATATCTATGTGTTTGGTACGTTTGTGTTGAACTGGGCTTTTGGCCATGTTCATAGCACTGGTATTATCACAAATAATGGGAATACAACCTGTTTTTATACCAAAATCTTTAAGCTGTGGTTTTATCCAAAGATGTTGGGCACTACAAGAAGCAGCTGCCACGTACTCAGCCTCAGCAGTGGATAAAGCAACGAAATTTTGTTTTCTAGTTTCCCGAGATATTACACATGGTCCTAAGAAGTGTGCCATTCCAGAGGTGATTTTTCGATCTACCATATGTCCTACATAGTCTGCTTCAGCAAATCCGTTTAGATTGATTAAGTCTCCAGTTGGATACCAGAGAACCAGGTTCATTGTGCTGTTCAGATATCGCAGGATTCTTTTGACAGCTTTTAGATGTGATTCCTTGGGACAGGACTGAAAAATTGCACATAGACCAACACTGAACACTACATCAGGTCTACTGGCAGTAAGGTATATGAGTGATCCAATCATACCTCTATATCTAGTGTCATTCACTTGTGAACCTAGTTCATCTTTATCAAGTTTTGTTGTTGTCCCAGTGGGTGTGTCATTTGACTTAGTTTCATTCATATCATATTTCTTCAGTAATTCCTTGATGTATTTTTGTTGATGAATTGATGTGCCAACTGGAGTTTGTTTAATTTTGCGTCCTAAAAAGAAGTTTAGTTATCCCATCATACTCATCTCAAATTCACTATTCATTAGTTGAGCAAACTCTACTCCAAGTGAGTCATTAGTTCCTCCAAATATGATATCATCTACATATACTTGAACTATGAACAGATCTTCACCTTCTTTTAGAAGAAACAATGTATTATCAATTTTGCGTCTTGTGTATACACGTGTGAGAAGAAAAGTGGACAATCGATCATACCATGATCTTGGTGCTTGCTTTAGCCCATAGAGTACTTTGTGTAGTTTGTATACATGATCAGGGTACTTGGTATTTTCAAAACCAAGGGGTTGTTTCACATACACTTCTTCTTGTATATAACCATTTAAAAAGGCACTTTTGACATCCATCTAATAGAGTTTAAATTCCATGTGAGTAACATATGCAATCAATATTCTAATTGCTTCAATTCTTGTCACGGGTGCGAAGGTTCCATCATAGACTATCCCTTCTTCTTAGTTATATCCCTGTACAACTAGCCTAGCTTTGTTGCGTATGATTTGTCCTTGTTCATCAAGCTTATTTCTATATACCCACCTTGTTCCTATTACCGTTTTGTTTTATGGTTTAGGAACCAGGTTCCATACTCTGCTTTTTTCAAACTGATTATGTTCTTCTTGCATGGCACTAATCCAATCAGAGTCTAATAGTGTTTCTTTTATATTTATTGGCTTAATCAGGGATACGTAGGCAGAAAAAGCACACATGTTACATAATTTCGATCTTGTTGAGATACCAGAGTTAAGAGGAGTAAAAATTTTTTGTAAAGGATGAGAGCTTTGATGCTTCCAGCTTGAGTTTGGCTGTTGACTAGCTCTTCAGATGCAGTCTGAGCAGTTTCAGTAGCAAACTTATCTTCTGTTTCAGGTGTTTTGTGAGAGGAATCGATTTCTTCTTCCCATATTTTTGGTTTTGATGACCTTGAGTGGGTGACTTCATTCTGTTAATCCTCTGAATTTCCTTCAATTTCACTATTACTTTCATTAAAGAAAACATGAAAACTTTCTTCTACACGGTTTGTTCTTTTATTAAGTACCTTGTAGGCTTTGCTTTGTGAAGAATAACCCAGAAAAATTCCTTCATCACTCTTGGCATCAAATTTACCTAGGTTGTCTTTGTCATTGTTGTGTATAAAGCATACACACCCAAAGGCCCTAAGATGTCCTAAATTTTGTTTTCTTCCTTTTACCAACTCATATGGTGTTTTGTTTAACACTGATCTGATCATGCATCTATTTATTAGATAGCACCTGTGTTTACTACTTCAGCCAAATATGAGTTTGGAAGTTTGCTTGAGATCAACATTGTTCTTGCGATATCTTTGAGTGTTCTATTTTCCTCTCAACTACTCCGTTGTTTGTGGTGTTCTAGGTGCTGAAAAGTTGTGCTCAATCCCGTTTGAAATACAAAATTGTAGGAATTGTGAGTTTTCAAACTCTAGCCCATGACCAGATCGGATGCTAATTATTTCTTTGTTGATTTTTTTCTGAACCAACTTTGTAAAGATTTAAAACATAGTGAATGTTTAATCCTTTGTTGGAAGAACCAGTGTCTAAGTGAATCTGGAATAATCATCGACTATTACAAACACATATCTTTTCCCACCACTGCTTTGTACACGCATTGGTCCACACAAATCCATGTGAAGCAGTTCTAGTGGCTTTGTAGTACTGACTGTCAACTTTTGTTTAAATGATGATCTCACTTGTTTTCCTTGAATGAAGGTTCCACATACTTTGTTGTTACTGAAACTTTTGGTTGGTAGTCCCCTAACCAGGTCTTTAGATATGAGTTTATTTATTGTTGTCATGTTTATGTGTTCCTTACTTTTGTACGAGAGCATGGAGCAATTAGAAACTGCACTTAGGCATTTAAGAGTATCTTCGTTAGAATCAACAATCTTGGCTTGATACACATTCTTGTGTCTCTTACCTAGTAGAACCAGGTTCCCTGTCACTGAATTTGTCACTCTGCATTCTTTTTCTGTAAAGAGTACATTGTTTCCTCAATCGCATATTTGTGATACACTCAATAGATTATGTTGTAGGCCAATCACATAGTATACGTTTTCAATTGCATGAGTATCCATAGACCCAACCTTTCTAATTCTATGAATTTCCCCACTTTTTCCATTACCAAAGGCGACGTTTCCTCCTTTGAAGTTTTTGAGTAAGAGAAAGCTATTTTTATGTACATTCATGTGTCTGGAACATGCACTATACAAGTACCATTGCTGTTGCTTCCTTTTCACTAATCCCTGCTGTTAATTTCGGGGTTAGATTTTGGTACCCAGTTCCACTTTGATTTTTTTCTTGAAAAATGGATGAATAAGATTTTTTCTGGCCCATCTGGGAAGAGATTTGGTAGTAGGGGTTTGTTTTTGTTCATTGGTTTTCTCATGATGAGGTTTTCATAGAGAGTTTAGATTATTGTTATGAGTAATCAATTTTTTCGATAATCGTAACTTTTATGCCCTACCAGCCCACAGTTCATGCATAAACAGTCTATGATGGGATTTTTTACTTGAGGATTAGTTTTATCTAATTATATTTCATGTCTCTCAGAAGTACGATTCTTGTGAATGTTGTCAAGCAATGTGGAGGACGTGGTCCATCTCATACCTTTCCCAACTTCTGTTTTAGTCACAAGAAGCTCTTTGGTTCTCTTCATTCCTTTTACTTACCAAGTCTAGGTTTTTACTTAGCTCAGCATTTTTGGATAATAGATGAAGATTTTGTTTTTCAAGCTTCTTGTTTTCTTCTTTTAATGATGCATAGTCTTCCATTATCAATTCTCTTTTTGAGTCTATTGTTTTATATGAATCGATGAGGATGTAGAGTAAAGATTCTAGCTCCCTTTTTGAGTATGATTTTAAATTGTCTTGTATGTGATGAAGACTAACCTTTTCATTTATATCTTCTTCTTCTTTGTCTTCTTCGGAATCTAATCCAGCCATAAGTGCTAATATAGTTTCTTGGGATCTGCAGGTTTCCTTTTCTTCTTTGGTTTCCACTTCTACTAGGGCGAGAAAGTCATAATCATCTTCTTGTTCTAGTGCAAGAAGATATTTGTTTTCTGTCTCATCATCATCAGATTCTTCATTAGACGAATTCCCCATTGTTGCAAAGGCTTTTTTCATTGAGATATCTGCTTCTTGAGTTGTCATTCTTCTATTTGAAGGAACAAACTTATCTTTCTTAATGTTTTTTGCCTTCTCTGAGGTTGTCTTTTTCTGCTCTAAAGCCCAAAGTGGACAGAATTTGATGAAGTGATCTGGACTTCCCCACTTATGACAAACTTGGTCTTTTGTGCTTTCATTGGATTTTTGAGGAGTTTTCTTTTGGAATGTTTGTCCTCTTTTCAGCATTCTGGTGAACCTTTTGGTTATAAGGGCGATATTTTCATCCTTAAAATCATCTGATGCAGTAGCCTTCAGAACCAAGTTCCTTTTCTTTCTCTTTCCTCCGATATTTTTTCTTGATTTTTCTTGAGTTCAATGTGATAAGGTTTCCAATCAACTCATCCATGGCCAGTTCATCTAGGTCGCAGGCTTTAGTGATAGGCTCGACTTTGCTTTCCCAAGTTTTAGGAAGAACACTCAAGAGTTTCCTTACTACCTTTCCATTAGGACCTATCTCTTCCAAGGAATACATCTCATTCATAATTGAAGTGAACCTGGTATGTATATCTTGTATAGTCTCTCCTTCTGTCATTCTGAATAGTTCGTATTGTCTGTTTAAGTTATCAATTTTTGGACTTCTTGACTTGCGTTTTTCCGTCATGAGCGGTTTGTAGTTTTTCCCATATGGGTTTAGCATCTTGATAAGATGAGATTCGATTGTATTCGTCAGTAACTATACCACAGATCAGAATTTTCTTGGCTTTGGCATTGTTTTGGATTGCAAGTTTGTCTTCAGCATTCCATTCTTTTCTTTCCTTTGGGATTTTGGTTATTCCATCAGTTGCAGTTTTCATAGGTATAGTAGGTCCATCTAGAGTGACTCCCCATAGATCAGGATTTACGCCTATAAGATGATCCATCATACAATTTTTCCACCATCCATAGTATTTGCCATTGAATAGTGGTGGTCGTGTTTGTGAAGCTCCTTCTTGTGGGGTAGGTGGTGCTGCCATTGAGTCTTTTCAAGGTATAAATCTTTTATCGAAAAGACCTGGTCTGATACGAATTGAAGAGACCTTACCCCTAGAACAAGAACTAGGTTCTTGTAAGTTTGTTTAAGAGAGAACACAAACACTTGTTTAAATTAAAAACCTTCCTCAATAAAGGAAGGAAAAACCTTGTTTTATTAATTCAACTAGATGATTTTATGATTACCACTCAATAATCAATAACTTCACCACTACGACAACTCTAGATTAACTATAATCGACTACCTCTACTCTCCAAAAGGCCAAACCCACCTTTTGTTACAAACCTCACCAAAATTCAACTCTACAAGAAGACAAACCCACTTCTTGTACAAAGAAATGTAACTATCGACTCAACAATGAATCAAGAAAAATAATTTTACACTTTCAAGACTTTCTAACTCAAGAACTTCTTGAACTTAGTGACAATATTGATCTTGAAGGCTTTTACTTGATGAATAACTCCCACTTTTCTCTCGATGTAAAAGTCGTGCCTTTCTCTTCTGTGTTTGATCTTCTTTTATAGAGATTGCTCGTGCCTTGAATCCTTATCAAATAAGGTAAGGAAGTTGCAATTATAGTTAAACAAGGAGTACTGATTTTACCTTTTATTGTACAATCCTTTTTCTATACAAATTCCTTACTTAATAAAATATATTAAGGTTTCCCTATTTGTATCAACTTGTATTTTCAACATCTTTAGTAGTTGTAAATTTTATTATTTAATTTTGGCTGCGACAATTAATTCTGATGGCTGCTAGCTGCGACACTTAATTCCAATGGACAAATCTGGCAAACTTATGTATAAATATATTTGCATTTCTTGTCTATCATCAAAACACCAATTTTATATTCTTGTAGAATTATCAGATTCTATCATTGATAATTCCTCCAATTAGCATATATTTAATGAAATTTAATAATTCGATACACCTAATATTTAATTACATATCTCAATATATTAAACCTTAATTATAATGTGGTAACATATAAACAGATTCTTGAATATAAAAGGTAATTGCATTAGTATCAGTGACCTGGATGTATAATTTGTATACTGAATTGAAATTTTTCCTATTCTATATTAATAAGTATTTAGGTTATAATTATATCATCATTGCCAATAGTCATGCAATTATTATCCACTAGTATTTGTATCCCCAATCTCAAAAACTAAGATTCTGACCAAAAAGAGAATTCATTAATTTCCTTTTGTTCCATTAATGTCCACTTGTTTGCCTCTTCCATATAGTATAACAATAATAATCAAAATGAGAAAATCACCTGAAGTATCGTGGCTTTCTTCGCTCAACGCTATCTTCTGTTCTCTCGTCTACTTTTCTTCTTCTCTACAAATTATGTTTACCCTAATTAATATATGACTAATTATAAGAGTAGTGAAAGTGACTCACTATTAATTTTGATATTATTTTCTTTAACCATCAACTAAATAAATTAGTAAAACTTCCCCATTATTTTCATAATTATAATTACGAATAATTCAAAATACCCATTTAGAACCCATCGAGAAGTATTTTATGAAATAAAAAATTCTAGTGCTCCAAACGATCAAGTTGGATCGTTACAAAAATAATGTTTGGAGGACAAGTTAATTATATACTTGTATGAATATTTTACTGGGAAAATAAAAAAATCAAGATTTATTTGTATGGTTTAATTTATTAATTTAAAAGTTAATTACAAATGATTTCGTTTGATATTTAGTAAAACATCGAACCAACACAAAAAATTGTGAAGTTGAAAACCCCCAATTTTATTAGTTTGATTTATACATTTAAATTTTTTACATAAATAATTTAATTTGACATATAAAATGAATCAAGTTGATGATCATGTATCACTAGATTTTCTTATTTCAGAAAGAGTGGCATATTCTTATCTCATAAAGAGTGTAAAGTTGATGCATTATTCTTTTATAATACAACACTTACTATATCACACAACTACAATAAAATAGGTAATTGCTTTGTAAAAATGAGTCAATGATGATTTATATGTCAACTAGTATTTGATATCCTTTCAACACTTACAATTTAATATATTTTAATAACTCAATATTCCCTAATCGCATTTGTTTCTCAAAATCGAATTGGAACAATAGTAGGATTTTGAAGTTTATCAAGTCACCAAATTATAATTACGAAATATATTTTATCTCAATTTAACATAAAATAATCAAAACAAATTAACTAACTTATTTAAATAACAACATATAAAGGGAGTTGAGGGATCAAACCATGTTTTTGTAATAAAATATAATGCCATTATAATTATATAAAAATAACAAATTTGAGAAGAGATGACAAATACAGAAGAACATATATCGCGTCATATTAATAAGTATTAATTATTTAATCTAATTAGAAATTAAAATGAACGTAGACACATTTAAATAAATTGTAGTTATTTTTGTGAGTGTTTTAATTGTAATTAAATTTGTGGATGTTTTCAATTAAATAAAAAAGAGGAGAAACACCATAAAAGTTCTTTTGAAATTAAAAATGAAAGAAAAGGAAGGTAAATGAATAATATTCTGTAATATTGGTTACATTGAGTTAATAAAGATAAATAACCTAATGACTACTAGGAGAATCTTTCTAAAAATAACAAATCAAAAACTACAATATCTATGATATATAGCTACGGCATCAAATTCTTCATTAGTTATTCGATTTTAGTGACAAAATTTACTTTTCGTGGGTATATATATGAGACAAATATTTTTAGTGATGAAACATAAGAATTCGTATCAAATTTTATCCAGTTAAGTTTTTCACCAAAAAATTATTTGGCGCCATTTTGTTAAATAGTGTTAGTTATGAATTTAAAATTATCGGTGACGCACTATTTCGTCACTAATAGTGTATGCAATTCATGACAAACTGTCACATCAAATTCGTCACTAACTGTTCACTTAATGACAAAATTAACTTTTCGTGCTTAAATATATGAGACACATACTTTAGTAACGAAACAGAAAAATCCGTAGCAAAGTTTTATCCACTAAAGTTTCCCACCATAAAATTAATTGGTGTCATTAATTAAGTACTGTTCATCATGAATTAAAAGTTATCAGCGACACATTATTTCGTCAGTAATATTGTATATAATTCATAACAAAATATTTTGTCTTATAATTTATTAAATTTTTGATACAAAAGAATTTCATCTAAAATAATATGTTGTTACAATATCGACAAATTAGAATTCGTAATTAACTATTATAAATCTTAGCTATGAAAATTTATATTTAATCATTATGACATTTATTTTGTCACAAATAATATAAATAATTTGTGATAAATATTTTATTGTCTCTAATCAATCTATGATTTAGTGACAACAAAAATAGCAACGACTTAAGATTTGTAGTGAATAATTAAACTATTTGCTACGAAAATAATTCGTAGCTAAATAAAATATTTTTTCTACAATTGTTCATAATTATAGGTGACAACTTACAAAAAGAAGAATACAAGTGTTTCATAAGGAATAGAAAGATATTAAAACCAATGTGTAATTTGAAAAATACAATCCGGGTTATAGATATTGTGAGTAGGCACGGTTCTACCACTAGATCACTAATATTTATTTGTTTAGCACTTTTCTTTTTTATTGGATAAGCTTTCGTTGATAAGCACGATAAAAAAAAAACTTTTGTCAAGTGTTTGTGCTATGTTTTGTGCATGTCTATTGATTTGTGACTGGTAAACTAGAGTAACTATATAGAGATAACACCGACTTATAAACTTAGTCTTTGCAAAGGTGTAATATATTTCTTCAATTTCTATTAATTTTTCCCATTAGTTTGAAAATTGAAATAAACTAAAAAATAAAAGTACAAATAAAAGAAATAAACTAATAAGGATTTCAAATATATTATGATGAAGTACTATAGTTATTGGTATCAATGTTCAATTCAAAACGATTATTCATTTTTGTAATAAACTAAAAGTTTGATTTTAAATAAGTTTATTGTTGTACTGAATTATTTTAACAGATTACAATAATAAATAAATAAAATGACAAATTCATACTGAATATATTTAAAGACATTTTAAAAAATACACTGTTTAGTTAAAATATAATCAACATTTGAATGAATTGTGGGTGGTAAATTTCATTTATTTGTATAAGAGTATAAATAATTATATAATATATTGTTTCTACAAAAGTTAAATTTGAAAGAAGTAAATGAAGTATAAAATAAAACAGAAATAAACCACAAGAGAGAGTTGGTCTAATGGTAAGTATTCTTCACTTCAAACCTTAAGGTTGTTAGAGATAATTGATTTCGCCACTGATTGAAGTAAAATAATTAGCGAAGTAAAGTTTTATCGGTAGTAATAACCTTTGTAATAACAAAACATACTGTTAACTACAAAAAATATACTTTTTACAACAAATAAATTTGTCACAAAGGTTTAAGCATTTTGGGATTATTTTTCATTTCGTAGTTAATATAATACTTTTAGCGACGAAGCACTATATCGTCTTTGTATAGTTTTAGAGACACACCTTTAATGACAACTGAGTGACAAATTATTTTTTGTCATACAAGATTTTTAGTGAAGAAATATTATTTATTAATGACGAAACGGAAAAGACACAAAATTACCTCTGAACTATCGAAAATAGTTTAAATATACCCTTAAACTATATCTTGGCTCAAAAATACCATTCTATTAAAATATTGGGTCACTTTTACCCTTACTTTTAACAGAGGAATGTTAAGTGGCATATGGAAGCCACGTGGAGGCCACACGGACGCTATGTGAACGCCACATAAGCACCAAACAACCTCACCTCTACATAGACTCAAAAAATCTTAATTACTATTTTTTCCCTCATTTCTCTAATAGATATAATTTTCACCCCATTCTAATTTCTCTAAAACATGATACGATTTCTCCTTTCTTTTTCTTATACGATTTTCCCTTTCTCTTATATAATTTCTCCTAGAGTTTCAATGATTACCTCTAATGGACGCCATTGGATTTCAAATTTGATTTCGCGGTGGCTCTAGGTTACGAAGTGGATTTTCGCGTCTCAGTAACATGAGTCATAAACACATCCTTCGATAAACTTGAAACTTAAAATCTACAACATGACTTAAACGAAGGAAACTAAAACATTAATTGTATACCTGGTGCATCGAATGGAGGATCAAAGAAACGGTACATTTCACTGGAATGAAAAATGCAAAAAGAGAACAATCCACGAGCTATTCCATAGACAAAAAGAAAATACAGGACATATGCAAAGGGCAAATATATATATTTTTTTAATCAATTTCACTACAAAATGTTATGACAGAAAGATGAAATATTTTTGAAGTACATCAATTACCATTTGTCAACTTGTTAAAACCCATTGTACTTCACTGTAGGCTTTGGGTCCTTCTTTCCGTATCTATATCTATATCCATGGCCTTGCAAATTTCTTCGGTAAGAAAAAATGAAGAGACTCGTTTTATCGATGGAATGGAAAAGGATTAAAGGAGCAATCTGGAATTTTTTTTTGAAGAAATGACACTTAACACACCTCCGTTTAAAGTAAGGGTAAAAGTTGTTGGGTATGTAGCAAGAATTGATGGGCAATATAGGGAAGGAGAGGAATTTGAAAAGTTTAGAACTTGAAAGGTTGGGAACTTGAAGAGTCCTCTAATTCTTTAATGAAAAAGGCAATAGTCCCTCATCGGTAATGAAAATGAAAATAGGAGAGTTTAAATAAATAAACACTCCTATTAATTGTTAAAAGGATTGGAAATATAGACCCCCACTCGCGCCGTCGTCGTTGTCGCTCGCTCACTTCGGCTTCGGCTTCGGCAAATGATCGAGAGATAATTTTTTGGACAAATTTATTTTAATTATTTATTTAATTAATTTAATGGTAAAAAATTATTTTCAATTAATTAGTTTATAACAGAAGTTAACCGAAATGTTTTGAACTTTTTAGTTAATCCGACCCGACTCGGATCTGCGCACGTGACCCGTTTTAAATTCCGTTATATTTAAAAATTCCCGCCATGACTGTTCTGAAAGGTTGCAACTTTCAGGAACAGTCAATACCATTTGAGAGTTAGCAACCTTTCATTAATGGTCGTGTAAATTCTGAAAGGGTTTCAACCTTTCAGAATATATTCTTCTTGCCTATAAATACCATTCAGTCTTCAGAATATTGACTAACGAATTTTCTGATCTTCCTTCTTCTTAAAAACACATATTTCTTCGTGTACTTTCCTGCTGTGGATTAATTCGCAAACAGTAGAGTTTTTGGTATCTATACTCTACTGATTAAGATCATTTTACCCTAGGACGTTATATTCCAAATCAAATCTCGGATACTAGAGGGGAATAATTTCCTTAAGGGGACACTGTGAATTCAGTGGACTTGATTTTCTTCCTAAATTATTAAAAAGAGTATTCCAGAATCTGGTAAGTTTTACAGATTCAATTATTTTTTACAAATAAATTTATGTTCATCTTATTTACTGGTTCTAAAAATCTCAGTTACTTCGTGTTTCTGAATGATTTATCACAACCAGTAATTTCTGATTTTGATAACACAGATTGGCAACAATCTTAAGGAAATTAAATAAATCTGTGTTTATGGTGGAGTCAACAAATCTTTGTGATTTTATACTCCTTTAAGTCTGCAATTATAATTTATTGCTTACTTATATTGTATCAATTTTGTTTATCAGAAATGGAAAACACTGGTGTTACAGTGGCTGTTGTTGCACCAACCCGAACTCTTGTATCACAAGCATAGAAACCGGGTAAATTCACAGGTGTGAATTTCAAAGGATGGCAGCAACGGGTATTTTTCTTGCTTACCACTCTTGGTCTGGAGAAATTAACAAGTGAAGATACTCCAGTACCTGCTGATGATATGCCAGACAGGGAAAAATTTATGACTGTTGAAGCATGGAAACAGTCAGACTTCCTATGTAAAGGTTACATTTTGAGTGCTTTAGAGGATGACTTATATAATGTATATAGTGCAATAACAACTTCAAAAGAGTTGTGGAATTCACTTTATAAGAAATATAAGACAGAAGATGCATGCTTGAAAAAGTTTGTGGTTGCAAAGTTTTTAGACTATAAAATGGTAGATAGTAAAATTGTTGGATCACAAGTGCAGGAACTTCAACTTATTCTCCATGATCTGATTGCTGAAGATATGGTAGTAAATAAAGCTTTTCAAGTGGCTGCAATGATCGAGAACTTGCCTCCTTCGTGGAATGATTTCAAGAATTATCTAATGATTGAGGAAGATAACAGAAATGTCGAAAAGAAGTCGCGTAAGAGTTCAACAATCATTGGAGTTAATATTGTTGAAGAAGCTCCGACCAAAGACAAAAAGAGAAAGAAGTCCAACGGGCAGAAGTGAGAAAAGGCTAAGAACAAATTCAAAGGCAACTATTATAATTGTGGCAAGGCTGGTCATAGATCTTCTGATTGTCATGCTCCAAGAAAGCACAAAAACAAAGGCAAAGGCAAAAGTCAAGCAAACATCGTGGAAAAGATGGAAGATACAAATGATTTGTGTGCAATGATATCAGAGTGTTACTTAGTTGGAAATCCCAAGGAGTGGTTTCTCGACACAAGTGCTACTAGACATATTTCCTCTACAAAAGAAGTCTTTGCAACGTACACTCTTGCTGAGTACGATGAAGATTTATTCATGGGAAATACAGCAACAGCAAGGATTGCAGGAACTGGGAAAGTAATGTTGAAAATGACATCAGGCAAAGTGTGACTTTAAACAACGTTCTGCATGTCCCTACTATTATGAAGAATTTAGTTTCTGCTGCACTACTCGTTAAGAACGGGTTGAAGTGTGTCCTAGTTAGTGATAAAGCTGTAATAAGTAAGAATAAAATGTTCATAGGAAAGGTCTACCTCAATGAGGATCTTTTCAAACTAAATGTAATGGTTATTGACATTATTAATAAAAATTCTGCTTCTGTTTACTTATTGGAGTTAAGTGTTTTATGGCATGCCCGTCTGGGACATGTAAATTACAAAGCCTTGCAAAAATTTGTTAATCCAGAAGTATTGCCTAATTTTAAATGCGATAAGTCGAAATGTGAAATTTGTGTTGAAAGTAAGTTTGTTAAACATCCTCACAAGTCTGTTGAAAGAAATTCTAAAACTTTAGACTTAATTCACACAGATATATGCGATATGAAGTCAACACCATCTCGTGGTTGAAAAAAGTATTTTATAAGTTTTATTGATGGCTGCACTCGATTTTGTAATGTATATTTGCTTAATAGTAAGGATGAAGCAATTGATGCATTTAAGCAATACAAAAATGAAGTGGAAAACCAATTGAATCTAAAGATAAAAATGATTCGAATTGATAGGGGTGGAGAATATGAATCTCCTTTTGCAGAGATATGTTTGGAATATGGTATTATTCATCAAACTAATGCACCTTATACACCACAGTCAAATGGTTTGGCAGAACGGAAGAACAGAACATTAAAGGAAATGATGAATGCCTTAATGATCAATTCTGGTTCACCGCAAAATCTTTGGGGGAAGCCATCCTCACAACTAATAAAATACTCAATAAAGTAGCCCATCGAAAAACACAATCAATTCCATATGAGTTGTGGAAAAGAAGAAAACTCAACTTGAAATATTTCAAAGTGTGGGGGTGTTTAGCCAAGGTAGAGGTTCATTTACCTAAGAGGGTTAAAATTGAACCCAAAACAATAGATTGTGTCTTTATTGGGTATGCTGTGGATAGTAAAGTCTGTCGATTTTTGGTTCACAAATCTGATAATCTTGAGATTCATGTTAATACGATAATTGAATCAGATAATGCAGAGTTTTTTGAAAACATTTATCCGTATAAAACTGAAAGTGAGTCAACAAATTAAAGACATAAACGACCACGAGAAGAATCAATGGAAAATATTCTAACTAGTGAGGAACCTAGGCAAAGTACTCGACAACGAAAATCTGTTTCTTTCGGACCAGATTTTGTAGCACTATTGCTTGAAAATGAGCCTCAAACATTGAAAGCAGCTATGTCTTCGTCAGAGTCAACTTATTGGAAAGAAGCGGTCAATAGTGAGATTGAATCAATTTTAAGTAATCACACTTAGGAATTGACTGATCTTCCTCCAGGAAATAAACCTTTAGGATCAAAATGGATCTTTAAAAGGAAAATGAAACCTGATGGGAGTATTGACAAATATAAGGCTAGACTGGTAGTCAAAGGGTACAGACAAAAGGAAGGTCTGAACTATTTTGACACATACTCTCCCCTAACAAGGATAACATCAATGAAGATGTTAATATCACTAGCAGCAGTGCATGATCGTAATATCCACCAAATGGATTTAAAGACAGCCTTCTTAAATGGAGAGTTAGAGGAAGAAATTTACATGGAACAACCTGAAGGGTTTATAGTTCCTGGTAAAGAAAAGAAAGTGTGCAAACTTGTGAAGTCACTTTATGGACTCAAGCAAGCACCCAAACAATGGATTGCTAAATTTGATCAAATAATGTTGGCAAATGGATTCAAGATTAACGAATGTGATAAATGTGTTTACATTAAAAACGTTATGAATCATAAAGTCATTGTTTGTTTGTATGTTGAAGACATGTTAATAATAAGTAAAGAAATTGACGATATAAATGCTACTAAGCGCATGTTGTCCAGCAAGTTCGATATGAAAGACTTAGGAGTTGCTGATTTGATCTTAGGGGTCAGGATTATCAAAACTCCCCAGGGACTAGCATTATCTCAATCTCATTATATTGAAAAAGTATTGGATAAGTTCAATTACTTGAATTTCAATGTAGTCAAAACTCCAATTGATTTAAGTTGTACATTTAAAAAGAATGAAGGTCAAAGTGACTCTTAATTAGAATATGCCAGAGTGTTGGGAAGTTTGATGTATATTATGAATTGCACGCGACCAGATATAGCATGTGCTATTAGTAAACTGAGTCGGTACAGTAGTAATCCGAATCAAACTCACTGGATGGCTATGAAACGTGTGTTCGGTTATCTAAAATGGACACAACATTATGCTTTGCATTATAATAAATATCCTGCTGTGATTGAAGGATATAGTGATGCAAATTGGATCACCGGGTCAAATGATGTAAAATACACGAGTGGTTATGTATTCATACTTGGTGGAGGAGCTGTCTCTTGGAAATCTTCCAAACAGACATGTATTGCTTGCTCCATAATGGAATCTGAATTCATTGCTTTGGATAAGGCTGGTGAAGAAGCGAAATGGCTCCGAAATTTCCTAGAGGATATTTCATTCTTGCCCAAACCTGTTGGACCAATTTACATACATTGCGATAGTCAAGCAGCAATAGGTAGGGCAGGGAGCGTTATGTACAACGGGAAGTCTCGTCATATACGACGTAGACATAACACAATAAGACAACTTCTCTCTAGTGGAATTATCACAATTGACTATGTAAAGTCGAGCGATAATGTGTGAGATCCACTAACGAAAGGCCTAGTGAGAGAGGCAGTTGAAAGATCATCTAAGGGAATGGGTTTACGGCTTAGGACAAGTCAGCATGACGGTAACTCTATCTAGCAGACTGGAGATCCGAAGAGCTAGATTTAAGGAGAAAAACAAAGTTGTGGCTGACGGTTCGACATTGTCAATTAACTCAATCCATTCTCATGATGAAGACAATGTTCAGGAAAATGTTAAGACTTTAAGGCTTGTTAATAAGGTAATAAAGCTTAAAGTTTTTAATGATTTGCTAAGTTTCATAGATTTGACCAAATAGTGTATCTACGAGATGACACGATTAGAAATCACCTATGTGAGTGTGAAGTGGAAGCCGCTTCAAAGAGAATTTTATGTCAAAAGCCTATTCTCTATACACTCATGAAACCAGGAGGTATTCATGGCCGAAACGAACACAATCGTAAGAATCATAAACATTAAAGGTTTAATTGTGCGACATATGATTGTCTAGGTATACACCAAAGTTCGACGGTTCAAAGATATCACATCTACCGATTGATCGAGTATATCCGACATATGTTCACTACGGAAAGTCCAAGGGGAAACCTACTTATCCAGATGCAATTAATCCTTGCTTGTAAAGTACACAATTGTCCGTGCATTCCTATGTTATAACTATTTCCCATCAATGTGGGGGATTGTTGGGTATGTAGCAAGAATTGATGGGAAATAGAGGGAAGGAGAGGAATTTGAAAAGTTTAGAACTTGAAAGGTTGGGAACTTGAAGAGTCCTCTAATGCTTTAATGGAAAAGGCAATAGTCCCTCATCGATAATGGAAATGAAAATAGGAGAGTTTAAATAAATAAACACTCCTATTAATTGTTAAAAGGGTTGGAAAGAGGGGACCCCCTCGCGCTGTCGTCGTCTTCGCTCGCTCTCTTCGGCTTCTGCTTCGGCTACGGCTACGGCTTCGGCTTCGGCAAATGATCGATCGAGAGATAATTTTTTGGACAAATTTGTTTTAATTATTTATTTAATTAATTTAATGGCCAAAAATTATTTTCAATTAATTAGTTTATAAAAGAAGTTAACCGAAATATTTTCAACTTTTTAGTTAACCCGACCCGACTCGGATCCGTGCGCGTGACCCGTTTTAAATTCCGTTATATTTAAAAATTTTCGTCATGACTGTTCTAAAAGGTTGCAACTTTCAGGAACCGTCAATACCATTTGAAAGTTTGCAACCTTTCATTAATGGTCGTGTCAATTCTGAAAGGGTTTCAACCTTTCAGAATATATTCTTCTTGCCTATAAATACCATTCAGTCTTCAGAATATTGACTAACGAATTTTCTGATCTTTCTTCTTCTTAAAAACGCATATTTCTTCGTGTATTTTCCTGCTGTGGATTGATTCGCTGACAGTAGAGTTTTTGGTATCTATACTCTACTGATTAAGATCATTTTACCCTGTGAGGTTATATTCCAAATCAAATCTCGGATACTAGAGGGGAATAATTTCCTTAAGGGGACACTGTGAATTCAGTGGACTTGATTTTCTTCCTAAATTATCAAAAAGAGTATTTCAGATTCTGGTAAGTTTTACATATTCAATTATTTTTTACAAATAAATTTATGTTCATCTTATTTACTAGTTCTAAAAATCTCAGTTACTTCGTGTTTCTGAATGATTTATTACAACCAGTAATTTCTGATTTTGATAACACAGATTGGCAACAAAAGTGACGCAATACTTTAACTGAAAGGGTATTTTTGAGTCAGAATATAGTTTAAGGGGTATATGTGAGCTATTTCTGATAGTTCAAGGGTTGTCTTTTCCGATGACCAAATTAGTTGTCCCTGATAATCAAATTTGTTGTAGTGAACTATGAGTGAGATGAAAAAGAAAACAATATATGTTATAATATAGGATAACAAAAACATGACAAGAGAAGGTGTTAATTGGATTGTTTTATTACTTGGAATGTACACAGTAGCTTCTCATCAGATTGCGATGAAATGATCATACTGCTTTGCAAAGCTTCATCCCTATTCAATTTTTTTTACTTATTAATGAACTCATAAGACAAAACGACGCGAGAGGTTTCTCCTTCTTTTATCACTTTCATCCATTCTACTGCTGAAGTTGACATTATTTATCTATAAATCGATTCAATTCAATAAAGGCAGAAGAAATTTTTTGGTTAGGATTATTTTTCTTTCTCTTGTCTTATATTTATCACAAGTATTGCATGGGTATCTTTTAACTTGAGCAATTTCAAGAATTAGCTTCTCTCTCTCTCTCTCTCTCTCTCTATATATATATATATATATATATATATATAACTATATATATATATATATATGTAGAATTTCTACTACAATTAATTTTTGCCTTTTATAGACTTATTTTCACACATATGTATCACAACAAGGTGTTTGAATTGACTGTAAAATTTGTCAAATTCAAACCTATATTTAAGTTTGTTTTTTGTGTGACCTATTTTTAGATCAATTTTTATTTATGAAATTATTTGAAAAATATAAAAAATAACTTAAAATAAGTCAAAAATAATTTAAAATAAGTTAGGAACTGTTTATCAAGGTTAAAATAAAAAAAATCAAGACTTATTAGTATGGTTTAGTTTATTAATTTAAAAGTTAAACACAAATGATTTGGTTTGATATTTTAAAAAATTGAACCAACATGAAAAATTGCGAAGTTGAAAACCCCCAATTTTATTATTTTGATTTATACATTTAAAATTTTTACACGAATAATATAATTTGATACTTAAAATGAACAAAGCTGATGATTTTGTATCACTAGATATTCTTATCTTAAAAAGAGTGAGATATTCTTATATCTCAGAATTAGTGTTCAATTGATGCATTAATCTTTTACAGTGCAACACTTACGATATGCCACAACTACCATAAAAATAGGTAACTACTTTGTAAAATGATTCAATGATGATTTATATGTCAACTAATATTTGAAATATCTTTTCAGCACTTACTATTTGATATATTTTAACAACTCAATTTCCCCAGTCTCTTTTGTTTCTCAAATTCGAATTGGAACTACAGTAGGATTTTTAAGTTTGTCAAGTCACCAAATTGTAATTACAAAATATATTTTTATCCCAATATAACATAAATTAATCAAAATAAATTAACTAATTTATTTAAATAACAACATATAATCTACCATATATAGAAAGTGAAGGGATCAAACTAAGTTTTTTTAATAAAATATAATGGCATTATAATAACATAAAAATAACAAATTGGAGAAGAGATGACAAACACAGAAGAACATATATCGCATAATATTAATATGTATTTATTGTTTAATTTAATTAGAAATTAAAATGGACGTAGACACATTTAAATAAATTGTAGTTATTTCTGTGAGTTTTTTAATTCCAATTAAGTTTGTGGATGTTTAAAATTAAATAAAAAAGAGGAGAAACACCATAGAATCCTTTTGAAATTAAAAGCGAAAGAAAAGGAATTTTAAATAAAAATACTTTGTAATATTGCTTACATTGAGTTATTAACGATAAATAACCTAATGACTACTAGGAGAAGCTTTCTAAAAAGAACAAATCAACATCTATGAGTGATACAAAAAAGAAAACGGTATATATTATAATAGAGGATTAAAAAAAAACATGACAAGAGTAGGTGTTAATTGGATGTTTTTGTTTGGTGGGATGAACACGGTAGCTTCTCATTAGATTTGCGATGAAATGATCATATTGCTTTGCAATACTTCATCCCTATTCAATTTTTTTAACTTATTAATGAACTCATAAGATAAAACTACGCGAGAGGTTTCTCCTTATTTTATCACTTTCATCCATTCTACTTCTGATGTGGACATTATTTCTCTATGAATCGATTCAACTCAATAAATGGAGAAGAAATATTTTGATTAAGAAGAATTGTCTTTCTCTTGTACTATATTTATTACAAGATTTGCATGGGTATCTTTTAACTTAAGTAATTTCAAGAATTAGCTTTTATTTTTATAGAATTTCTACCGAAATTAAAGTGTGTTTGATATGAAGTAAAACATATATTGGAAAATGTTTTCCAATTTTCTCATGTTTGGTTGGGACAAAAGTTCTGGAAAATGTTTTCCAAATCATCTCATTTTCGTCAAATTTAAGGAAAATAACTTCCCTTCAAAAATTAATGAAAACATTTTTCAAAACTCTCCACCAATTTCAAATTACATTTTTTTGGGGAAAACAACCATTTAAAAAAATTCAATTTAAAAAAAAAAATTTACCAAATCCCGGGCACCCACTCACCCACCACCGGCCACCCCTTCCCCCACCCCAACCCCTCCACAAAAAAATACTTTTGCTTTTTAAAATTATTTAAAACTTCAAATTTTTATTTTTAAACTCCTCCCCCCTTCTCCCCCCCCCCGCAGCCAGCCTCCCACCCACCCCCAACTCCCCAAAAAAATAAATTTATTTTTTAAAAATACTATAAAGTTCGAATTTTTATTTTTTTTTTCATTCCTGCTCGCTCCCCCACCAAACCCCCCCCCCCCACCACCACCACCACAAATTAAAATTGTTTTAAAAAATATATTTTTAATTTCATAAATTATTTTCTACTCTAATAAAAAAAAAAGATGTCTCTCAAAAACATTTTTCATTAATACACCAAACACTAAAAACCATTCATGGAAAATATATTCTACTCACCAACCAAACATGAGAAAATAAGTTCAAAATCTACTTGTTTTCTAGGAAAACATTTTCTAGGAAAACATTTTCCATGGAAAATATTTTCCTTCATACCAAACACACCCTTAATGTTTGCCTTTTATAGACTTATTTTTACACCTATGTATCGCGACAGGGTGTTTGAATGGACTTTAAAATTTCTCAAACCCAAACCTATTTTTAATTCTTTTCTTGGCGTGACCTATTTTTAGGTCAGTTTTTTATTTCTGAAAGTATTTGACAAATATAAAAAACAACCTAAAATAAGTCAAAATGATTTAAAATAAATTAGGAACTTTTTTCCAAGGTTAAAATAACATGAAATAAATTATAAAAAAATTGATGTTTATTATTTTTGTTTGATTTTTTAATTTAAAATTTTGACGAAAATAAATTTGTTTGATATTTGAAAAAAAAGGAAACCAGCCCGATAAAATTCGAGGTTGAAAAACCCCAATTCTATTAATTTCGTTTATAAATTTAAAATTTTTAAATAAAAAGTTCAATTTGAGATTTTAAAAATCTGAGCAGATCCAATCATTTACACCCCACTTATAACAATTATATTGTTATATTAAGAAGAGTGTTCAATTTGTTGCATTAACCTTTTACAATACAACACTTGATAAAAAAAAAGGTAATTGCTTATAAAATATGAGTCAATGATGATTGATAGAGTCAACTAGTATTTGAAACATTTTTTCAACACTTACTATTTAATACATTTTTTCAACAACTCAATTATCCTTAATATCGTTTGTTTCTCAAATTCAAGTTGAAACTACAGAAGAATTTTGATGTTTATCAAGTCAACAAACTATATTTATAAAATATATTCTATCCCAATTTAACATAAAATAGTTAAACTATATTGAGGGAGTAAACCAAGTTTTTGTAATAAAATATAAAGTCATTATGATAATATAAAAATAACAAATTTGAAAAGAGAGAAGAAATACGGAAAAATAGTTATTTTGTGATCATTAATATGTATTAATTGTTCAATTAATTAGAAATTAAAGTGGATGTAGACACATAATTTATACTATTGCTTACATTGAGTTATTAAAGATAAATAAATGAATGAGAGACAACAAAAAGTAATCCAGTATACTATAATATAGAATAACATAAGCATGACAAGAGAAGGTGTTAGTTGGATTTTTTTTGTTGGGGTGCAAACGGTAACTTCTCATAAGATTGGGGTGAAATGATGGTATTGTCTTGCAAAACATCATCCCATTTCAAGGTCTATAACTTATCAATGAACTCATAAGACAAAACTACGCGAGAAGCGTATCCTTCTTTTATCGCTTTCATCCGTTCTTCTTTTGGTGTTGACTTAATTTCTCTAACAATCGATTCAATTCAATAAAAGGAAGAAGAAAATTTTTGGTTGGGAAGATTTGTGTTTCTCTTGTAGTATATTTATAATAACCTGCGCATGGATCTTTTCAACTTTGGTAAGTTGATATAAATTTTTTTAGCTATTTTTGTGTATGGCTTTTATTTTTACGATATTCTTTTCTTAATTAATCTTTGCCTTTTATAATTTTAATTTTCTTCCAATTGTTAATGTTTTCCTTTTATAGACATATGTATTGACATATGCATCACAACATTTACTATATGATACAACTACCATAAACATAAGTAATTGCTTATGAAAAATGAGAGGGTGTTTCGATTGACTTAAAAGTCGGTCAAACTTACTTTTAATTTAGCTTTTGATTTCTGAAAGTGTTTAACAAATAAAAAAAATAATTTAAAATAAGTCAAAAGAAGACTTAAAAGAAGCCGGAAAGTGTTTGACAAGGTTAAAAATAACTAAAAATAAGTTTAAAACAACTTAAAATATTTCAAAACCCAAAAGTAGGTCTCCCACTACTTTTTAATCATTGACTTAAAGTCATTTAAGTTTGATTTTTTAATTTGACTTAAAATATAAGTTTGACTTAGTATTTGATACTCAATTGTTTGATAGGTATACTAAAAGTAGATATTCAATATTAATTGTCAATTTAAAAAATCAAGAAGTAATGAATCAATTTTTTCCACTTCTGCCCTAATAATTACCCATTTTGTTCAATTGAAAAGTTATGTAGACTTTAGATATTCTTAGTATAGTAGAATTATATTATTCAAATTACATCTTTTGTTAAATTTTTTTTAGGGGAGTGCATTACCTTACCTTGACAAACAATTGTATGGAGAGAGTATAATTTTTTCAACATAATTAAGGCGTAAGATATGTTGAAAGTTACTAAAGTTATGTGCCTCACCATGTTTATTCTAATGACCATTAATGTATTTATATATAAGAATTGTTTATTTAAAAGAGAAAAAACATTAAATCTCTCCTTAACTTGGCATTAAAACTTACTTAGTTGTAACGATTATTTTCGATCGTTTTGAGCACTAGAACTTTATATGTCAGAAAATTCTTTTCGATAGATTCTAATGGGTGTTTTGGACCATTGATAATTATAATTATGAAATCAATGGGTTAGTTTGATAATTTATTTAGTTAGTGATTAGATAAAATAATATTAAATTTAATAGTGAACCACTTTTACTATTTTTATAATTAGTCTTATATAATAATTAGGGAGTAAATATTTTATAGAAGGAATAAGGGTTTGGTCGAGGAAAAGGGCGTCAAAACTCATTGTGCCTCATCACCACATAAACACAAAGAGCATATCGTAGCTTTAGGTAAATCAATCACGAGTATTAGATCTTATATTACATTATGGGTAGTTTAATACTAGTTATTATATTACTAATAATGAAAAGTAGATAGAATAACTGAATTGAAAAGGTTAGAAACGGAGGCACTGATAAATTGGACTTGGGGTAATATAAGATTATTATGGATAATATATAAATGTGGTAGAATATGGTTCATAGTTGTGAGGGCATTACATTATGATTAGAAGGAAGAATTTATTACAGGTGGAATTAATGTTGACATTATGGTTATGGTCTGTAAGAGTTATGGTCATAGTTAGAAATATTGGACCATTTCTTTTGTTTGGTTTTCGGTTATGGGAACTCGTGTTTGATTATTATTTTATAAATCAAGTTTTAATATATTGAGACAGATAATTAAATATTAATTGTAGTATATTATTTGGATACAATAAAAGTTATATTATTCAAGAAATAAAGAATTAACCTTAGGGTTAAATATAAAAGATAAGAGACCTGGCATGTTAATAAACCTCGATATTAGAAAATTGAGTATAGATTTCTGTTTGATGATATTTAGATCTAGGCTAGACATAGAATAATATGAGTCTTTATAGGTTTGTTAACTTACAAATTATGCATATATACTTGATAGATTAGAAACGTTCGGAAGCATTGAGGAAAGGAAAAACATTGGAGAAGTAGCTACTTGACTTCAGTTCTTCGATGGAGGTAGGTTATGGTTTACTTCTATTTGATAAATAAACTCTCAATAGAGATTGATATGTATTAAGTGATATTATAAAGTCTCGTATGTACTTGATTGTGTGGTTGTATGTCTTGATTGTGTGGTTTGTAATTGACCTAAAATTATGAGACTGTTGAATTTCTAATCTTGAACCCTCTCTATTAAAATGACTCCATGAATAAAGAATGTTTGATAATATAAAAAAATGAGATAATTGGATCAGAGTGTAACATTTCGACACGGTATTGTTGGATCGAAATGTTACGTTCCGACACCTTATTACAGAATTGAAGTGTCACGTTCCGACACGATATATGGGATCGGAGTGTCACATTCCGACACAATAACATTAAAGGAAGGGAATCTTAAAGTAACTTAATATAGTTAATCTCAAAGAACCTATTTTCCATATGAGTATGGTAGGGAGGCATGAGTCCTCATAGGTATGCTTGATGTTGTTATTGATGGTGTACCTATTATGGTGAGGTTGTCAATGGTTCATGTGTTTGCTGTTTGCCACTTGTTAAGTATTGTAGTAAATTTTATATTATTATTTAATATATGTTGATTTCTATTTTGAGTTGGTCGATGATACCTATACAATACGTGTTCCTTGTACTAACCCCTTCTTGTATTTTCTTTTCTGTTCTTTTGTAGAGTGCAACAAGTGTACCATCGACTTCGACTCGCCCTTAGCTCTAGCCAATCTCCAGCACATCAGAGTTCAGGGTGAGCTATTAATTCTAGCTCGTGCTGGATTCTTGCATTCACGTGTTGATGCCGTTGAATTTTGGACATGAACCATATTTTTGCTTATTTTGGTTTTCTTAAACACTCTTAGACTTGGTAATTTGAAAATAGATGTCCTTGACGTGATTAATATCAGATTTTGGGATAATAAGTATTAAACATTAGAATCTTTTTTAAGTTGGTTAGTTAATAAGTTTTGGAGCTTCCGCATTATTTATATTATTTATAGTTGAACTATTGATATATATTGGAGTTTAGATGTGTTGGTTCTCCCACGTAGGGAGGTAAGTGTGGGTGCCACTCGTGACTCATTTTGGATCGTGACAAACTTTGTATCAAAGCGTTAGGTTCAGTGATCTTATGACACATGGACAAGTCTAGTAGAGTCTTGCGGAAAGGTATGGGGAAGCCTTTACTTTTCTTCGAGAAGCTATAAGACTTTAGGAAAACTTCATTTCTTCTCTTTTTCATGCTATTACTTGGATCCCATTTGTATCTAGGTGATACAACTTGATATCTGACTTCTCACTCTATTTCGCAGATGGATCGAACTAGAGCAGCAACTGTACCAACACCAACACCGGCATGACAGGTTGCATCCATTGGGGCTATAAATGGAGGAGGAGCAGTGGAAAGACGCCGTGGTAGAGGTTGCGAGAGGACGCCCACTGGAGGAAGAGGACAAACACCTGGTCCAGCTAGAGATAGAGTAGTGACTCCTCCACCGACTGATGAGGTAGTGAAAGAGGGTGAAGAAGAGGAAAATGAGCAGATTCAGGATAAGGATGTACCACTCCAGCCTACCACAAAGATGATTAATTAGGTTCTTACTTATCTTAGCGGGTTTTCTGATCAGGGCCAGACACCTCCAGTATTTTCTGCACCAACACCTCAGGTTCAAGGAGTACAACATGCAGCTGTAGTGGCTCTCCGTATTGATGGATCATTGGAAGTAGGCACGTTTCCTCGATTGAATACATGGTCTATAATGACAAGTGATCAACATGACCTTTTCATTAGGTTCTTGAAGTTAAAACCTCCGGTCTTCAAGGGTGCTGAATCTGAAGATGCCTATGATTTTCTTGTTGATTGTCATGAGCTGCTACATCATATGAACATAGTAGAACGATTCGGTGTTGTGTTTGTGACCTACCAGTTTCTGGGGGATGCCAAAATTTGGTAGCGGTCGTATGTTGAGTGTCAACCAGCAAAGGCACCACCTATGACTTTGGGCATCATTTTCTAAATTATTTATGGAGAATTATTTACCCAGGACTTTGAAGGATAGGAGGAGAGATGAGTTCCTGAGTCTAGACCAAGGAAGGATGTCTGTTGCTGCTTATGAGACCAAGTTTTGTGCACTATACAGATATGCCACTCAGCTTTGCTTCACTCCACAAGAGCGGATTCGCCGCTTTGTGAAGGATTGAGGCCAGACTTGCAAATTCCAGCCTTACAGGTAGCTGCTGCAGCAAAATCCTTTTAGGAAGTGGTTGATTTTGTGACAGAGGTAGAGAGGGTGAAACCAGATGACTTCACCACGGCGTCGCCATTTAATAAGTTCCATAAGGGAGGTGAGTTTAGTGATTCTTACTCAAGAGGGCAGAGTTCAGGATGTTACCCAGCCCAAGCTATTTAGTCTTCATTGCAGGCTTCAACTGAGGGTCGTCGCAGACTAGTCAGCCTTTTTTTTGAATTTGGAGGTTATCTCCAGACTTTGTCATTTTCACAGAAGCCTATACTTGACTCCAGGAGTTGTTATGGATGTGGAGAGGCTAGACATATTAGGAAATATTGTCCAAAACAGAGTTACAGATCCTCATAGTTAGAGGTATAGGTGGTCGTGGTAAAGGCCTCCATTTTGGAGGATGTGGTGGAAAAGGTAATGGTGGTCAGAAGTTCAGTCGGGGTGGGGGGAAGGTTGGAGCTATTATAGCGCAGCTTGGTAGGGGCAATGGAAAGACAGGTTATAGGTCCCATTGTTATGCTTTCCCCAGGAGGTCTGAGGCAGACACATCTGATGATGTTATCACAGGTACTCTTTTGGTCTGTGATTGCATGGCTTCTGTATTGTTTGATCCTGGATCCATATTTTTATATGTATCTTCCTCATTTTCAACTGGTCTTGATTTATATTGTGATTTTTTTGACATGCCTATTCGTGTCTCTACTCCAATGGGTGAGTCTGTGATAGTTGAGAAGGTGTATAGGTCTTGCCTTGTAACTTTTGTGGGAGAAATACTTATGTAAATTTGATTATTCTAGAGATGGTTGATTTTGATGTAATTTTGGGTATGACTTGGCTTTCTCCAATTTTTACAATCTTAGATTGTAATGCTAAAACTGTGACATTGGCCAAGCCTGGGACAGATCCGCTAGTGTATGAGAGGTGACTATATTTCCACTCCAGTTCGTATTATCTCTTTTTTTCGTGCTAAGAGGTTTGTGAGTAAGGGTTGTTTAGCTTTCTTGTCACATCACATGGATGATACTTCTAAAGTGCCTTTGATTGAGTTTGTTTTGATAATCTATGAGTTTCTGGATGTATTTGCTGAAGACCTTCCTGGTATGCCACCGGATAAAGATATTGATTTTTGTATTGACCTGGAGTGGGGTACTCGCCCCATTTCCATTCCCCTTATAGAATGGCTCCAGCTGAGTTGAGGGAGTTAAAGGCCCAACTTCAGGAGTTGTTAGGTAAAGGTTTTATTAGACCGAGTGCATCCCCTTGGAGTGCTCCTGTTTTATTTGAAAAGAAGAAAGATGGAAGTTTTCGGATGTACAGAGACTACATGCAGCTGAATAAGGTAACTATTAAGAACAAGTATCCCATTCCTCGCATTGCTAATTTGTTCGATCAGTTACAAGGTGCTTATGTCTTCTCTAAAATTCATTTGAGATCCGATTATCATCAATTGAAATAAGGGCAAAAGATGAACCAAAGTCTCTTTTTTGAACAAGGTATGGACATTATGAATTCTTAATAATGTTTTTTTGTCTTATGAATGCCCCTGTTGCTTTCATGAGGCTGATGAACGAGAATTCTAAGACATATTTGGACCTCTTTTTTATTGTATTTATTGATGATATACTCAAAGAGCAGGAAAGAACATGAGGAGCATTTGAGAATTGTATTGGAATTGTTAAGGTAGAAAAGGCTTTATGCAAAATTCTCTAAGTGTGAGTGTGAGTGTTGGCTCGATTCAGTGTCCTTCTTGGGTCACGTGGTTTTTTAGGATGGAGTGATGGTGGATCTTTTTAAGATTGAAGCAATGAAGAATTGGGTAAGACCTATTAATGTTTCAGAGGTAAGGAGCTTTGTTGGTTTAGCTAGCTACTACCATCGATTCGTCAAGGGATTTTCTTCTATTGCTTCCTAGTTGACAAATTTGACGAAGCAGAATATTCCATTTGTGTGGTCACACGAATGTGAAAAAAGCTTCCAGAAACTCAAGACTTTGTTGACTACTGCACCAATTCTTACCTTTCTAGTGGAAGGTAAGAATTTTATTATTTATTATGATGCATCTTATTGTGGTTTGGGTGCAGTGCTAATGCAGGAGAGGAATATAGTTGCTTATGCTTCAAGGCAATTGATAGTGCATGAACATAACTATTCGACCCATTATTTGGAGTTGGCTGCAATTGTATTTGCATTAAGGCAATGGAGACATTATCTATATGGGGTCAAGTGTGAAGTTTATACAGATCATCGTAGTTTACAATAATGTCTTTACTCAGAAATATTTAAATTTAAGGTTGAGGAGGTCGATGGAGCTATTGAAAGACTATGATATTACTATTTTATATCATGCAGGAAAAGCTAATGTTGGGTTACTATTTTATATCATGCAGGAAAAGCTAATGTTGGGGCGGATGGTTGAAGTAGAAAAGCAGGGAGCATGGGTAATTTAACCCACTTATAGGTTTCTAGATGCCCATTGGCTAGAGAGGTTCAAACTCTTGCTAATGACTTTATGAGGCTGGAAGTACTAGAGAAAAGAGGATTTTTGGCTTGTGTAGAGACAAGATCTTCTTTTCTTGACAAGATTAAGGAAAATCAATTTGTTGATGAGAAGTTGAGCCGAATTTGAGATATGATATTGCGAGAAGAGGCTAAAGAGGCAGTAATCGATGAAGAAGGCATGTTGAGGATTAAGGGAAGAGTAAGTGTGCCCCATGTTGATGATTTGATTGACACTATTTTTAGAGAGGCTCATAGTTCAAGGTATTATATACATCGTAGTACAACCGAGATGTATCGTGATCTAAAGCAACATTTTTGGTTGAGTAGAATGAAGTGTGACATTGTTGGTTTTGTTGCCCAATGCCCGAATTTTCAGCAGGTAAAGTATGAACACCAGAGGCCTGGAGGGACACTTTACAGAATGGCCATTCCTGAATGGAAGTGGGAAAGAATTGCAATAGATTTCGTAGTTGGTCTTCCAAAGACATTGGGTAAGTTTGATTCTATTTCGGTAATTGTTGACATGTTAACTAAGTCTACTCACTTCATTCTGGTCAAGATTACTTACAATGCAGAGAAGTTATCCAAACTCTATATGTTGGAAATTGTTCGATTGCATGGAGTTCTACTTTCCATTATATCAAATAAAGGTACGCAATTTACTTATATGTTTTGGAAGACCCTACATGTTGAATTGGGTACTAGATTGGATCTTTGTACTGCATTCCACCCTCAGACCGATGGGCAGTCTGAGCGAACAGGTCAAGTTGTGGAGGATATTCTTCGTGCGTGTATATAGAAGGAGATGTAGGTCTCCCATTGGTTGGTTTGATGAATTTGAGGTTAGAACGTGTGGTGCTGACCTTCTGAGGGAATCATTAGAGAATGTGAAATTTATTCAAGAAAATCTTTTAGCAGCTCGAAGTAGGCAAGAGGAATATGAAGATCGAAAGGTTAAAGACATAGATTTTATGGAGGGTGAACAAGTCTTGCTGAAGGTTTCACCCATGAAAGGTGTGATGCAGTTTGGTAAGCGAGGTAAGCTTAGTCCGAGGTATATTGGACCACTTGAAGTTCTTAAGCGAGTGGGGGAGGTGGCCTATGAAGTGGCCTTGCCTCCAGGGCTGTCAGGAGTGCACCTGGTATTTCATGTGTCTATGCTAAAAAAATACCACTGTTATGGAAATTACATTATTCGTTGGGATTCAGTTCAACCTGATGATAATATGTCCTATGAGGAGGAGCCTGTTGCTATTCTAGATAGGGATGTCCGCAAGTTGAGATCAAAGGAGATAGCATCTATCAAGGTTTCAGTGGAAGAATCGACAAGTTGAAGAATCCACTTGGGAGAGTGAGGTTGATATGCAAGAAAGATATCCACATCTTTTTACAGATTCAGGTACTCTTTCTCACCCTCGCCTTTCTTCCTATGATCATTCTAGGACGAACGATGGGTAAATTGGTATCTATCGTAATGACCATTTTCGATCGTTTAGAGCATTAGAACTTTTTTTTCAGAAAATATTTTTCGATAGAATCTACTGGGTGTTTTGGACTATTCATAATTATAATTATGAAATTAGTGAAAGTAGTTTTAATAATCTATTTAGTTAGTGGTTAGAGAAAATAATATTAAAATTAAAAGTGAACCACTTTTACTATTTTTATAATTAGTCTTATATAATAATTAGGGAGTAAATATTTTATAAAAGAAATAAGTGTTTGGGTGAGGAAAAGGGCGTCAAAACTCACTGTGCCTCATCACGACATAAACACAAAGAGCATATCGTAGCTTCAGGTAAATTAATAACGAGTATTAGATCTTATATTACATTGTAGGTTGTTTAATACTAGTTATTATATTACTAATATTGAAAAGTAGATAGAAAAAGTGAATTGAAGAGGTTAGAAACGGAGGCACTGGTAAATTGGACTTGGGGGAATATATGATTGTTATGGGTAATATGATAGTGGAGTAGAATTTGTTTGATAGTTGTGAGGGCGTTACATTATGATTAGAAGGAAGAATTTATTACAGGTGGAATTAATGTTGACATTATGGTTATGATTTGTACACGTTATGGTCATAGTTAGAAATATTGGACCATTTCTTTTGTTTGGTTTTTGGTTATGGGGACTAATGTTTGATTATTATTTTATAAATCAAGCTTTAATATATTGAGAAAGATAATTAAATATTAATTGTAGTATATTATTTGGATACCATTAAACTTATATTATTTAAGAAATAAAGACTTAACCAGATGCTTAAATATAAAAGATAAGAGACCTGGCATGTCAATAAACCTCAATATTAAAAAATTGAGTATATATTTTTGTTTGATGATTTTTGGATCTAGGCTATACATAGAATAATATGAGTGTTTATAGGCTTGTTAACTTATAAATTATGCATATATACTTGATAGATTAGAAAGGTTCTGAAGCATTAAGGAAAGGAAAAACATTGGAGAAGTAGTTGCTTGACTTCAGTTCTTCGGTGGAAGTAGGTTATGATTTATTTCTATTTGATAGATAAACTCTCAATAGAGATTGATATGTATTAAGTGATATTATAACGTCTCGTATGTACTTGATTGTGTGGTTGTATGTCTTGATTTTGTGGTTTGTGGTTGTCCGAAAATTATGAGACTATTGAATTTCTAATCTTGAACCCTCTCTATCAAAATGACGCCTTGAATAAAGAAGGCTTGATGAAATAAAATAATGAAATAATTGGAACAGAGTGTCACGTTCCGACACAGTATTATTGGATCGGACTGTCACGTTCTGACAGGATATTATGGGATCGGAGTGTCACGTTCTGACACGGTATATGGGATCGGAGTGTCACATTCTGACACAATAACATTAAAGTAAAGGAATTTTGAAGTAACTTAATATACTTATTCTCAAAAAACCAATTTTCCAAATGACTATGGTGTGGAGGCATGAGTCCTCATAGGTATGCTTGATGTTGTGATTGATGGTGTCCCTATTATGGTGTTGTTGTCAATGGTTCATGTGTTTGGTACTTGCCACCTGTTAAGTATTGTAGTTGATTTTATATTAATATTCAATATATATTGATTTCTATTTTGAGTTGGCAGATGATACCTAATCAGTACGTGTTCCTTGTACTGTTCCTCACTTGTATTTTCTTCTTTGTTCTTTTGTGGAGTGAATCAAGTGTACCATCGACTTCGACTCGCCCTCATCCCTAGCCAGTCTCTAGCACATCAGAGTTCAGGGTGTGCTATTAATTCTAGCTCGTGCTGGATTCTCACATTCACGTCTTGATGTCTTTGAATTTCGGACATAAACCATCTTTTTGCTTATTTTGGTTTTCTTAAACACTCTTAGACTTGGTAATTTGAAACTTGATGTCCTTGATGTGATGACTATCAGATTTTGGGATGATAAGAATTAAACTTTAGAAACTTATTTAAATTGGTTGCTTAATAAGTTTTGGAGCGTCCACATTATTTATATTATTTGTAGTTTGAACTATTGGTATATGTCGGGGTTTAGATGTGTTGGTTCGCCCACCTAGGGAGGTAAGTGTGTGTCACTCACGACTCATTTTGGGTCGTGACATTAGTACTTTAACTATATGAGTGCTTAATTACCCCTTCACAATTTGGAAGTGATTAAATATCACCTTAAGGGCTGACGTGGTAAAGCAAAGTATTCACTCTTCTAAAAGCGCGTGATACAATAATTAAAAAAACTAAATGGTAATATCAAACACATGACATTTTTTTATTGGCAAATTGTAATGACTCTAAAAATATATATATATTTTAAAAATTTCGAGCTATTTATTAATTACAATTGTTTAATTGACAGATGATTTTAAATAATTAATTTTAATTGGTGGGTAATGGAATAAGTCCATAACTTAGTTAAAAATCATATACATTTTGTCCCATCATTATTAAAATTAAATTAGGGATTTATGTCTTTTAATACCAAATTATTTTTAGAAAAGAATAAATAAGGGAACGGAAACTCACCATCGGAGATGTGAGAGCCGACTCTATCAAATTGCAGTTATGAGTTGAAGCAATTTTTTTTTTTTTAAAAAAAAGTAATCACAAGCATTAATTGCTAAGCTACAAAAGGTGCAAATATTATTATATTAATTTAAGTATTTAGGAACTTGAAAGTTAGCTTTAAAAAAAATGCAGTAAGGTAGCGTTCTTTTTGTTCTTTATTAATTTTTTTTAATGTTGATGGGATAATGTTTTCTTCCCACTACTAACAGACGATTCTCAAATGATTTTGGCATGAGTGGTAGTGAATAATGATGCTTGAAATTGATTATAGGGGTGGGGATTCGACTATTTGAGATTATTCCCGTGAATTGCTCGTATATAGATTTGTTGTTTCAAAACCTATTCTAGAGTGTCATAATTTGGTCTCAATTTTGATGAGTTGATGCATACCAAATAAAAATATGAGGTAGTATTATATGAATATCATTAGGATTATGCGATTTAGAGGAATTTAGACTTAACCCTAAGCTTGAAATTAAGAACTTAATTATAAATTTACGTGAGATATTGGGTCCAGGCTAAACATATGTTGTTATCGTGGTTATTTATTTGAATAGATTGCTTAGAGTTGGAAGTTCAACAAAAGGAGAAGGCTCAAGTTCAGGGGTGGAGTCTCTACTATTTAAGGTAAGTGGATTTCTAAACTCTTGTTAACTGTATGGAATGTGTGTATTTCCTTGTGGTATATGTTTGGGAATAATGGAATTTGGTGACGGGTTGACTTTTTGACATTGATTAATTCTAATGATGAAAAAAGGGATAGCAAAAGGCAATGTGATTAATTGTTTATGTGTGATGTGTTGAGAAATGTTGAACATTGAAGGCTTCTTGAATCATTGTTGATGTGATATCATGTTTGTATGCTGTGAATTGTGCAATGTCATGAAAATAGTCATCTCCATTATTTGTGTGAGCATGTCATTTGCATTATTCTGAGAAATGGTTGTGACAAGTGTTATGTTCTTTGAGAAAGAATGAAAACTTAAAAAGGATGTACCATTTCGAGGGACGTATCGCGCACCGCAATGGATAACTATATTTTGAGGAACGTATTGCGCTCCTCAAATGTTACTTTTATTGAGGTAGCGTGTCATGCGCCGCGACAAATGCATAGACAAATATATTCCCCATGGGTCCCGGACTGAGGACATGCATCATTATACTTGACATTGCATTCCATTGCATTGCACATTCTTATCATTAGTAAACTTGATATTGTGTTTTGATGATCTTGTGATTGTCTTTTTGGGAAACTTGTGATTGTTGAATACTATGCTTGTTATTGAGGATATATAATTTGTCTCAGTGTTGTTATTGAGTTACGTGCTATGTAAATTGTGAGTTGTTAGGTTGAGCTGATTTTTATTTGTTTGTAGTTGTGAAGGTCCGGTTGGGGTGGTAGGAGTACCCGTATTTCATCCTCTTAGCTTGTGTTTGGGATTTACTTGTTGAATACCGTGTTGTTTGGTACTCACCCCTTGATTCTACAAATTTTTTGTAGGTTATAAGCCTTGACTTATACGGTACTTGTCATTCTCTACCATCCGAGGCTTCCTGGAGATTTGTGAGGTAGTTGTTGGTCATCTCAATTTACCTTCGTACTCCTATTTATGATTTTGTTCTACTCTAGAAACAATATCATATAAAACTTATATTTTCTTTCTATTCAATTGTAATATTTTAGAGACTTGTACACAACCAGGTTTTGGGGTATAATGTAAGTCGATAGTAAATTTTCCGCATTTTATTGTAATAAGGTGAGTTTATGCTGACTTGTCTTGGTGGGATAAGACGACTACCACCACGTCTATTTTTGGATCGTGACAAAATGGAATTAGAGCCCCAGGTTCATAGGTCTCACGTGTGTACAAGTCCAGTCTAAGTAGAGTCTTGAGGATCAGTACGGAGACGTCTGTACTTATCTCTGAGAGGCTATAGTGACTTTTTAGAAAAATCTTCACTTCTTGAATCTCTATCGTGCGTACATGGTCCTATTTTGATTCTTGCCGCTTTATTCGATTCACTCTCACGTATAATGTTTATTAGTGTGTGGTTGCTAATGTAATAATTAAATTCATGTATGGTTTGAAAGTTAGATCTGGTATTATGATGAAAGTAATATACTTATGGAAATTATGTGAGGTTAGATTTAAAATTTCCAGCAATTTGAAGGGATTGTGTAAGGTTAGTTACCCTAGTAAAGTGAATAGTAATTATGTGTGATATAGGCAATATCTGGAGTGGTTTAATTAAGAGTGGAATGATTAAAAGGATGGTTTCATCTATTTTGCTCTACTTATGATAGTAATATCATAGATTCATCATATTGGTTAAAAATTATTGGATAAAATTTGAGAAATGAATTTTGAGACGTTCAGCTCGAGTGTGATGATACGTTTTCTTTGTGGTTTTGAGTTTGTAACTGGTACAGTTGAAATTTTAATGAAAGATACGATAAGATTAATGAAGAGGCAGACAATTATAAGCTAATATACATGAATTCATAAGAGTCTTCAAGGTATGAACTAATGTTGATAGATAAAGGATAAGGTGACATAGCTAAATTAACAATTCAAGTTTTTCATAGTGAGTTTAGGTTTATGGCAGTGTATTTTGTCAAGGTATGGATTAGTAAGGTAAGAAATGATCTATCACATTGAGTATGAAGCATTTAGAAGGACTTAAAAATAATTTGACTAGTAAATTTGGTTACTTTTGATTTTTATACCTAAGGGGAATTTCACGTAATAATTTGATTTAAAGGATAAGGTAAAAATATTATGTGGTGTTGGTCAAAGGAAAAAATTGGTAAGCGACTCTACAAAAGGTACAAGAGTCTCGTGTATTGAAGAGTTCATGATATTTAGAATTTCGCACCATGAAAAGAATTTATGATAAGTGAAGGAATCAGACTCTTATATAGACACATGGTTTGTAGTTGAAAAAATTATTGATACTTTCCTATGAGTTTAGATATGACTATGAGATGTAAAATAGTTCGGTACATGCTTACTAGGAATTCATCATCAACTTTATTAAAGTTTGAATTTTTCATTGAGTTACAAGCCACTAGGTGTAGGAGACTCCATGTGGTTATGTCGAGCTAGATTGTTCAAATTATGATATGTAACTTATTAATGTTCAACGATGTGAGCCTAGAACCTTACACGATTAATGAAGATTCAAGGGCACTAAAACTACTTTGTTGACGGGACGATACAAATTGTTATGATGTGTTATATCAATATTTGATAGTGGGCAGAGATTATGAGATTATAGTATATCGAATTATTGAAGTAACCAAGAATTTTTTTAGTGTTGGTATATGGTATATGATGAATTATTGAGTAACCAAGAATTTTATGTGTTGGTGTATGGTATATGATGATATTGAATATTAGTTGAAATTTGGTATCTAAAAAATTACATGAAGTTGACAGTGGGTGTGATTTAATTATTTTACCTCGATGAAAAAGTATTATTAAAATTGAAATCAATGTTATCAGTCTCGAGTGGCCCATATATGTCATGTAATGCTAAAAAGGAAAAAGAGAAAGCCATTTTTTAAAACGAAATGAGGATACAATGTGCTTTGTCAGAAGACCTTGATACTAGTGACAGTGTGAGAGCAACGTAAATGATTAGTGTGGTTATGATATATGTTAGTACTAAGATTGTTGACTTTGGTGGAGTACTGTAAGAAGTGTACGGAGTTTGGTAAATCGAGTATGTGTAAAATTATAATGGAAATCAGACCAGTTTGGTGGCTAAAAAAAATAAAAATAAATTGAGGGATGTAGTCATTTGAATGAAAATATTGATATAAGTATTATGGAGAAAGTATTTAGTGTTATTCGACATTGATTCTTTATATTCTTATGTTAACCACCTACTTCTTTTCAGATATGATTCATTGCATATGTCCACGTGTATTTTTGTGATTATGGGTGAATTTCTACCTCTTGTGTCCTTTTGATAGAGTATGATCCTTTAGCAGACTTGGTCATTTCATTTATGATAAATTTGACGTTATTGGGATAGTTAAAGTATCTCAATGTGTCTACAAACACAACATTGCTTATAAGAACTTATATAAGAGCTATTTTGAAGAGTTACAATTGTCTAAGAAGTTAGAGGTTATATATTCTGAAGGTTATATATTGGGTTCAATCATTTTCTTCTTGGGGTTGAATAAGTTTGGTTTTTCCTTGATGAGTACTCGATGACTAAAGTTTAATATTTTATAACTTAAACTCGTGAAAAGATTGTGTTGTGCAAAGGGAATTACGATAAGATTTGTGATGGTTTGGGCATTGTAAGTGTGTTGTAATTTGTTCAGGTTGACTTCTGATTGTGGGTGATATAGGTTAAGATGGTTATCTTGGTTATGTGAGAAAAGATTTGTCATGATGATTGTATTATGGTCAACTGAATCTTAGTTTAGATAGGATTCATGGGTTAGTCCGTGGTTGATAATCACTCTTAGATCTTCCATCGATTCGAAAGTTCAATTGTCAGTAGATGAATTTGATGGAATGGTCTTAAGGAGGAGCTGACTTAGAGAGATCAACACAGACTAGTAGGTTATAACTCAAGCTTTTCGGTTGCGTTGGCTATCTTTTTTTCATTCTTCTTCCTTATGTTCGGAGACAAACATGGTTTTTAGTGGTGAATAATGTAATGAACCGAAAAAATATATATATTTGAAAATTTTTGAGCTATTTATTAATTACAATTGTTTAGTTGACAGGTGATTTTAAATGATTAATTTTAATTGATGGCTAATGGACTAAGTCCATAACTTAGTTAAAAATCATATACATTTTGGCCCATCATTATTAAAATTAAATTAGGGATTTATGACTTTCAATACCACATTATTTTTAGAAAAGAATGAATAAGGGAACAGAAACTCACCTTAGGAGATGTGGGAGCCGACTCGATCAAATTGCAGGTAGTTGAAGCAACTATAATTTTTTTTAAAGTAGTCACAAGCATTAATTGCTAAGCTACAGAAAGTGCAAATAATATTATGTTAATTTAAGTATTTAGGAAATTGAAAGTTAGCTTTACAAAAATTGGGATATACATATATTGGACATCAAAACATAGCTTCAAATTTTAACTTTGACCTTCAACTTTCATAATGCACAAACAGACACTTTAACTATCCGACCCTACATGACACAATACACGTAGGACACCACGTAGGACAAAAAATGACATGTAGGACATATGTGTCTATTTGTTCAACTTAATACAAGTTTGAGTGTCTATTTGTGCACATCCAAAGTTCAAGGACATAAATGTGATTTGATGGGCATATTCATGTATTCTGCCAAAAAAATGCAGTAAGGTAGCGTTCTTTTTGTCCTTAATTTTTATTAATTTTTTTTAATTTTGATGCAATAATGTTTTCTTTCCCACTGCTAACTAATGATTCTCAAATGATTTGGGCATAAGTGGTAATGAATAATGATGCTTTAAATTGATTATAGGGGTGGGATTCGACTATTTGAGATTATTCTCGTAAATTTCTCGTATATGATTTTGTTGTTTCAAAACATATTTTATAGTGTCATAATTTGATCTCAATTGTGATGAGCTAATATATACAAAATTAAAATATTAGGTAGTATTATATGAATATCATTAGGATTATGTGATTTAGAGGAATTTAGACTTTACCCTAAGCTTGAAATTAAGAACTTAATTATAAATTTAGGTGAGTTATTGGGTCCAGGCTAAACATATGGAAATATGGGTGTTTTTAGTTTTAAAATCTTATCGTGGTCATTTATTTGAATAGATTGCTTTGAGTTGGAAGTTCAACGAAAGGGGAAGGATCAAGTTCAGGTTTAAGGCAAGTAGATTTTTAAACTCTTGTTAAGTGTATGGAATGTGTGTATTTCTTTGTGGTATATGTTTGGGAGTAATGAGATTTAGTGATGGGTTGACTTTTTCATATTGATTAATTCTAAAGATGAAAAGGGGGTAACAAAAGGCAATGTGATTAATTGTTTATGTCTAATGTGGTAAGAATGGTTTGAACTTTGAAGGCTTGTTGAATCTTTGTTGATGTGATATCATGTTTATGTGCTGTGAATTGTGCAATGTTATGAAAATGGTCATCTCCTCATTATTTGTGTGAGCATGTCATTTGCATTATTCTGAGACAAGGTTGTGAGAAGTGTTATGTGCATTGAGAAAGAATGAAAAGAGGAAATACCTTTTTGAAGGACATAACGCGTGTCGTGATGAATAATATATTTCGAGGGACGTATCGCGTGCCGCGATGCTTACTTTTATCGTGGGTCGTGTCATGCGCCGCGAGAGATGCATGGACAGATATGTCCCCCATGGGTCCCGGACAGAGAGACAGCGTGTGTGTATCACTACGTCAGACATGCATCATTATACTTGACATTGCATTCCATTGCACTGCACATACTTATCATTAGTGAGCTTAATATTGTGTTTCGCTGATCTTGTGATTGCCTTTCTGAGAAACATGTGATTGTTGCATACTAAGCTTATTATTGAGGATATATAATTCGTTGAAGTATATGCAAATGTTGAAGTGTAGCTATTGAGGATATTTAATTTGTATAAGTGTTGTTGTTGAGGATATGTACAAGTGGTGATAAATTTTCCGCGTTTTATTGTAATTCTTAAGTTTTAGGCTGACTTGTCTTGGTTTTACTATTATATCGGGATTTACTCCACGTATTGCTTGACGTAAACGGATAGTGGATTTTTTCTGTCTTTAATTGAATCTTTTTCAATATGCAAATACAAAGATACCCAAAACTGACTGTCTAACAATATATTTGTCTATGAAGCCTCTACTACTAATAAGATGAATGTTAGGACAAACCCCACAACACTCAATAAAGGAAAAACAAAAACCAATTAAAGAGTTCTCTAGGATGCAAGAAGGATCACCCATGACTCTGAATGCATCAAGATTGATCAATGAGGTGCTAGATGATGATCCTGGTTACTTGCGTCTTCAAAAGACAATACAGACCATCTGGAATCAGTACGTTAAATGTACGAGTATGCGAGTTGGAATGCTAAACAACAACTTCTATGCTTGAAAGGATTAAGAGACTGACTTGAGAGGATTCGGCTGGCACCGCGCATCAGGATCTATTAGAGAGAGGCTGCCTTGAGGGGCTTTAGCAGGAGCGAGACCCCAGGGCTTATTAGACTGGATTTTGGACTTTTCGCTTCCGATTTTTAATTCTAAACTTCAAAACTCCCATGGATCTCACTCCAAACACTTTGGCTGAGTAAAATCCTCAAAACCTAATAGTTTAGCCTAGTAAAACAGCCTGGAATCACGAATCAAACAACCAAAGGCATACCACAACTCAACCAACAAGAATTTAATTATTTTTCATCAAGAACGTCAATGTTCATCATTCAATATACTCTAATTGCGCTAAATTAAACTTATTTTTGGGTGGGTTGAATAACCCATCACAGAAAGATCTCACATGCCTGATTAGGGATCACCCCGATGAATTCCATTAGAATCTCTTGGTGTTCTTGGTGAAATCTTGTTCTTTCTCCCTTCAACTTCTTCTCTTCTCTTTTTTCCCAAACCCTAAGCGTAAGAAGAACTTTTCTAATCTTAACTAAAACTTGGTTTTGTTAGGTTGTGGAGCCTGATTAATATATGTAACTAATATATTCTCCATTTATTCTCTGTAACCAAAAATACTCTGATTTATTAATATCTATATATACCCCACCGCCGTGGAAGTTTACTCACGGGGTCTTACCACGAAATATTGGTTTCTCTCTTTCTCTCTCTAGATCTCTCATCTCATTTTCTCTAAAGTTCTTGTGTTCTCTATTCATAAAGTGTGTGTGTGTGTGGATTCGATCCTAACAACTGGTATCGGAGCTAAGCAGATTCATCATGATCACTAAAGATGGATAGTTCAAAGCTTGGAATAGAGAAGTTTGATGGATCCGATTTCAGTTTCTGGAAGATGCAGATCAAACATTATCTGTAGCAGAAAGAGCTTCACGAACTATTGACGGGGGTGAAGACGGAATCCATGACGGAAAAGAAGTGAAAACTCAAGGATCGCTAGGCTCTAGGGTTGATCCGATTGACTTTGTCAAGAAACGTGGCGTTCAACATTGTGAAGGAGAAGACTACGTCCGGTCTGTTGCAGGCACTGTCAAACATGTATGAAAAACCATCGCCAATGAACAAGGTATATTTGATGCGTAGATTGTTCAATTTACAAATGTCTGAGAATTGATCAGTTTCTGATCATATAATCGAGTTCAATATGATTGTGAATCAACTCAATTCTGTGGATATTAATTTTGAAGATTAAATTAAGGCATTGATTTTGATGTCATCTCTGCCCAAGTCTTGGGATACTGTTGTTGCTGTGATTAGCAGTTCCCGTGGATCTAAGAAACTGAAGTTTGATGAAATCCGTGATGTTCATAGCGAAAGTGTTCACAAACGAGAAGTGGGAGATTCATTGGGCAGTTCTCTTAGCGTTGACCTAAGAGGGAGAAGTAAGATGAAAGGCCAAAATCAACATGGTCGATCAAAATCAAAAAATCGAGGAAAATCCCCGAACAGATCAAACGTGACTTGTTGGAACTGTGGAGAAAAAAGGGCACTTTCGGACGAACTGTACTAAGCCAAAGAAGAAAAAAAATCAGAAATCTGGAGACGACAATGATTCTGTCAATTCAGCAGAGGACATTCGGGATGCTCTAATCCTCAGTGTAAACAGCCCAGTTGAATCATAGATTTTGGATTCTGGTGCATCTTTCCATTCGTCTCCAAGCAAGGAGTTGTTCCAAAATTTCAAATCTGGAAATATTGGAATGGTGTATCTTGCTAACAATAAATCCTTAGAGATTGAAGGAAAGGGGGATGTTTGCTTAGACACCACCTCGGGAAACCAGTGGACATTGGAGGATGTCAGATATATTCATGAGCTCAAGAAAAATCTGATCTCTGTTGGTCAGTTGGATAGCACGGGATATGCAGCAGAGTTTGGGAAAGGTTCGTGGAAGATTGTGAAAGGTTCTATGGTAGTAGCTCGTGGTACCAAATAAGGAACCTCGTACACCACTGCCAGGTGTATTAACATGGCCGTTATTGCTGAAGGTGCTTCTGGTTCATGTCTGTGGGACAAAAGACTTGACACATGAGTGCTAAAGGAATGAAGATGTTAGTTGCAAAAGGAGCATTAGAGGGTCTGAAGTCTGTTGATATGGGTCTTTGTATGAGCTATGTTATGGGCAAACAGAAAAGAGTAAGTTCACAAAGACTCCTAAAAAGCCAAAGAAAGTGCGGTTGGAAATGGTCCATACAGATATTTGGGGACCATCACCAGTATCATCAATTGGAGGATCCAGATTTTATGTTACCTTCATTGATGATTTCAGCAGGAAGGTATGAGTTTAATTCTTGAAGCATAAGCCAGATGTGTTTGAAACTTTCAAGAAGTTGAAAGCTGAAGTTGAGAATCAGACGGGTTTGAAAGTCAAATGCCTAAGGTCTGACAGTGGCGGAGAGTATGACAAATCAGAGTTCAAGGCATTCTTTGCAGCTAGGGAATCAAATTTATGAGAACAGTTCCTGGTAAGGCAAGACATAATGGAATTGCTTGAGAGGATGAACCGAACATTGAATTAGTGTGCAAGGAGTATGAGGATACAATGTGGGCTGCCCAAAACATTTTGGGCGGATGATGTGAGCACAGCTGCATACTTGATCAACAGTGGACCATCAGTTCCTTTAGGGTTCCAGATTCAAGAAGAGGTGTGGATAGGAAAAGAACTCAAGTACTCACACTTGAGGACTTTTGGTTGCACTGCTTATGTTCATGTTGATCCAAAAAAGAGAGACAAGCTTGATGTCAATGCTGTAAAGTATTACTTCATAGGCTATGGTTTTGATTTGTTTAGTTAAAGGTTTTGGGATGACAAGAACCGAAAGATCCTGAGACATTGTGATGTGACATTTGATGAGTCTGTCTTGTACAAGAACAGAGAGCAGAAGGTTCTAGAGATTACAATTCAAGTGGGAGTTGAGGTTGTGTTGGAGAAGAGTAACCCCAAGAGATGTCGAAGCAGATACTCAACCAACTCCTACTGAAGAATCTGAAGTGGAGCAAGTTACACCTGAGCAGGTGTTAATGAGATCATCAAGAACCATCAGGGCACCAGATAGGTATTCACATTCATTACACTATCTATTGCTGAGTGATGAGGGGGAACCAGAGTCTTTTTATGAGGCCCTACAGGTGGAGGATTCGATCAAGTGGGAGCAATCCATGGATGATGAGATGAGGTCACTTGAGAAGAAAGACACGTGGGTGTTGACTAAGTTACCTGCAGGGAAGCGAGCTTTGCTGAACAAGTGGGTGTTCAGAATCAATACTGAACCAGATGGCAAAAGAAGGTTCAAGGCTCGTTTAGTGGTTATAAGGTATTGATTATGCTGAATATTCTCTCCTGTTGTGAAGATAACTTATATTCGAATTATGTTGAGTATGTTGCTTCGGAGAATTTGAATCTAGATCAAATGGATGTAAACAAAACTTTTTTACATGGAGATCTGGACAAAGAGATCTATATGCAGCAACAGGAAGGATTTGTGGTTCCAAGCAAGGAACACATGGTGTGCAAGCTCGCTAGGAGCTTATATGGACTAAAGCAATCACCAAGGCAGTGGTACAAGAAGTTTGACTCCTTCATGACTAAGAGTCGATTCTGCAAAGTTGAAAAAGATTCGTGTTGTTACATCAAGAAATACAATGATTCATATGTCTATCTACTTTTGTATGTGGATGATATGTTGATTGCTAGATCTAGTATGAGGGAGATTAACAATCTTAAGACAAGGTTGTCTGCAGCGTTTGAAATGAATGATTTGGGTCCAGCGAAGCAGATTTTGGAGATGAGGATTTCTCGGGATAGATCTGCTTGCACTTTTAATCTATCTCAGGAAATGTACATTGAGAAGGTGCTGAGCAGATTCAGGATTAATGATGCTAAACCCAGGACTACTCCATTGGAAAAATCACTTTAAATTGTCAAAGGAGCTGTCACCTAAGACAGCCGAGGAGCGTGAGCATATGGAACTTGTTCCATATGCTTCAACAGTTGGGATTTTGATGTATGCTATGGTCTGAACTAGACCTGATATAACACATGCAGTGGGAGCTGTTAGCAGGTACATGCAAACATGGGGAAAGAGCATTGGGAAGCTGTGAAGTGGCTTCTGAGATATATGAGAGGTACATCCAGTACTTCACTCTGTTTTGACAAAGGCAAGGTAACTCTGCGGGGTTTTGTGGATGTTGATCTTGGTGAGGATGTTGACTCGAGCAAGAGTACATCCGATTACATTTACACCATAGGTGGAACAACAGTGAGTTGTATGTCCAGGCTTCAAAAGTGTGTTTCTCTTTCATCTACTAAAGTTGAGTATGTGGCAATAGCTGAAGCTGGGAAAGAGATGATATGGCTGGCAGATTATCTAGAGGAATTGGGCAAGAAGAAGAGTGAGAAGATTCATTACTCAGATAGCCAGAGTGCCACACAGTTGGTTAAAAATCTAGTCTATCATTCGAAGACAAAGCACATCAGAAGGCGGTATCATTTTACTCGCAGGGCAGTAGAGGATGGTGATATGTGCTTGGAGAAGATAGAGGGTGCAAAGAACCCGGCGACATGTTGAAAAAATGTGTTGATGTTGGAAAACTGGGGTTATGCAAGACCTCGGCTGATCGTCTGTAGTTGTTGCTACAGATGTTGCGGTGCGGTAAAGATGATGATGATAAAGAGATTTTTTTTGAGAATATATTTTTTGGATGACTGAATTTGTCTCCAAGTAGGAGAATTGTTAGGTTGTGGAGCCTGATTAATATATATTCTCCATTTATTCTCCGTAACCAAAAATACTCTGATTTATTAATATATATCCCACTGTAGTGGAAGTTTACTCACGGGTGTTACCACGAAATATTGGTTTCTCTCTTTCTCTCTCTAGATTTCTCATCACATTCTCTCTGAAGTTCTTGTGTTCTTTATTCATCAATTGTGTGTGTGTGTGTGGATTCGATTCTAACAGGTTTTACCCCAATTAAACTCTTTAAACAAATTAGAAAATTGTAAGGTGAAAAGTCTACTTTACCCTTGCTAAAATCCGAATAGAACATTCCTCATTCCAATAATCTAATTTTCGAAAAGAATATCTCCCTAATACGACATCAAAAAATAGCAAACTAGGCGCTGTTGGAAAGATATTTCCAAGGTCTTCCCACCCACATAAAGAACTGCTCATAACTCCTCTTGTGCTAGAAGTTATGACCGTTTGAAAATGACCGAAACTTACTTTTACACTTGGGAAATTTTCCAGATTTTTCCTATTCTTTCCGAAAATAACTATTCTTAGTTTCTTGGTTTAATCGTAGATATTTGGAGTTACGAGATGTTACAGTTAAAGTATAGACTTCTATATAATTTTTAAATATCAAATATAATTTTTCATAGATTTTATCATCAAAATAGATTTTTAAATTTTTTGAGATTTAGAATTTTGAATAGCGAAGTAAAGGTTATAATCCATTTCTATATGCAACCCTAATAAAGTACAATTCAAAATTATCTAAACACTAATTCTAACAAATAAAAAAATTAACTCAACACTAATGTTGACTACTATATAACCTAATTTTAGTTTTTATTTAATGTTAATCGTGTAATTAATGCTCTTTAGACTTACTTTAGTGTGATTGAGTACTTTTAAAATATAATCATTTTCATAAATTTTATTTTATGTGATTTTATTATTATTTGTGTTGAATATTATAGTGTCATCACACATCTCATATTTTGTGTTATTTTATTGAGAAGCACCTTTCATAGTTCTATTATGGATGGATTAAAAAATTATTTGGAGGGCAAGTTAATTATATACTTGTATGAATACTTTACCGGAAAAGTAAAATAAAATCTCGGTTTAATAGTATTGTTTAGTTGATTAATTTAAAAATTAAACACAAATGATTTGGTTTGATATTTGAAAAAATCGAACCAACACGAAAAACTGCGAAGTTGATTACCCCAATTTTATTAATTTGATTTATACATTTAAAACTTTTACACAAATAATTTAATTTGACATTTAAAATGAACCAAGCTGATGATCATGTATCTCTAGATATTCTTATCTCAGAAAGAGTAAGATATTCTTATATCTCAGAAAGAATGTTCAATTGATGCATTAATCTTTTAAAATACAACTCTTACTATGTGACACAACTACCATAAACATAGGTAATTTCTTTATAAAATGAGTCTATGATGATTTATACGTCAACTAATATTTGAAATATCTTTTCAACACTTACAATTTGATATATTTTAACAACTCAATTTTCTCCAATCTCTTTTGTTTCTCAATTTCGAATTGGAACTACAGTAGGATTTTTAAGTTTGTCAAGTCACCAAATTATAATTGCGAAATATATTTTATCCCAATTTAACATAAAATAATTAAAATAAATTAACTAATTTATTTAAATAACAACATGTAATCTACCATATATAGGAAGTTGAGGGATCAAACCAAGTTTTTGTGATAAAATATAATGGCATTATAATAACATAAAAATAAAATAATTGTGAAGAGATGACAAACACGGAAGAACATATATCGAGTAACATTAATATGTATTAGTTGTTTATTTTAATTAGATATTAAAATCGACGTAGACACATTTAAATAAATTGTACTTAATTTTGTGAGTGTTTTAATTGTAATGAAATTTGTGAATGTTTTAAATTAAATAAAAAAGAGGAGAAACACCATAGAATTCTTTTGAAATTAAAAACGAAAGAAGAGGAAGGTAAAAGAAAAATACTTTGTAATATTGCTTACATTGAGTTATTAAAGATAAATAACCTAACGACTACTAGGAGAAGCTTTCTAAAAAGAACAAATCAACAACTATGATTGAACCAAAAAAGAAAACGGTATATATTATAATATAGTATAAAAAAACATGACAATAGAAGGTGTTAATTGAATGTTTTTGTTTGTTAGGATGTACACGGTAGATTCTCATCAGATTGCGATGAAATGATCATATTGCTTTGCAAAACTTCATCCCTATTCAAAATTTTAAACTTATTAATGAACTCATAAGACAAAACTACGCGAGAGGTTTCTCGTTCTTTTATCACTTTTATCCATTCTACTTCTAATGTTTACATTATTTCTTTATAATAGACAATTCAATAAAAGGAGAAGAAATTTTTGGGTTAGGAATATTTATCTTCCCTTGTATTATAATTATACAAGTATTGCATGAGTATCTTTTAACTTGAGTAATTTCATGAATTATCTTTTTTTTAAGAGTTTCTACCGTAATTAATACACATATGTATCACGACAGGGTATTTGAATTGACTTTAAAATTTGTCAAAGCCAAACCTACTAAGTATTTCTTTTTCGTGATTTTAAGTCATTTCTTTATTTCTTAAAGTATTTGACAAATATAAAAAATAACTTTAGATAAGTCAAAAATTATTCAAAATAAATTAGGAACTGTTTGCCAAGGTTATAATAACATGAAATAAATTTTAAAAAAATCGAGGTTTATTAATGTTTTTTTATTTAAAAATTTGACAAAAATAATTTGGTTTAATATTTGAAAAAAATGGAACCAACCCGAAAAAATTCGAGGTTGAAAAATCACAATTCTATTAATTTGGTTTAGAAGTTTGAAACTTTTACATAAATAGTTTAATTTAATATTTTAAAAATCGGAGTTGATCCAATCATTTACACTCCACTTACAGCAATTGCTATTCTTATATTAAAAAGAGTGTTCAATTTGTTGCATTAACCGTTTACAATACAACACTTGCTAAAAATAGGTAATTGCTTATAAAATGTGAGACAATGATGATTGATACTGTCAACTAGTATATGAAACCTTTTTTCAACACTTAGTATTTGATACATTTTTTAACAACTCAATTTTCCCCAATATCGTTTGTTTCTCAAATTCAAATTGAAACCATTGTAGAATTTTGATGTTTATCAAGTCACCAAACTATAATTACAATATATATATTATCCCAATTTAACATAAAATAGTTAAAATAAATTGACTAATTTATTGGGGGAGCAAACCAAGTTTTTATAATAAAATATAAAGGCATCATGATAATATAAAAATAACAAGAGAAGGTGTTAATTGGATGGGCTTTTCTGTTGGGATGGAGATGATAACTTCTCATCAGATTGGGATATCTTCTCATCAGGTTGGGTTGAAATGATGGTATTGTCCTGCAAAACTTCATCCCAAATCAATTTCTTTAACTTATCAATGAACTCATAAGACAAAACTACCCGAGAAGCTTGACCTTCTTTTATCACTCTCATCCATTCTTCTTCGGGTGTTGACATTATTTCTCTATCAATCGATTCAATTAAGTAAAAGGAAGAAGAAAATTTATGGCTGGGAAGATTTGTGTTTGTCTTGTACTTCATTTATAATAACCAGCACATTGGTGTCTTCAACATTGATTAGTTGATATAAATTTTTTTTGCTATTTTTGTGTTTGCCTTATATTTTTTGTATTTTCTTTTCTTAATTAATGTTTGCCTATTATATTTTTCATTTTCTTTCAATAATTAATGTTTTCCTTTTATAGACATATGTATTGACCTAAAAATAAATTTTACTATACGATACAACTTCTATAAAAATAAATAATTGCTTATGAAAAATGAGAAAGTGTTTGGATTGGCTTAAAAGTCGGTCAAACTTACTTTTAACTTAGTTTTTGATTTCTAGATATGTTTGACAAATATAAAAAATAATTTAAAATTAAAAAAAAAAAGACTTAAAACAAGTCGGAAAGTGTTTGACAAGGTAAAAAATGACTAAAAATAAGTTTAAAACGACTCAAAATATTTCAAAATCCAAAAGTAGGTCTCCCCCTACTTTTTTTTTGACTTGAAGTCATTTCAGTTTAATTTTTTTTAATGACATAAAAGATAACTCACTTAGTATTTGATACTCCCTGCGTCCACAATTGTTTGACAGGCATACTAAAAATAGATATCCAATATTAATTGTCAATTTAAAAAATCAAGGAATAATGAATCAAAATTTTCCAATTTTGCCCTAATAATTACTCCATTTTGTTCAATTGAAAAGTTGTGTAGACTTTTGATATTCTTGGTATAGTAGAGTTATATTATTCGAATTACATTTTGTATTAAATTTCATGAAGGGAGTTCATTGCCTTACCTTGACAAACAAATGTGGACGGAGGGACCATATTATTTTCCACATAATTAAGATGTAACATATGTTGAAAAGATACTAAAGTTATTTGCCTCACCATGTTTAATCTAAATATTATTAATGTATTTAGATTTAAGAACATTATCTATTTAAAAGATAAAATACAACAAATCCCTCTTAAACTTGACATTAAAACTTACTTAGAATTTTAACTATATGGTGTTAAAATACCCTTAAGAATTTGGAAGTGATTAAATGTCACCTTAAAGGCTGACGTGGCAAAGCAAAGTATTCACTCTTCTAAAAGCGTGTGATACAATAGTTAAAAAATAAATAAATGGTAACATCAAACACATGACATTTTTTTATTGGAAAATATATAAATAATAGTTTTTAACTTTTTCTATAAGTTATTTCTTTTTAAAAAAATGTAAAATTCTTTTTTAGAAGTAAATGAAATATCTGGGCTCATTTACTTATTTTTAAAAAAATAATCTTTTTATTTTCTCTTCATTTTATTGTTTTCCGGAAATATTTTCTTTCCCATTGACACACTCTTTCATATCTTTCTTCTTCCATATTTGTTATTTTTCCTTCAAGTTCATCTGTCACCTCACTAGCCATTCATTAATCTACAAAACTCAACACCTAATTCATATTATTGAATGTAAACTTTCTTGAATTTTACGTAACTCATTTTGAATTCTATCAGTTGTGATGCAAAAAATGTTGGTTTATTAACTTTCATATACAACCTTCATTTTTCATTTGAGTTGTTAAGAAAAAAATACTTTCAATAAATATAATATTCCAAGTATGATATTTTTTAGTAAAAAAAATTGATGATTGTTGAAGAAAAAACCAACTACTGAAGTTTGGAAATGGTCGGGGGAAAAAAAGCCAATGAAAGCTGAAAAGTGTGAAAATCAAAAAAGAAGAAAGAGGGGGGGGGGGGGGGGGGGGGGAGGCGTAGAAGAGAAGGGGTGGAAGAAGGTGGGGAAATTTGAATTTTAAAGTTCATTTTTAATCAATTGATTAGTTTAATGAATTAAAAAAAAATTAAAACGGGTAAATGAGTAAAAAAATAAATTTTAAATTAGTGACGTGGTGCTTAGATGGTTATGACGTAGCACTTACATGACTATTATTGGGTAGGTGAAAATGATATTCTACTCTCAGGGTTGTATTTAATTCACATAAAAATGTTAAGGGTGTATTTAATAGCGTGAGTAGTTTAAGTGTTAAAGTAAGTTGTTTCTCTATTTAGTAACTTGAAATAAAAAACAATCTTACAGAACCGTACATTCCAATTCTTGATGATTGTTTTATTAGTTAAATATTGCAAAAATAAAAATCTTAATTTCCTTTCTTATTGAAAATACAGGTCATACTTGTAATGAAATTTTTGCTGAAAATAAAAAAATGAAAGGATTTTTATAGAAAAAATGTGTTGTTAAATCTAGTTTATTACTTTGGAAGTTAAAATCTTCTTCAATTATACTTTTTTTTGGGGTCAATGTTTTGAAGAATCCAAAGTATTTATTTTTAAAAAAAAAAAGTATTTATGTCTAAAATTATTGATTCATTTGATCAATTGTTTAAACAAAAAAGTTAAGTTCTTTCTATATTGACAAAAGTTATAAAGGTAAATTTCCCATAAGCACTTTCCAGACCTTGATCAATAAGAAATTTTGGTCTTATATTTTTCATGTGTTTACTAAATTGAGTATTTGAACACCCCAAAACCACTCATTATTGTACAAGAAATTTCTAGGTAAGAACAAGGGAGACTTAGGGTGATTTCATCGTTTTCATCAAGAACCTTTTTAAAGGTAAGTAGTTTGTTCACCAATTCGGTACTTTGAATTCTAGGACGTAGAGATGGTAATTGTAGCCCTATGGGAGGGTTTGGGTTCATCCAAAGGTGGGAAAACTTTGGATTATGAAGATTTTTGTGTATAAGACCTTTGGATTTTTATAAACAGATTTGTTCTTGATTTAATTACTGTAATTCTCTTATGTAACCAAGTGACTTATAATAGTTTTACACAAATAAATGATGCGAAAGTATTGTATTTGATAGGAAAATCATGAGGTTGACTTGATTTTGAGATTAAGTTATAATCAGGAAATCTTAGGCCAATTGGGATTTATTTTGTACTTGTGTTCTAATTTAGACCTAGGACAAACTAAAACTTCACAAAAGGAGTCAACAGTCTGTGATTAAACTTCTATAATAGTTTTTTGGCGCCTAAGCAAGCTAGACTTAATTAAGTAGCCATGCATTTCTCTAATTGAATAATACCTTTAAATTATTGAGATATTACATGTATAGATCTTTGTGTACAAACTTTGGGCAGATGAGTTGCTTAGGATATTAAGGCATTTGATTGCTGCTGTTGACCTTATGATTATTGTTGGCTGTTTTTGTAGTGGTGTTAATCGTGAAGTTATGATTTTTCCCATTTATGTTATATGTGATTATTAACTGCTTCATTAGTACAACTTGTGTATGTATAGTTAGGGAGACGGGAGGAGAATAAACTGAAATATTAGCTTGTTGTCATTCGCATGCAATAAATGTGTTTATTTGGGTGTAAAGGTGTCATTTTATTCATCGGGTAAGTTGCCTGATAAATACAAATGGTTCGCTCAATTACAATGTGTGGTATATAATATCTCTTAATTGACTCAGATTTTGTATCAGTACAAATTGATAATAGTTTGTTCGAGTACCACGCCTAGTATATGTGATTGTTTAAGTGTGAGTTCCATGAGTGAACCAAGTTTACCTCTTCGTAGTGTATTATTGTATATTGATTCATGAGGGGTCAATATTTATATTTTAATGATGAGATGGTTCTTGTATAGACCGAAATTACTTGTTAAACATTGTAACTGATGTCTCAGTAGTCCTTGGTGTTTCGTGTTATATTAGAGTTGTGATGAATCACATACGGGTGATTGTTATGACTTTCGATATGTTTCAAGCGATTGTTAAGTCCGGATATTGATCGGGAATTTTCTTATTCACAAGCTTGCATTGTATTATATTGTTGGTCAGGAGGTCTAGAACATATTCGATTAGGGGGATTTTAGTTAACGTTTAATAAAAGTCTTGTAGGCAGTGATGGGCTCAGAAATTTTACCAAATGGGTTTAGCATGAAAAAGAAGAAAACATAAATAAGCGAATAAATTAACAACAAAAAAAGCATGATTGATCAAAATATTCAATACAGTTATATTCTGCGAGTCTTTTATTTCTTGAAACCTATTGATAATATTATCATCAGAAACAATATTAAATATTTTTTTTCTAAATAATGTACAATGAATCCTCTAATTAGTTCATCTTCCATTCAATTTTGCATTTAAATTTTCCTAGACTTCATTGCCAATAAAGGCTCTTTAAACTGAAACTATGGCTACTGGCAAGAGCAATGCAAATTTCACAAGGCGAAATACAAGGGAATAATTTATATGTTTCTTTGCGTTGACTATCTTTAAAAAAATATCATCAAGTCCTTTTAGGGTATAAAACATATCATCAACATCACGGACATCAAAAATATATGTCTCAAACTAAATCTTAAGAGTTACCATCATATTTTCACCAAAATCATCAAGATGTAATTTAGTCATTCTTGATACTATCTTGATGTTAAAATAAAAAACCGAGTAAACCCGGATTCAAGTAAGCAACTCCAATATGTAAATTTCATCTCACCTCATTAAAAAGATCATTAAGTTCTTGAAGTTATTGATAAATCATCTTAAGATAAACTTTAACACGATAATGATGTGAGATAATATACTCAGTAACATTGCATCGATATCTTAAATGACTTTATCCTGCTGTAATCAATCTTACAAGTAGTGATGATAGCTTTGTCAATTTTATGAGAAGTAAAATTATTATATTTAATGACTTTATTTCGCTGTAATGGAAAAGTCAATGAAGAAAGAATCGGGGCAAGAAACTATTTTAAATAACTTGGAATTACCCAACCAAGTCTAGATTAGGAAGAAATGGGAGTTGTTAAGGTGTAAGAAAAAAAACCTAGTAATAAATAAGAGATATAATTGTAAAAATTTGGATGGGTTGTACTTCCGAAAACAATATTTTAGTGAAAGGGCACATTCTGCCTCCGTCGGGGGAGGTAGAGCGGGATTTCGACCTCTAGAGCAGTAAGGTTTCAACTCCCTGAATCAATTTTTTTATCCGCAGACCCAATTTTATTGTGTTATCATCGATGGGGAAGGGTTTTGACCCAAGAATTATGTAAAAAAAGCCCTAATTTGTGTATTATGATCATATGTTTGAACTAGGGTTCATAGTTTGCTAGTTTTCAGAAATGTTCATAGTTTGCTAGTTTTCAGAAATTTAGTGTTTCTTTATGGAAACCCATATATAAATTGTTGTTTGTAGACCACAAACAAGCGGAACAAATCCGTAAAATGAAGGATCAAGTTTTCTAGGTTTTCAAGCTTATTTCTAGGTAGGTGATGATACTGATTCTATGATTTTTTGATATACACTTGTTTTGCTTCGTTGTGATACTTGTATTTGTATGCATGTTGTAATATTAGTCATAGATGTTGAAATGAGATGTATAAATATCAATACTATGAAATCATGGTTGAATGGTGATCTTGATGTGTTATTGTAATGTGTGATTGGATCCTGACACGTACGTTCTAGCACACTAACTTGAATCAGATTGTCATGTTCCAGCATGCTAACTAGATCGCTTGCCTTGTTCCAACATAAAAATTTGATCAGATTGCCACATTTCGGCATAATAACAGTTTTACTTTGGGTTCCGTGACAGGACCAACTATGTGATGAAGCATATGAATTGTGATGTTGATTCTTATGAAAGTATTAAATATGCTGATATTTATGAATGTGTTATAATGTTGTAATTGATTGTTTATGCTTCACTAGTAGGATAGTATCGTGATTCTACCAGTACACTATGGTTTTATACTGATTCTCCACTTGCTCTTCGTTTTTTTTTTAAGTGCATGACATCTTCTAGCAGCTATTGACACACCTCGTTTATAAGATCTGTGACTGTTCGAATTCAAGGGTAGCTAATTCTTTCGGTATTCCTTGAGTTCTCTTTGTTTATGTCCATTGTTTTTAGACTCAAACTATTTCTTAAGGTGATGTTAAATTTTGTGGGTTGTACCCCATATTCTTAGACTTGTTGTTGTTAGAGTTTTGGTACATTGACATTCATGTTATTTTAAGTTTATTTTTCCCATTTTTTAGTTTATTAGACTTGCTTCTGTAACATAAATATGTTAGTTTAGATTATGTACTTTAGTTGGATGGTAGTATCGGTTCTCCCACCAGAGTGTTAGTGTGGGTGTCAATCACGACGGTGTGGGTCATGATATTATTATTTTTTTGAAGATTTTTTCAACAAAAGATCTCTTATTTTATCACACAACCTCTCATACCATGAAAGAATTTCAAAAAGTTACCTTTGCTTAATGCTAACTCATCTTATCGATGTTCATGAAATATCATTCCATGAATCAAATGGAGTCTCACAACCTCAACCAAAGCTTTTAAACAAATTGTGTGCTCTAGTTTGGTTTGATTAGAATGCTTAACAAATGCATCTTGAATTGATTGATCTTGTCGCATTATTAGATCTTCATACTTCTCCATTGTGTGGTCATGAGCACTATTCGATCCACCAATGTGTACATTTAATCTTTTTTTTATGTCAACTACTATTGTGATATCACTTGACATAGTCTGATTAATGAATTCTTTCGTAGGTGAAGACAATGGTGATCTCTGACAACTTCTACAAATTCTTTCCTCATGCTGAAAGTTCAACCATGATCTTGTTTTATTTGTACATACATTTGGAAAAATTAAGTAATGCTTACCTATCGGTGCACCATATTTGACCCATGTTTTAGCTAAGTTGATAGGATATATTCATGTATTTGAAGTATAATTACTATATACTTAATCATATATTCATATTAACCACGTGAAAAAGTAAGGTGTCAGTTGGATGATTTTGTTTGTTGGGGTGCACAAGATAACTACTCATCATGTTGTTGTCAAATCATCAAATCCTATTTCAAAACATCAACCATTTCAAAATATTTAACTTACTAATTATTCATAAAACAAGAGAATGTGCAAAGTTTCTCCTTATATTATCACTCATATACTCTCCATCTCATGCAGACATCCATCAATTTATTTCAATAAAATGGAGAAGAAGAATCTTACTTGAGAAAAAATATCTTTATATTGTAATATTTATTAAAATTATTAATGTGTTCTGTTACTTTGGTAACTTTATCAATTTAGTTATTCAGTTGGAATTTACCATCCATAATTAGTATTTTCCTTAAATAGTCTTATATAGACATTTGCAACTTGTAGTGTACAAAATGAAACTGGAAATGAATTACAGTAGATCGAGTTAAATAACAAAAAATCTTATTTGATGTTTTGTTCGATTTGATTTGGTATTGAAATAGAATCCAAGTATACTTTGTTTATTTGGTTCAACTAAAAAAGAAGTCAATCTAAGACCAAATCAACTCGACATTATAAATATAATTTAAATATTTTATACATAAAAGTAAGGGGTGTCAAGTGGGTTGGTTGGGTTGAAATTGGAGATATTAAAATGGATTGAAATAGAAATCGAGTTGAATTTTGACCTGCCCAAGTTTACTTTGGGTTCAAGTGTATCGGGTTGGGTCTTTACCCACCCATTTTAACTCGATTAATATAAATAATTTTAACATAATGATATTTAACTTTTATAATTACAATATGTATTGCAGCTCAAGATTTTTTTAAAAAACAACAACAAATGGATAGATAAATACTAAAAGATGTTGAACAGATAATAATTCATGATTTTAATATAAGAAAATATCTTTGTAAAGAATTTCAAATCGGTTGAAACTGGAGATTAAATTGGAGTTACGAGATGTTACAATTAATCCAAGATATTTGGAGTTACGAGATGTTACAATTAAAGTATGGACTTCTACATAATTTTTAAATATAAAAAATTATCTTTCATAGATTTTACCATCAAATATAATTTTTATTTTTTTGAGATTTAGAATTTTGAATAGCGAAGTAAAGGTTATAATCCATTTCTATATGCAACTCTAATCAATTACAATTCAAAATTAACTTAACACTAATTCTAACAAATAAAAAAATTAAATCAACACTAATATTGAATACTACATAACCAAATTTTAGTTGTTATATAAAGTTAAACATGGAATCAATGCTTTTTAGACTTACTTTAGTGTGATTGAGTACTTTTAAAAAATAATCATTTTCATAAATTATTTCATGTGATTTTATTATTATTTGTGTTGAATATTTTAGTGTCATCACACATCTCATATTTTGTGTTATTTTGTTGAGAAGTACCTTTCATAGTTCTATTATGGAATGATTAAAAAAATATTTGGAGGGCAAGTTAATTATATACTTGTATGAATACTTTACCGGAAAAGTAAAAAAAATCTCGGTTTATTAGTATTGTTTAGTTGATTAATTTAAAAGTTAAACACAAATGATTTGGTTTGATATTTGAAAAAATCAGACCAACACGAAAAATTGTGAAGTTGAACACCCCAATTTTATTAATTTGATTTATACATTAAAATATTTTTACACAAATAATTTAATTTGACATTTAAAATGAACCAAGTTGATGATCATGTATCACTAGATATTCTTATCTCACAAAGAGTAAGATATTCTTATATCTCAGAAAGAATGTTCAATTGATGCATTAATCTTTTAAAATACAACACTTACTATGTGACACAACTACCATAAACATAGGTAATTGATTTGTAAAAATGAGTCAATGATGATTTATACGTCAACTAATATTTAAAATATCTTTTCAACACTTACCATTTGATATATTTTAACAACTCAATTTTCTCCAATCTCTTTTGTTTCTCAATTTCGAATTGGAACTACAGTAGGATTTTTAAGTTTGTCAAGTCACCAAATTATAATTACGAAATATATTTATCCCAATTTAATATAAAATAATTAAAATAAATTAACTAATTTATTTAAATAACTACATATAATCTACCATATATAGGAAGTTGAGGATCAAACCAAGTTTTTGTAATAAAATATAATGGCACATAATAATATAAAAATAAAAAATTTGAGAAGAGATGACAAATACGGAAGAACATATATCGAGTAACATTAATATGTATTAATTGTTTAATTTAATTAGAAATTAAAATGGACGTAGACACATTTAAATAAATTGTACTTAAATTTGTGAGTGTTTTAATTGTAATGAAATTTGTGAATTTTTTAAATTAAATAAAAAAGAGGAGAAACACCATAGAATTCTTTTGAAATTAAAAACGAAGGAAAAGTAAGGTAAAAGAAAAATACTTTGTAATATTGCTTACATCGAGTTATTAAAGATAAAGAACCTAACGACTACTAGGAGAAGTTTTTTAAAAAGAAATAATCAACAACTATGATTGAGAAAAAAAAAAGAAAACGGTATATATTATAATATAGTATAAAAAAACATGACAATAGAAGGTGTTAATTGAATGTTTTTGTTTGTTAGGATGTACATGGTATATTCTCATCAGATTGCGATGAAATGATCATATTGCTTTGCAAAACTTCATTCCTATTCAAAATTTAAACTTATTAATGAATTCATAAGACAAAACTACGCGAGAGGTTTCTCCCCTTCTTTTATCACTTTTATTCATTCTACTTCTGATGTTGACATTATTTCTCTATAATAGACAATTCAATAAAGGGAGAAGAAATTTTTTGGTTAGGAATATTTGTCTTCTCTTCTACTATATTTATAACAAGTATTGCATGTGTATCTTTTAACTTAAGTAATTTCAAGAATTGGCTTTTTTTTAACTGTTTCTACCATAATTAATGTTTGCCTTTATAGACTTATTTTTACATATATGTATCACGACAGAGTGTGTGAATTGACTTTAAAATTTTTCAAACCCGAACCTATTTTTAAGTGTTTCTTTTTCGTGATTTTAAGTCTTTTTTTTATTTCTCAAAGTATTTGACAAATATAAAAAATAACTTAAGATAAGTCAAAAATGATTTAAAATAAATTAGGAACTGTTTGCCAAGGTTATAATAACATGAAATAAATTTTAAAAAACTCGAGGTTGATTAATATTTTTTTGATTTATTGATTTAAAAATTTGACAATAATTTGGTTTAATATTTAAAAAAATGGAACCAACCAGAAAAAATTCGTGGTTGAAAAATCCATTTCTATTAATTTGGTTTACAAATTTGAAATTTTAAAATAAATAGTTTAATTTGATATTTTAAACATCGAAGTTGATCCAATCATTTACACTCCACTCACAGCAATTGATATTCTTATATTAAAAAGAGTGTTCAATTTGTTGTATTAACCTTTTACAATACAACACTTGCTAGAAATAGGTAATTGCTTATTAAATGTGAGTCAATGATGATTGATACCGTTAACTAGTATTTGAAACCTTTTTTCAACACTTAGTATTTGATACATTTTTTAACAACTCAATTTTCCCCAATATCGTTTGTTTCTCATATTCAGAATGGAACTATAGTAGAATTTTGATGTTTATCAAGTCACCAAACTATAATTACTAAATATATTCTATCCCAATTTAACATAAAATAGTTAATATAAATTGACTAATTTATTGAGGGAGCAAACCAAGTTTTTATCATAAAATATAAAGGCATCACGATAATATAAAAATAACAAAAGAAGGTGTTAATTGGATGGGCTTTTCTGTTGGGGTGGAGATGATAACTTCTCATCAGATTGGGATATGTTTTCATCAGGTTGGGCTGAAATGATGGTATTGTCCTGCAAAACGTCATCCCAATTCAAGTTCTTTAACTTATCAATGAACTCATAAGACAAAACTACCCGAGAAGCTTGACCTTCTTTTATCACTCTCATCCATTCTTCTTCTGGTGTTGACATTATTTCTCTATCAATAGATTCAATTAAGTAAAAGGACGAAGAAAATTTTTGGTTTGGAAGATTTGTGTTTCTCTTGTACTATATTTATAATAACCAGCATATTGGTGTCTTCAACAATGGTTAGTTGATATAAAATTTTTTGGCTATTTTTGTGTTTGCCTTTTATTTTTTTGATTTTCTTTTCTTAATTAATGTTTGCCTTTTATATTTTTCATTTTCTTTCAATTATTAATGTTTTCCTTTTATAGACATATGTATTGACCTAAAAATAAATAATTGCTTATGAAAAATGAGATGGTGTTTGGATTGGCTTAAAAGTCGATCAAACTTACTTTTAACTTAGTTTTTGATTTATGGATGTGTTCGACAAATATAAAAAATAATTAAAATAAGTCAAAAAAATAGACTTAAAAGAAGTCGGGAAGTGTTTGACAAGGTAAAAAATGACTAAAAATAAGTTTAAAACAACTCAAAATATTTCAAAACCCAAAAGTAGGTCTGCCCCTAGTTTTTATTTTTTGACTTAAAGTCATTTCAGTTTGATTTTTTAAATTTGACTTAAAAGATAACTGACTTAGTATTTTATACTCCCTGCGTCCACAATTGTTTGACAGGTATGCTAAAAATAGATATCCAATATTAATTGTCAATTTAAAAAATAAAGAAATAATGAATCAAAATATTCCAATACTGCCCTAATAATCACTCCATTTTGTTCAATTGAAAAGTTATGAAGACTTTTGATATTCTTGGTATAGTAGAGTTATATTATTCAAATTACATTTTGTATTAAATTTCATGAGGGGAGTGCATTACCTTACCTTGAGAAACAATTGTGGACGGCGGAACTATATTATTTTCAACATAATTAAGATGTGACATATGTTGAAAGATACTAAAGTTATTTGCCTCACCATGTTTAATCTGAATATTATTAATGTATTTAGATATAAGAACATTATCAATTTAAAAGATAAAATACAACAAATCCCTCTTAAACTTGGCATGAAACCTTACTTAGTACTTTAACTATATAGTGTTTAAATACCCCTTACTAATTTGGAAGTGATTAAATACCACCTTAAGGGCTGACGTGGCAAAGCAAAGTATTCACTCTTCTAAAAGCGCGTGATACCATATGTAAAAAATACTAAATGGTAATATCAAACACATGACATTTTTTATTGGAAAATATATAACTAATAATTTTTAATTTTTTCTATAAGTTATTTCTTTTTTAAAAAAAATGTAAAATTTTTGTTTAGAAGTAAATGAAATATGTGGGCTCAAGTTATTTATTTTTTACAAAATAATCTTTTGTTTTCTCTTCATTTTATTGTGTTCCGGAAATATATTCTTTCCCATTGACACAATCTTTTATGCCTTTCTTCTTCCATATTTGTTATTTTTCCTCCAAGTTCATCTCTCCCCTCACTAGCCATTCATAACTTCACCAAACTCAACACCTAATTCATATTATTGAATGTAAACTTTCTTGAATTTTAAGTTATTCATTTTGAATTCTATCAATTGTGATGCAATAAATGTTGGTCTATTAAATTTCATATACAACCTTCATTTTTCATTTGAGATGTTGAGAAATAAATACTTTCAATAAATCTGATTTTCCAAGAACAGATTTGTAGGAGAGGGAGAGGAAGATGGTTTAAAGAAGAAATAGTAAGTATGCTATTTTTTGGTAAAAAAATTGATGAATGTTGAAGAAAAAAAACAACTATTGAAGTTTGGAAATGGTCGGGGAAAAAAGATGCCAGTGAAAGCTGAAAAGTATGAAAATCAAAGAAGAAGAAAGTGAGGGGGGTGGGGGGTGGGAGGGGTAGAAGAGAAGGGGTGGAAGAAGGCTGCGCAATTTTAATTTTAAAATTCAGTTTTAGTTAATTTTTTAGTGTAATGAACTAAAAAAATTTGAAAACGGGTAAATGAGCAAAAAATAAATTGAGAATTAATGATATGGTGCTTATATGGTTGTGTGTAGCACTTACATGTCTATGATGGGGCAGGTGGAAATGATATTCTACTCCCAAAGTTGTATTTAATTCATATAAAAATGTTAAGGGTGTATTTAATCGCGCGTGTAGTTTAAGTGCTAAAGTAAATTGTGCTGCAATTTTTTTTCGAGGGACCGGGGGAGGTTATGTGTTTTCTCAATTTAGTAACTTAAAATAAAAAGCAAACTCCTATAGAACCGTAAATTCCAATTCTTGATGATTGTTTTATTAGTTAAATATTGCAAAAAAAAAACCTTAATTTCCTTTCTTATGAAAAATTAAGGTCATACTTGCAATGGAATTTTTGCTGAAATTCAAAAAATGAAAGATTTTTATAGAAAAAGGGTTGTTAAATCCAGTTTACTGCTTTGGAAGTTAAAATCTTCTTCTCTAATAGTTTTTTTTGGTTTAATTTTTTGAAGAATCCGATGTATTTATTTTTTTTAAAAAAAAATTATTTCTACAATTGTTGATTCATTTGATCAATTATTTAAAGAATAAAATTAAGTGCTTTCTATATTGACAAAAGTTATAAAGGTAAATTTCCCATAAGCACTTTCCAGACCTTGATCAATAAGAAATTTTGGTCTTATATTTTTCATCTGTTTATTAAATCGAGTATTTTAACACCCCAATACAACTCATTATTGTACAAGAAGTTGTTGGGTAAGAACAAGGGAGACTTAGGGCAATTTTATCGTTTTCATCAAGAACCTTTGTTAAGGTAAGTAGTTTGTTCATCAATTCGGTACTTTGAATTCTAGGCCATGGAGACGCTATTGTAGCCCTATGGGACGGTTTGGGTTCATCCAAAGGTGGGAAAACTCGGGTTTATGAGGATTCTGGTGTGTAAGACCTTTGGATTTTTATAAAAAACATTTTTTCTTGATTTAATTACTGTAATTCTCTTATGTAGCCAATGGACTTATTATAGTTTTATATAAATAAATGATGAGAAAGTATTGGAGTTGATGGAAAAATCATGAGGTTGACCTGATTTTGGGATTAAGTTATAACCCTGGTATCTTAGGCCAATTGGGATTAATTTTGTACTTATGTTTTAATTTAGACCTAGGACAAACTAAAGCTTCACAAAAGGAGTCAACTTTCAGGGATCAAACTTCCATAATAGTTTTTTGGCGCCCAAGCAAGCTAGATTTAACCAAGTCTAAATTAAACACGTGTGTCATAACCAAGTGCCCCTTAAAATTGCATCACATTCGGTATTTTATGAGAGAGTTAAGCACATTGAGATTGACTGTCTCTTTCTTAGAGAAAATATTTTTATGCACTATTCTTACAAAATTTATAAAGTTGAGTGATCAACTTGTAGATATCTTCACGAAGACCCTTGTAGATATATTTAATTGAATAATACCTTTAAATTATTGAGATATTACATGTTTAGATCTTTGTGTACGATGTTTAGGCAGATGAGTTGCTTAGGATAATAAGACATTTGATTGTTGATGTTGGCCTTATGATTATTGTTGGCTGTTTTTGTAGGGGTGTTAATCTGTGAGGTTTTGTTGTATCCCATTATGTTATATGTGATTATTAACTAATTCATTAGTATAGCTTGTATATGTATTGTTAAGGAGATGGGAGAAGTATAAACTGAAATGTTAGTCTATTGTCATTCTCATGCAATAAATGTGGTTATTTGGGTGTAAAAGTGTCATTTAATGCATTGTAGTGGTCCATTGGCTCGGGTAACATGCATGATAAATACTAATGGCTCGCTCAATTACAATGTGCGTACATAATATCTCTAAATAAACTAAGAAATTATATTGGTACAAATTGCTAGTTGGTTCGAATACCACCATAGTACATGTGATTGTTTGAGTGTGAGTTCCATGAGTGAACCAAGTTTACCTCTTCGTAGTATATTGTTATATATTGATGCATGAGTTGTCAGTATTTATATTTAAATGATGATATAGTTCTTGTATATACCGAAATTACATGTTTAACATTGTAGATGATATCTTAGGAGTCCTTGGTGTTTCAGGTTATATTAAAAGTGTGGTAATCACATATAGGTGATTGTTATGACTTTGGATATGTTTCAAGCGATTGTTAATTCAAAATATGAATTGGGAGTTTTCTTATTCACAATCTTGCACTGTATTATATTGTTAGTCTGGTGGTCTAGAACATATTCGACTAGGGGGATTTTAGTCAAGGTTTAACAAAAGTCTTGTAGGCAGTGGTGGGCTCAGAAATTTTACCAAATGGGTTCAACATAAAAAAGAAAAAAAATAAATAAACGAATAAATTAACAACAAAAGAAAGCATGATTGATCAAAATATTCATTACAATTATATTGTGCGAGTCTTTCATTTCTTGAAACCAATTCATAATATTATCATCAGAAACCATATTAATTATTTTTTTCTAATTAAGGTATACTACATCATCTAATTAGTTAATATTCCTTTCAATTTTTCATTTAACTTTTCATAAACTTCATTGCTGAAAAAGCTCTTTGTACTGAAAATATGTTTACCGGCAAGAGCAATGCAAATTTCACAAGGCGAAATACAAGGGAATAATTTAAATGTTTCTTTGCGTTGACTATCTTTCAAAAAATATTATCAAGTCCTTTTAGGGTAAAGAACATATCATCAACATCACGGACATCAACAATATATGTCGCTAACTAAATCTTACGCGTACTCATCATATTTTAACCAAAATCATCAGGATGTAATTCAGTTATTCTCGGATTCAAGTAAGCAACTCCAATAAGTGAATTTGTTCTCACCTTATTAAAACGATCAGTGTGTTCTTGAAGTTGTCGATAAATCATCTTAAGATAAACTTTAACACGATAATGATGTGAGATAGTATACTCAGTACCATTACATCTAGATTTTTCAAAATTCACATAGAACTCATAAAAAATTAGGTCTCAAAATGTCATACTTAAAAAAAATATATTTGAATACATTCTCCATAAGTGAATCTCATCCTTCATCCTTTACATTTTGCAATCATGTATTCACCACTTTAATAAGTTAAATGACATTTGTATTATCCTGTTTTTCCTCATTAAGCTCATTTGTAATAGCTAAAATATCTTTCATCAAGTGCAATATGAAAGCCATCTCAAATATTTGATAAACTCTAAGATATTATGTTGCTCTAGCGGTCTCTTCAACGAATTAATAATCAACATCAATAATTTTAAATACCCCAACAAGAGTCAACTAAAGCTGATGAACAAAACAATGGATTGCATGAGCATATCTACTTTTTTGACCCATCAAAATTTAAGGCCACTCACCCCCCCCCCCTTGCATATCGCTTGCTTCATAATAACATTTTCCATGTATATGATATACACTTAAAATATCGAGAAAGAAAACTAACAATTACTTTTTTATATAAAAAAAAACATAAAGCACTAGTATTATGAACATGAACAATCCCAATAAAGCTTTAAATTATAAATCTCTATTTACCACATATCCAAAACAATTTTCATTTTCTATTTATGTGACACACCAGAACATTCATCAACTAGCAATGACAAATAGTAACCATTTAGATCTATCATAAAAACTTAATTGATTCAATCTTACACGCAGTGATGATACCTTTCTTAATTTTATGAGAAGTAAAATTATTATATGTAACAACTTTATTCTGTTGTTATGGAAAAGTCAATACAGAAAAAATAGGGGCAAGAAACTCTTTTGAGTAACCTTGAATTACCCAACCCAGTCTAGATTTGAAAGAAATTGGAGTTATTAAGGTGTAGGAAAAACCTTGTAATAAATAAGATATCTAATTGTGAATTTTATTACATGAGTGTATAGAAAAGATGATAAAAAACTTGTACCTTTTTACAGAATCGACTTTGGAGAGTAGTACTTCCAAAAATAATATTTTAGTGAAAGGGTACATTCTACCTCCGTCAGGGGAGCTAGAGCAGGATTTTGGCCTCCAGAGCGGTAAGGTTTTAACTCCCTGAATCATCTTTTTGATCCATAGAACCTATTCTTTGGATTATCATTAATGGGGAACGGTTTTGATATAATAACTATGGTGGAAAAGCCCTAATTTGGGTATTATGATCATGGGTTTCAACCATTGTTCATAGTTTATTAGTATTCATAAATTTAGTGTTTCTTTATTGTTTCCCGTACATAAATTGTTGTTTGTAGACCACAAACAAGAGGAACAAACCCGTAAAAGGAAGGATCAAATTGTCTAGGTTTTCAAGCTTATTTCAAGGTAGGTGATGATTCTTATTCTATAATTGTGGGATATACACTTGGTTTGTTTCGTTGTGATACTATATGTGTATGCATGTTTCAATATTAGTCATAGATATGGAAATGAGATATATATATATATAGCGATACAGTAAAATCATGATTCAATGGTGATCTTGATATGTTATTGTGATGTGTGATGGGGATCGGCTGCCACGTACGTTCCTGCACACTAACTTGAATTGGATTGTCATATTCCAGCATGCTAACTATATATATATATATATATATATATAGAGCGATACAGTAAAATCGTGATTAAATGGTGATCTTGATATGTTATTGTGATGTGTGATGGGGATCGGCTGCCACGTACGTTCCTGCACACTAACTTGAATCGGATTGTCATATTCCAGCATGCTAACTAGATTGATTTCCTTGTTCCAGCATATATATTTGATCAGATTGCCACATTTCAACATACTAACAGTTTGATTGTGGGTTCCATGAAAGGACCAACTATGTGATGAATCATATGAATTGTGATGTTGATTCTTCTGATAGTATTAAGTATGTTGTTATTGATGAATGTGTTATAATGTTGTAATCGATTGTTTATGTTTCACTAGTGGGATAGTGTTAGACCCGTAAACTACTTTAACTAACTCCGCACAGACATGTCAAGGTCTTAAGTATTGGTCTTGACATGAATGGGGGCAAAACAGTGCAAACACAGGTTCAAGGTGCTTACGTGTTGGCAAAGCAACTTGAACATGAAAGGCTTACGTGCGGGCTAGAGTCATCGGCAAGGCAACGTGTTGGCCTGAGAAGGCAAAGCTGTGAAGACTTGACGATGGGAAAAACAAAGGCATTTCACGTGAATTGCTGAAACAAAACTAAGTGTTGGAGGGCAGCTAAAATATTCTAAGTATTGGAAGCTGGCTGAAATATTTTAAGTGTTGGAATGTAGCTTGAAATATTCTAAGTGTTAGAATATTAATATTTCGTGTGGATAAGGATGTAATTTGAATTAGATTCTATCTGTTAGAAATATAGCTGTTGGAAACACTAGTTTGAATCCTGTGATGGCAAGTGTCGGAGATGTGTCATTTGTATCTGCCTTATGTAACTGCCATGTGGAGAAATTTTATAAAGGTGGAAATTTCTTTTAAGGCTGAGGATTGTGATTCTGGACTTAGAGAAATTCGTGAAAACTTCCCATTGTATTAATTATCAGATTAATAAAGGTTGGGACGAGTTTCTATACATTCTGTTCGCTGTTTAACTTTGCTGCTTAAGTATTTATATACTTAGTCAAATCTGTGTAAGTAAGATAGGCTGAGTGTTGTAGACGTTTGCAAGACTGCCTAGGGTGGTGTTCGGTAAAACAACATGTCGCGCACTTCGTGGTGACATGTAATAATGCTGGAACATATGGAGACTATCTTGTCAAACAGTTTGTCCGCTCTCTAAAAGGAAATGCCTTTGATTGGTACACAGATCTTGAACCTAACTCTATTGATAGTTGGGAGCAACCAAAACATGAGTTTCTCAATCTCTTCTATAGCACAAGGCGCACGGTGAGCATGGTAGAACTCACGAATACTCGCCAAAGAAAGGATGAACCAGTCATAGATTTCATAAATTGGTGGAGGAACGCGAGCCTAAATTGCAAGGACAGGCTTAGTGAAGCTTCTGCAATCGAAATATGTATTCAAGGGATGCACTGGGAGCTTCTTTACATCTTGCAAGGAATAAAACCAAAATCTTTCGAGGATTTATCTACTCGCGCTCATGATATGGTGTTGAGCATGACATCTGCCGGAAAAGATATAACTATTGTCCAAGACCGTCACAAAGGAAGGGACAAACATGAACCCAAGACATGGAGCAAGTTTCTGCCCAAAAATGACAACAAAGAATCCATGAGTGTAAATGTGTCACCCGCAAAGTTTACCATGAATGAGGGTGTAAAACAAAATGTGAGAACGACTTTCCAAGCATGTTCAAATCAAAAGTCGACGCTAAGGGAGATGCAAGGAAAAAAGTATCCCTTCTTGGATTCTGGCGTTTCTGAAATTTTTGATGAATTGCTTGAGTTAAAGCTCATTGACTTGCCAGAGATGAAGCGACCCGATGAAGCTGAAAAAACTGATGACCAAAATTATTGCAAGTATCATAGACTTGTGAGTCATCCTCTTGAAAAATGTTTTGTCTTTAAGGATAGAGTGATGCGATTGGCTAACGAAAATAAAATTATCCTTGATGATGAGAAGGCTAGTTCTAACCATACCTCTATCACGTTTGGGTCACTGGATCCGGTCGAAATATATATCTCTGAAAAGCATGAAGAAGAGCCTGTAGACCAGAACGTTGACATAGATGATGATGAGGGTTGGATTCTTGTAACTAAGCGAAGACGCAACAAGTCAAGCTTACGAAAAGAATTATCCGAACAACCGTTAGAGAAAAAATGGTGAAGAAATCAAAGAAGCAAAAATCAATCAAGCGCCCCAAAAGGGCAAAGGTTGAAGTGCATTACTACCAAAAACCTCGACGTCTTGTGACTCTAGAGGAATTCTTGCCAAGCTCGTTCGACACAAAGTCTACTCAAGGCAATGTCGAGGCATCATGTTTCAATGTTGATAAAGAACAAACAGTGAAGGTGCCTCCTACTGCAAAAGAAGAAATAACGAGTGAATCCTCACCAAAAGCGTCTCTTGGGGAAGAAGAAAAAGAAACAAGGGAAATCTCAGAAATGATGTCTCTTTCATCTTCTGAAAAATCTATTGAACTTTCTTCCCAAGAAGCACACGTCTGTGATACTAAAATCACATTTACAGATAACGATCTTCTATTTGGTGAAGCACTACACAATCGTCCTTTGTATATGGTGGGCCATGTGCTAGAGAAGAAAATAAATAGAATCTTAATAGATGAAGGATCTGGAGTCAACATTTTGCCTATCCACACATTGAAGGAACTTGGCATCACGACTGGGGAACTTAGTAAAAGTCGTCTGTTGATACAAGGATTTAATCAAGGCGGGAAGAGGTCCATAGGCTCTATTAAATTAGAGATCCACATGGGAGATTTGCGATCAAATGCATGGATGCATGTGATTGACGCAAAGACATCATACAATATATTACTTGGTAGGCCTTGGGTACATGAGAATAGAATTGTCTCATCTTCTTACTATCAATGTCTGAAATATCTTGAAGGTGGAATTGAAAGAAAGATAGTTGCAGACGATAATCCTTTCACCGAAGTGGAGACACACTTTGCGGATGCGAAATTCTATATGAAAAGTTATGTTGTTAAAGGGGTCAAATCCAATGACGTCAAATCAATCAAGATTGATAATATCATGAGCAAAAAAATTGATGCAGCTATCGAAAAGGTGAAAATTGACACTAAAAACTCTTGTCCCATTCTTAATGAAGGGAAGATCCTGTCTTCAAAGAAAAATCAGACTTCTAGGCTTCGCTATGTTCCAAAAGCGAAGAAAGAACAAGATCAACCATCTAACCTTGAAGAAAATGCATTAAGAGGGATAGCTCTTCCTATCAGACGGATTGATGCAATAAACTTGTCTTCAAAGTTGCCAGAGAAGTCAGTCGCTCAAGATCAAGTGCTAGATATGGCTCTCCCTACAAAGCGCACAAGAGAAGGTTTTGATCCCAATGCCTACAAGTTATTTGTGAAGGCAGGATACAACCCTAGTGAGCCATCAGTGCTAGGGAAACTCCCATCAGAAGATACAACTAGGAAAGCGCGTGAAGGCCTAGGTTATAGCCAACCGCTGCCAATTCGCATTTCCATAAGAAGGGCCAGTAATAATCATATAACTTTTGAAGATGACGTCACTGCTCCCAATAAAAGGCCTTCGGTCTTTGATCGACTTGGTGAAGCAACAACAAGAATTTCTGTGTTTGAGAGATTAGGTCCTCTGAAGAAGAATAACAAGAACCTGAGAAGTTATTTGAAAGTTACAAAGCCTACTTCACATTTGATTCGAAAGGATTTCAGAAGTTTGATTCCTTCTAGGATGAGGCGACGAGTGGAACTTATGGTTTCCTGTAAAGAGGAACTCAAGGCAAAGGTTCATACTATGGTTTACACCAAAGAGCGCGACGAAGATGAAGAAAGTGTAGGTTCCTCAAATCATGTTACAATCCAAAATGAGTATGATTCTTTGCCTCAAAAGAAGATTGAGGAAGAGGTAGAAGATATTGTCTCGTGTTGTCATATATCAGTCAATGACAATGATCCTGTGGAAGAGGAAGATGCTAAAGATGCTCCACCAGAACTTGAAGAAGGAGTAAAGATCACAATAGATCCTTTGAAGGAAGTTAACCTTGGCACTGATGAAGATCCGAAGCCAACTTACTTGAGTGCGTTTCTAGAAATTGATGAAGAAGTTGCTTACATGAATATACTCAAGGAGTATAGATATGTATTCGCTTGGAGTTACAAAGAAATGCCTGGATTGAATCCTAGAGTAGCGGTCCATCAATTGGCAGTCAAAAATGGTTCTCGTCCAGTTAAACAAGCTCAAAGACGTTTTAGACCAGACTTGATTCCATTGATAGAAAATGAAGTTAACAAACTCATTGAGGCAGGCTTTATTCGTGAGGTCAAATATCCTACATGGATTTCAAGTATTGTTCCTGTGAGGAAGAAGAATGGTCAAATCCGAGTTTGCGTTGACTTTAGAGATCTCAATAATGCATGCCCTAAAGATGAGTTTCCTCTTCCCATTCCAGAGTTGATGATTGATGCCACCACTGGTTATGAGGCAATGTCGTTCATGGATGGTTCTTCTGGATATAATCAAATCCGCATGTCACCAAAAGATGAAGAACTCACTGCATTTCGCACGCCAAAGGGTATTTATTGCTACAAAGTGATGCCATTTGGTTTAAAGAATGCTGGCGCCACATATCAAAGGGCTATGCAAAATATCTTTGACGACTTGCTCCATAAAAATGTTGAATGTTATGTTGATGATTTGGTAGTAAAATCGAGGAAGAGGGGTGATCATTTGAAAGACTTAAAGATGGTGTTTGAGTTACTCCGAAGATATCAACTAAGGATGAATCCATTGAAATGTGCCTTCGGAGTTACTTCCGGCAAGTTCCTTGGCTTTATTGTGAGACATCGAGGAATTGAAATTGATCAAGCCAAAGTTGATGCAATATCAAAGATGCCTGAACCTCGAGATATTCATGAGTTAAAAAGTCTCCAAGGAAAGTTAGCCTACTTGAGAAGGTTCATCTCAAATCTAGCGGGGAGATGTCAACCATTCAGTCATCTCATGAAGAAAGGTGTTCCTTTTAATTGGGACCAAACATGTAGCGAAGCCTTTAAAAGTATCAAATCGTATCTAGCGAAACCTCCGGTTTTGGCAGCCCCTATACCTGGAAAACCATTGATACTCTACATTGCAGCACAAGAAAGGTCTGTAGGAGCCCTGTTAGCTCAAGAGAATAGTGAGGGCAAATAAAATGCTCTTTATTACTTAAGTAGAACGATGACGCCAAATGAGCTAAATTATTCGCCAATTGAAAAGTTATGCTTGGCACTGGTCTTCTCAATTCAAAAGATAAAGCATTATTTTCAAGCTCATGTTGTCCGCCTTATTTCTATAGCAAATCCCATCAAGTTTGTTATGTCAAAACCTGTCCTTAGTGACCGACTAGTAAGATGGTACCTCCAATTCCAACAATTTGAGATTGTGTACATCCCTCAAAAATCCGTGAAGGGACAAGCACTAGTGGATTTCTTAGCAGACCATCCTATACCAAATGATTGGGAGTTAACTGATGAGTTTCCTGATGAAGATGCGATGTTAATTGAAGTTCAACCTCCTTGGAAAATGTACTTTGACGGGGCTGCACATCGCGGCGGAGCTGGTGCTGGTGTGGTGTTCATCACTTTACAATAAGAGATTCTACCATTCTCTTTAACTCTAAAACAATGTTGCTCCAATAATGTCGCTGAATATCAAGCACTGATACTTGGACTTGAAATGGCCGTTGACATAAAACAATTACATTTACAAGTCTTTGGTCAATTGGTGATTAATCAACTCTTAGGAAGTTATGAGGTAAAAAAGCCTGAATTGCGACCTTATCATGATTATGCTCAAAAGTTGATAAGATGGCTTGGGGATGTAACCCTTCAACATGTGCGTCGAACAGATAATAAGAAAGCTGATGCATTGGCTACTCTAGCTTCAACGCTAACCCTTCCAGATCAAACGCAAGTAACTGTCTGTCAAAAATGGATAGTACCACCGTCAAATGAGGAAGAATATATTGAAAATAAGCTTGATCATATCGTCGCCATTGTTGAAGCTGCGAAGGAAGATTGGAGACAACCCATCATTGACTACCTATGTTATGGGATACTTCCAGAAAATCCAAGAAGAAGAACTGACATACGTCGTCGTGCACCTCGTTTCCTTTACTACAAGGATATATTATATAGAAGATCATTTGAGGGTATGTTATTACGATGTTTGGGAGAGGAAGAAGCGATTCAAGCTCTGCAAGAAGCACATGCAGGAGTATGTGGATCACATCAATCTGGACCAAAACTTCATTTTCACATAAAGAGGATGGGGTATTACTGGCCAACCATGGTGAAAGATTGCTTATATTATGCTAGAAAATGTGATGCTTGTCAATTTCATGCGAATTTCATTCATCAGCCACCCGAAGTATTGCACCCAACCATCGCATCTTGGCCATTTGACGCTTAGGGATTGGATATTGTAGGACCATTACCAAAGTCTTCTGGTGGACACTTGTACATCTTGGCTGCAACTAATTACTTTTCAAAATGGGCTGAAGCTGTCGCTCTTAAAGAGGTGAAGAAAGAGAATGTTGCAAATTTTATCCGAGTAAATATTATCTATCGCTTTGGCATCCCTCGCTATATAATAACACACAATGGCAAACCATTCGATAACAAGTTAATGAACAAGATTTGTGATCTTTTTGACTTTAAGCAACGTAAATATTCTATGTACAATGCTGCCGCTAATGGTCTTGCTGAAGCATTCAATAAGACTCTATGCAACCTACTCAAGAAAGTTGTCTCCAAATCCAAACGGGATTGGCATGAAAGAATGGAAGAAGCTTTGTGGGCATATAGGACAACATATCGCACACCAACTCAAGCAACATCATATTCACTTGCTTTTGGAGTTGAAGCAGTCCTGCCACTCGAGCGTCAAATACCCTCCTTAAGACATGCTATTCAAGAAGGGCTCACTGAGGAAGAAAATGCTCGATTGCGTCTTGCTGAGTTAGAAGCACTTGATGAAAAGAGGTTACAAGCCCAACAAAACCTTGAATGTTATCAAGCTCGTCTATCTCGTGCTTTTAATAAGAAGGTTCACTTGAGGTGCTTTCAAGTTGGAGATCAAGTTCTCGCGGTAAGAAGACCCATCATTACTTCGCACAAGTCTGGGGGCAAATTTACCTCAAAGTGGGATGGACCATATGTTGTACAAGAAGCATATTCAAATGGTGCTTACAAGCTTGTTGATGCTGATGGCTTAAGGATCGGTCCTATTAATGCCAAATTTCTAAAGAGATACTATCCTTGAAGGAAGATAATGCTCCTTAAGGTACGAGCCTAAACTGCATGTCACTCCTGGCCCGCAAGAGTATAAACTGTGTACAGCACAACCAAAAAAAAATCACTCAAATACCCAGAACTACGTTGTGACTTGATCCTCTTTATTGAGGTACGTAGGCGCTTAGAACCATATTCTAAGTTCAGTTGCATGAGTGTCAAAAAATAAAAATGTTCCCACTTAAATTCAAAGAAAAGTCAAAGCGATATGTATATTATCTTTTGTCTCATCAAATCTTAGACTTGTACGAAGTATTGATGGGTTTATGGAAGGATCAAACCTTTATATTTTTTTGAATTGACAAGTTAAAGGTTCTAAAACTTGTTACGAGTTGAAGCATTGGATTCCACAAAATTCATAAGTCAAGTTTAAATGTGCAAACTAAATAAAAATGTGGAACTTGCGCTATATTCGTATTGACATGGAAAATGCGACATGACTTTGAATTAATAAAAGCTTGTAATCAAGAATTAACGACCAATCGAAAGCTAAAAAGTAAAATAAAAAAAAACTAAAAAAAAGAGTCTAATCTAAGCGTAACTTGTAATTGGTCAAATCTTGTCGACTAGCCTCCAAGCACTCTCTTTTCTGTTCCATGCGAATTGAATCTTCAAGCGTTAATAAACTCATATTCTTATACTAGGATATCTCATCTTCCGTAGCTAAAATCCTGGCTTGAATCTCCTCGACGTTCTTCTTAGCAGCGTCTAAAACAGCTTCAAGACCCTCTCGCTCTCCTTGTAAAGTTGCTAGCTTCCGCTTAACCTTCTTTAGCGATTTCTTGTTAGAAGAGACATGTTTTGCCTTCTCACATTCCTCTACTTTGAATAATTCGAGACGCTCTTTGGCATTGGAAAGCAGTTCCATCTTCCTATCTTCAGGCGCCTTGTCAACAAAATTAGAGTGTTCTTGATCATAAGAAGTAGCATGATCAAAAAGAGAATCTACCAAGCTTTTTAATGGTGAAAGATCTAATAAATTCATCTCACTCATCTCCTTGAAAATCTCATAAATATCATCTTTGTAAGATGAAATATTGTTTAGAGAAGTTCTGGAAAGTTTTCTACAGATCTCTTCCCAAAGACCCAAGATGTACTTCCTTTTGTGATTAAACACCACACCTCTTCCTTCGAAGATAGACATAGCACTATTTATCTTGGGAAGAACTCGGGAAAGCTCATTTGAGTTAGGAGCCAACCCTTTTAAAGTTTGGCCACGAGAAGTAGACGATGATTCTTGATCTTTCTCGATATTTGAAATTGGTTTTGCCTTAGGTCTCAATATTGCAGTAGACTCTTCGCTAACTTGTGGCCTCTCACACGGTGATCCTTGTAAATGTCCATCAGCATCAACCTACAAACGAAAGGGGCAGGTTAGCAAGGTCATTTCATTTTATTTATTTATTTATTTTAAAAAATAAATAAATAAATAAATAAATAAATATTAATATATATATATATATATTATATATATATATATATATATATATATATATATATATATATATATATATATAGATACATACATACCTTGTTACTCTGAATTGAATGATCTAGAAGGATTATCGACACTTCGGACTTCTACAATTTCAGCCCCAGATAGTTCAATTCTTTGCCTCTTCCAACATCGATCCTTGCTAGTTTTGCTTGTTTCTTGAAGGGACTGTTTACTAGAGAAGAGAAATTGGGGGTATTTCTCTTTATCGGTAGGAGTATGAACCAGTTCTTTCTTAGATGCCTTAGAAAAATTAAGCTTCTTACTTTGATGTTGGGGAGCAAGTGGTGTCTTGACTTTTGAAAGTGTTTTCTCGATATCTTGACTTTTGTCTTCTAGAAGAGTAACAAATTCTGACCCAGCATTTTCCACCATAACATCCAAATTATCCTCAAGAAACGTTCCATAGGACCTCTCCCACCAAGATGAATATTGGGTGGTATAAAGCTTCTTTGCGGAAGCTACCGCAGGAGGAAATGTCGCTTTAGACATAGTCACACGTGATACACAAATACGCCAGTATCTAAGGCCTTCATCAAGTTACTCAACACGAATATCATTTTCTAAATAGCCAGGATTATCTTGATGGAAACCAAATTGGCGACTAAATCGGTGCGGACTATATGGCTCAATGACAAAGGAACCTCCCCTCCTCAATGGAAGATAATTAAAACGAATGCTCATAAAATATGCTTGATCCAACTCTGATGATTTTTCATCATCAATATAATAAGTTGGGTGAGGTCTACTAAGCATGGTTGCATTCCATACAATGTTCTCCCCCCGATGAACACGCTTACTTGCCTCATCTTTGTCAAAATACTTTGCAGCACCTTCTCCAGAATATACCACCATTCGTGGTAGAGAAGGTCCACTAGTAAGCGGATAGTGTGTTTTGAGATAATAAGCAAGCCAACCATAGACATAGTGAATGGGAAAACAAACTCTTACATGGTCCAACTGTGAAGAATTTGAAATATTATTTAAGCCATGATATATGCTTGTTAAAATTGGAATCGCAAGGCTAACCCTTTTACCGCTCGCCATTAAACTCGCTATCTTGAAAGTCTCAGGTCGAATGAAATTTCCTTCTTCAGACGGAAGTACAAAGGCACATAACCAACATGACAAAAATGCTGTCAGATAAGTCTCATATTTCTGATGTTTCGCTCCAAGCTTAGAAAATACCGTCTCTTGAGTAATTGACCATGTATTTATCTCAGTAGGTATTTTGCCTGTAGAATTATGAGTAGACGACAGACGCCGAGATTTCTTCTCTTTTCTTGGGGGAGCTAGCTCATATTTGAGATCTGTCTTCCACCAAAATCGTATCCATTCATTGAAAGAGATTCCCATATTACCATGATTTTCCTCTTTAAGGTGATGAAAGGCAGCAAACATATATTCACAAGTTCGAGGAAGAAATCTTTCCCTCTTATCATTAAATCCTGTAAGTTCAGTGGAGTTTGGTATCACTTCTTCGTAAGGATATCCGTTAATTGGCAAACCACCAAGAATATGCAAGTCCCAAAGAGATATGGATGTTTCCCCAGCAGATGTAAGTAATGTATTTGTTTGAGGGCACCAAGCCTCACAAAAGGCTTGTATAATATTGGAGTTCCGATCATAGGTAAAAAGAGAAGGAAATACAGCATCACGAATACAAGCACTGTTTAGAGTTTGCCCATTTTTGCTTAAGACATCCTCTGTCCATTCCCAGTACCCCGGAATGCAACGATATTCACCTTCAACCACAATATTGTCTCCCCAACGTAGTTCTTCTTGAATCATGCGGTGACCTAAATTTGAAAAGGTCTTCGCAACGTTTATACGATGAGGAATTGGTTTCTCAAGATACCATACTTTAGAGGTTTTATTAGATTTATGATTTATATATATATATATATATCCTAAGGAAGTATGACAGTAGGAATTGAATGATTAAATAAATGTATTTATTTATTTATTTTTATTTTTAAAAAAAAAAACAAAAACGGCTAAATAATCCTTTCATGTTACAATTAGATTGTTTGCTTACATCTAATTGACTAAGGATAATTGGAGGTTGGCAATATGATAGCTAAATATCATTTATATGTTTCAATTACGTAGGAGTGTATACCAATATGCTAAAATACATGGTATATAAATATCGTGTAAGTAATACTTCAAGCCTAGTCTCTAAAAGATAAAATATTTCGACAAGACTTGAAGCAGGGGGCATTTGTAATCATTTAAAATTTATTAAATATAAATTTATAAAATGATTCGAATTATGTTGAATTCATAAATATATTAATCCAAAAAAATATTGTGGATTAGTATAATTGAGTTAAATATTTAAGTCCAATAAATATGGATTTAATTAAAGTCTAAATTAATTGATTTGGGCTACATTGGATGAACCCAATTGGTTAAACCCAATCTCATCTCATTCTAGAGCCCATCTTGGCGCCACGTGTGCAGATGATGTGGCATGCCAAGTCAAATAAGAAAACCAATAGAATCATGACATGTGTCAAAGATGACAAGCCCGCTCCATAAAGCCCAAATGCCATGTCACTTCAATCTGATTGGCTGAACGGAATCCTATTGCAATTGCAACTCCTCTATTCTAAAACTATAAATAGGGGTCCTCATAATTCAGAAAAGAGACAGAAAATTCTAAACAAGAAGCTAGAGAAACTCTGTGGTACAAACGCCATTTAATTCTCTACAAAGCTACAAGTTTAAGAATTCAAGCATTCAAGTTCAAGAACGATCAAGATCAAGACCACCGAATTCAAGAACAAGCTCGAAGCCCTTGAGTTCAAATAAAACTCAAGATCAAGATAAAGTTCAAGTTCAAGTTTATCATAGATTCAAGAACAAGCTTTAAAGCCCTTGAATTTATATTTGAAAAGGCGAATTCAGAGGAATTATAGAGATTGTAACACTCGCATTTGAAATAATAAAATCGATTGTTGCTATAATTTTCCGTTCTTGATTATTGTTTTCTCGACGAGAATTTTATTGTCTACACTAACATTTAAGGTAAGGAAACTTGAATTAACTTAATATACTCAATCTCAAAGAACCTATTTTCGAAATGAGTATGGTATGGCGGCATGAGTCCTCATAGGTGTGCTTGATGTTATACCTACTATGGTGTTGTTGTCACTAGTTCGTCTGTTTGTTGCTTGCCACCTGTTAAGTATTGTAGTTGATTTTATATAATTATTCAATATATATTGGTTTCTATTTCGAGTAGGCGGATGATACCTACTCAGTACATGTTCCTTGTACTGACCCCTGCTTGTATTTTCTTCGGTTTTCTTTTGTGGAGTATAGCAAGTGCACCATCGACTTTGACTCACCCTCAGCTCTAGCCCACCTCCAGCACATCAGAGTTCAGGGTGAGCTATTAATTCTAGCTCATGCTGGATTCTCTCATTCATGTCTTGATGTCTTTGAATTTCAGTCATGGACCATCTTTTTGCTTATTTTGGTTTCTTAAACACTCTTAGAATTAGTAATTTGAAAAAAGATGTCCTTGTTGTGATGACTATCAGATTTTGGATAATAAGTATTAAACTTTAGAAACTTATTTAAATTTGTTACTTAATAAGTTTTGGAGCTTCCACAATATTTTTGTTATTTATAGTTGAACTATTGGTATATGTTGGGGTTTAGATTTGTTGGTTCTCCCATCTAGGGGGGTAAGTGTGGGTGCCACTCACGACTCATTTTGGGTCGTGACAGAAAATGATCAAAAACTTACTTTTACACTTAAGAAATTTTTCGGATTTTTCCTTTTCTTTCCGAAAATAACTATTCTTAGTTTCTTGGTTTAATCATTGATATATTCGAGTTAGAAGATGTTACAATAAAAGTATTGACTTCTATATAATTTCTAAATATCACTTATAATTTTTCATAGTTTTTATCATCAAATATATTCTTTAATTTTTTGAGATTTAGAATTTTTAATAGTTATGTAAAGGTTATAATTCATTTCTATATGCAACTCTAATGAAGTACTATTCAAAACTAACTAAACACAAATCCTAACTAAAAAATTAAATAAATGAACGCAACACTAATGTTGAATATTTATACTTTAGCTTTACATTGATTTTGACATTTAAACTATATAACCTAATTTAAATTTTTATTTAATGTTAATCATGTAATTAATACTTTTTAGTCTTACTTTAGTGTCATTGAGTACTTATAAATTATAATCATTTTCATAATGACTTATTAATTTGAAAATTTTATTTTATGTGATTTTTTTTTTATTTGAATATTTTGTGTCATCACACATCTCATATATTTTGTTATTTTGTTAAGAAGCACTTTGATAGTTCCATTATGATTGAATTAAAATTGTCACGATCCAAAACGAGTCGTGAGTGGTACACACACACCCTAGGTGGGAGAACCAACGAATTTAACCCCAACTTACAAACCACAAGCATAATGCGGAAGCTCAAAAACTTACTAAATTTCTTTTCCCAAAACCTGAAAGACATCACGACAAGGACATCTAATCTCTAATTACTAAGTGTAAGAGTATCAAAGAAACCAAAATAAATGAAATAAAGTAATTTGTGTCTGAAAACTAAGGACATCGGGTAATGACTTAGAGAATCCAACCTAAGCTCGAATGAATAGCTCACCCTTGAACCTGGTATGCCGAGACTTGATAGAGCTGAGGGCAATCCAAATTCTCCGATATACTTGTTGCACTCCATATAACGAAACCAAAGAAAAATACAATTAGGGCTCAGTACGAGGCAACATGTACTGAGAAATAATATTATTTCATCAAACCTTCTTAATTCAAGGCATCACTTTGATAAAGAGAGTTCAAGAATATAAATTCCACGGTATCAAGATTTCAGACCAATCATAAAACACACAACCAAGCCACACAACCACAAAATGAAGTACAAAGAAAACTTCATATTATGATTCAATGCATATCAATCACTATTAAGAGTTTACTATCAAATAGCATAAACAATAATCTACCTCCACCGAAGAACCGAAGGCCAGCAAGCTAGCTTCCCAATGATTTTCCTTTCTTTAATGCCTCAACGTGTTTCCAATCTATTAAGTATGCGTAACTCATAAGTAAAAAGGGACTATAGACACTCATATTACTCTAAAAAAATGTACTAAATTTGCTGTCAACTCCCGTATTTCTCAAATTGCAAGCATAAGATTAAGTCTCAATTCCTCTAAATAAATTAATCAAAAATCACCAATTATGAAACTAGTGATAACAGACCGTGCCTTCAGTTCAATTCGTATCTAATTATAAAGGTTAATTATAATACCAATTGATAATTAAATAATCGGAAAAGGGTCTAAAATACCCTCAAAGTATTGAAAATGGTACAAAATTACCCTCCATCCACCTATTGGCTCTAAAATACCCTTCCCACCAACCTATTGGGTCCAAAATACCCTTGTCATCCACCTTTTGGTTCAAAATTGACCACTTATTTAACGGTTTTATATTTAAACTATTTAAATATTTTTTAAAATACGTGGCGCTCAACTATTTGTTATAATTTAACTTATTAGTATAATTTATAAATCAATCCACTACCCATCCATTACTAATTAAACCCTCCAAATTAATAAATTACTCACATTATTAATGCAACAATAGAAAAGCTACTGCCAATTGATTGTTTTAAAAAAATTGAGACAAAAATATCTATAAAAGTAAATTATCATACATTCAAGTGTCTAAATAAAAATTACCGATAAACTTAAAAGTATGACTATGTTCATCTTAATTATTCTTACATCTCAATTATGTGATGTTACTTCATAGGTAACCTTTTTTCAAAATAATTAAAAGATTTAAATAAATCATAAATATTTATAAAATTATATTTTAAAAAAGTGCATAAATTAATTCGGGATGTATTACTTCTTTACCTTTAATCATAAATTTCTAATTCAATCTTGAAAGAGAATCAAATTGAAAGTGTCCTCCTAAATAAGCGGCTCAACATAAATTTAATTGGGGCTTCGATTCGGACTCAAATAATTTTGGATGTCATTTTCATTAATCTATAATTTCATAGTGTTTTAGCAGTGTTTATGACAATTTTGATATTATAGTTGGCTTATTTATCGGGTGGGGTTTAGTTAGTAATGGGTGGGTAGTGGATTGGTTTATAAATAATACAATTAAATTAAAATATAACCACTAGTTGAACATCAAGTATTTTAAAAATATTTAAATTGTTTAAATTTAAAATCATTAAATAAGTGGTCAATTTTGAACTCAAAGATGGATGATAAGGGTATTTTTGAGCCAATGGGTGGATGAAAAGGGATTTTGGAGCCAATAGGTGGATGAAGGGTAATTTTGTACCATTTTCAATACTTCAAAGGTATTTTAAACCCTTTTCCGTTAAATAATAGTAACCAAAGAGTTCGTACTCCACCGCTTGCAATACTTTTTATACCATAATCATCGTTTACAAAAACTGTCATATCCTCCTATAATTCACTATCCCATTACTCACACATACAAACTTCTTTAATTATTATTACAATAGCCTAATCTCCCAAACTTTATTTGCTACTACCATCAACCCTAAAATTTGTCTCCTAACTTTTCAGTTAATTAATTTCCTGACCAAAAGAAATTAATTGACAGTCTTCCAGTTCCATTCCACAGCAACATGATAAATGTCCATTTATCCACTATATGTTGGTACGATTATGAAAGCCTTAAATTGTTACCTAAAACTCAAATCTAAGGGTAAGTGATAATTCCTCCAATTAGCATATATTTAATAAAATTTAATAATTCGATACACCTAATATTTAATTACATATCTCAATATATTAAACCTTAATTATAATGTGGTAACATATAAACAGATTGTTGAATATAAAAGGTCATTGTGTTAGTATCAGTGACCTGGATGTATAATTTGTATACTGAATTGAAATTTTCCCTATTCTATATTAATAAGTATTTAGGTTATAATTATATCATCATTAACAATAGTCATGCAATTATTATCCACTACTATTTGTATCCCCAATCTCAAAAACTAAGATTCTGACCAAAAAGAAAATTCATTAATTTCCTTTAGTTCCATTAATGTCCACTTGTTTGCCTCTTCCTTTATACCAAAAAATAAATCACACTATCCAACCCATATAGTATAACAATAATAATCAAAATAAGAAAATCACCTGAAGTATAGTGGCTTTCTTCGCTCAACGCTACCTTCTGTTCTCTCGTCTACTTTTCTTCTTCTCTACAAATTATGTTTACCCTAATTAATATATGACTAATTATACGAGTGGTGAAAGTGATCCACTATTAATTTTGATATTATTTTCTTTAACCATCAACTAAATAAATTAATAAAATTTTCCCAATATTTTCATAATTATAATTACGAATAATTCAAAATACCCATTTAGAATCCATCGAAAAGTATTTTATGAAATAAAAAATTCTAGTGCTCCAAACGATCAAGAGGATCGTTACAAAAATAATATTTGGAGGACAAGTTAATTATATACTTGTATGAATATTTTACCAGGAAAATAAAAATAATCAAGGTTTATTTGTATGGTTTAGTTTATTAATTTAAAATTTAATTACAAATGATTTCGTTTGATATTTAGAAAAAAAACGATTGAACACAAAAAATTGCGAAGTTTAAAACCCCAATTTTATTAATTTGACTTAAACATTTAAATTTTTACATAAATAATTTAATTTGATATTTAAAATGAATCAAGGTGATGATCATGTATCACTAGATATTCTTATTTCAGAAAGAGTGTGATATTCTTATCTCAGAAAGAGTGTAATGTTGATGCATTAATCTTTTGCAATACAACACTTACTATATGACACAACTACCATTAAATAGGTAATTGCTTTGTAAAAATAAGTCAATGATGATTTATATGTCAACTAGTATTTGATATCTTTTCAACACTTACAATTTAATATATTTTAACAACTCAATATTCCCTAATCTCTTTTGTTTTTCTAAATCGAATTGGAACTATAGTAGGATTTTGAAGTTTATCAAGTCACCAAATTATAATTACGAAACATATTTTATCCTAATTTAACATAAAATAATCAAATCAAATTAACTAATTTGTTTAAGTAACAACATATAAAGGGAGCTGAGGGATCAAACCAAGCTTTTGTAATAAAATATAATGGCATTATAATTATATAAAAATAACAAATTTGAGAAGAGATGACAAATACAGAACAACATGTATCGCGTCATATTAATATGTATTAATTGTTTAATTTAATTAGAAATTAAAATGGACGTAGACACATTTAAATAAATTGTAGTTATTTTTGTGAGTGTTTTAAATGTAATTAAATTTGTAGATGTTTTCAATTAAATAAAAATGAGGAGAAACACCATAAAATTCTTCTGAAATTAAAAACGAAAGAAAAGGAAGGTAAATGAATAATATTTTGTAATATTGGTTATATTGAGTTAATAAAGATAAATAACCTAATGACTACTAGGAGAAACTTTCTAAAAATAACAAATCAAAAACTACAACATATATCATATATATAGCTACGACATCAAATTCGTCATTAGTTATTCGATTTTAGTGAAAAAATTTACTTTTCGTGGGTATTATTTGAGACAAATATTTTTAGTGACGAAACATAAGAATTCGTAGCAAAGTTTATCCAGTTAAGTTTTTCACCAAAAAAACATTTGGCGCCATTTTGTTAAATAGTGTTAGTTATGAATTTAAAATTATAGGTGACACACTATTTCATCACTAATAGTGTATATAATTAATGACAAACTATCACATCAAATTCGTCACTAATTATTCACTTAATAACAAAATTAACTTTTCGTGCTTAAATATATAAGACACATACTTTTAGTAACGAAACATAAGAATCCTTAGCAAAGTTTTATCCACTAAAGTTTCCCACCATAAAATTAATTGGTGTCATTAGTTGAGTATTGTTCGTCACGAATTTAAAATTATCAGTGACACATCATTTTGTCACTAATAATGTATCTAATTCATGACAAAATATTTTTTGTCTTATAATTTATTAAATTTTGGACACTAAAGAATTTCATCTAAAATAATATGTTGTTACAATATCGACAAATTAGAATTCGTAGTTAAAAATTATAAATTTTAGCTATCAAAATTTATATTTAATCATTATTACATTTATTTTGTCACTGATAATATAAATAATTGGTGATAAAAATTTTATTGACTCAAATCGATCTATGATTTAGTGACAACAAAAATAGCAACGAGTTAAAATTTGTAGTGAATAGTTAAACTATTGCTACGAAAATAATTCGTAGCTAAATACAAATTTTTTTCTAAAATTGTTCATAATTATAGGTGACAACTTACAAAAAGAATAATACAAGTGCTTCATAAGGAATAGAAAGATATTAAAACCAATGATTTCAGTGAATTTTATAAAAACGAAAAAGTTCAATACATCATTTTTCTTAAATTATGCAACTATAAAATGTGTAATTTGAAAAATACAATCCGGGTTATAGATATTGTGAGTAGGCACGGTTCCACCACTAGATCACTAATATTTATTTGTTTAGCACTTTTCTTTTGTATTTGATACACTTTCGTTGATAAGCACGATACAAAAAACTTTTGTCAAGTCTTTGTGCTAAGTTTTGTGCATGTCTATTGATTTGTGACTGGTAAACTAGAGTAACTATATAGAGATAACACCGACTTACAAACTTAGTCTTGACAAAGGTGCAATATATTTCTTCAATTTCTATTAATTTTCCCATTAGTTTGAAAAACTTAAAAATAAAAGTACAAATAAAAGAAATGAAATAACAAGGATTTCAAATATATTATGATGAAGTACTATAGTTATTGGTATCAATGTTCAATTCGAACCGATTATTCATTTTTGAAATAAACTAAAAGTTTAATTTTAAATAATTTTATTATTGTACTGAATAATTTTAAAAGATTACAAAAATACATAAATAAAATGACAAATTCATACTGAATATATTTAAAGATATTTTAAAAAATACACCGTTTAGTTGAAATATAATGTACATTTTAATGAATTGTGGGTTGGTAAATTTTATTTATTTGTGTAAGAGTATAAATAATTATATAATATATTGTTTCTACAAAAGTTAAATTTGAAAGAAGTGAATGAAGTATAATATAAAACAAAAATAAACCATAAGAGAGAGTTGGTCTACTGGTAAGCATTCTTCACTTCCAACCTTAAGGCTGTGAGTTTGATTCCCCAAAGCAGCATAATGTGTGAGCTACTAACCTACTGCTCATGGTTGAAAAAAATTGAGATAAGATATATATATATATATATATATATATATATATATATATAATGATAAATGTTATCATATATACATTTAAGAACAAAATAATTTTTTGTATAAAAAATATAGTCACTAGTGAGAAAATTAGATTTTGTTCAATTATGAAATACATATAATTTAGAGATAATTGATTTCGTCACTGATTGAAGTACAATAATTAGCGATGCTAAAATTTTATCACTAGTAATAACCTTTTTAGTAACAAAACATACTATTAACTACATAAAATAAACTTTTTACAAAAAATAAATATGTCCAAAAGTTTTAACCATTTTGGGATGATTTTTCTTTTCGTTGTTAAGATAATACTTTTAGCGACGAAGTACTAACTCGTCTTTGTATAGTTTTAGAGACACACCGTTAGTGACAATTGAGTGACGAATATTTTTTTGTCATACAAGATTTTTAGTGACGAAATATTATTTATTAATGAAGAAATGGAAAATGCTCAAAATTATCTCTGAACTATCAAAAATAGTTCAAATATACCCTTAAACTATATTCTGGCTCAAAAATACCCTTCTATTAAAATATTGGGTCACTTTTACCCTTACTTTTGAACAGAGGAGTGTTAAGTACCATATGGACGCCACGTGGAGGCCACACGAACGCTATGTGGATGCCACATAAGCAGCAAACAACCTCATCTCTACATAGACACATAAAAATCTAAATTACTATTTTTCCCCTCATTTCTCTAATAGATACATTTTTCACCCCATTCTTATTTCTCTAAAACATAATACGATTTCTCCTTTCTTATTCTTGTACGATTTTCCCTTTCTCTTATACGATTTCCCCTAGGGTTTCAATGATTACCTCTCATGGACGCCATTGGATTCCGAATTTGATTTCGCGGTGGCTCTAGGTTACAAAGTGGATTTTCGCGTCTCAGTAACATGAGTTGTACACACATCCTTCGGTAAGCTTGAAACATAAAATCTACAGCATGACTTAAACGAATAAACTAAAACATTAATTGCATACCTGTGCACAGAATGGAGGATCAAAGAAACGGTACATTTCACTGGAATGAAAAATGCAAAAAGAGAACAATCTGTGAGCTATTCCAGAGACAAAAAGGAAATAAAAGACATATGCAAAGGCAAAAATATATATTTTTTAATCAATTTCACTACAAAATGTTATGACAGAAAGATAAAAGAATTTTTAAGTACATCAATTACCACTTGTCAACTTGTTAAAACCCATTGTACATCACTGTAGGCTTTGGGTCCTTCTTTACTTATCTATATCCATCTCCATGGCCGTGCAAATTTCTTCAGTAAGGAAAAATGAAGAGACTCATTTTATCGATGGAATGGTAAAGGATGAAAGGGGCAATCTGGAAATTTTATTTGAAGAAATGAAATTTTTTTCAGCCCAAGAAGCTGGAAAAGTTATGCTTTAGGAGAAGAAAATCAAAAATATGGAAATGTTGTGCTTTTGGAAAGGTTATGCGTCCACGTGGTGTTCACATGGCGTCCGCATGACACTTTACACACCTCTGTTTAAAGTAAGGGTAAAAATGACGCAATACTTTAATAGAAGGGTATTTTTGAGTCAGAATATAATTTAAGGGTATATGTGAGCTATTTCTGATAGTTCAAGGGTTGCCTTTTCCGATGATGAAATTATTTGTCCCTAATAATCAAATTTGTTGTAGTGAACTATGAATGAGACAAAAAAGAAAACAGTATACATTAGAATATAGGATAACAAAAACATGAAAAGAGAAGGTGTTAATTGGATTGTTTTGTTTGTTGGGATGTACACGGTAGCTTCTCATCATATTGCGATGAAATGATCATATTGCTTTGCAAAGCTTCATCCCTATTCAATTTTTTTTACTTATTAATGAACTCATAAGACAAAATTATGCGAGAGGTTTCTCCTTCTTTTGTCACTTTCATCCATTCTACATCTGATGTTGACATTATTTATCTATAAATCGATTCAATTCAATAAAGGGAGAAGAAATTTTTTTGTTAGGAATATTTGTCTTTCTCTTGTACTATATTTATCACAAGCATTGCGTGTGTATCTTTTAACATGTATATATATATATAGAGAGAGAGAGAATATCTACCATGATTAATTTTTGCCTTTTATAGACTTATTTTTACACATATGTATCACGACAAGGTGTTTGAATTGACTTTAAAATTTGTCAAATCCAAACCTATTTTTAAGTCTGTTTTTTTGCGTAACCTATTTTTAAGTCAGTTTTTATTTATGAAAGTATTTGACAAATATAAAAAATAACTTAAAATAAGGCAAAAATGATTTAAAATAAGTTAGGAACTGTTTGCCAAGGTTAAAATTAAAAAAAAATCAAGACTTATTAGTATGGTTTAGTTTATTAATTTAAAAGTTAAACACAAATGTTTTGGTTTGATATTTGAAAAAATCAAACCAACATGAAAAATTGTGAAGTTGAAACCCCCCAATTTTATTAAATTGATTTATACATTTAAAATTTTTACACGAATAATTTAATTCGATACTTAAAATGAACAAAGTTGATGATTATGTCTTATCTCAGAAAGAGTGAGATATTCTTATATCTCAGAATGAGTGTTCAATTGATGCATTAATCTTTTACAATGCAACACTTACTATATGACACAACTACCATAAAAATAGGTAATTACTTTGTAAAAATGAGTCAATGATGATTTATATGTCAACTAATATTTGAAAATATCTTTTCAGCACTTACTATTTGATATATTTTAACAACTCAATTTTCCCAGTCTCTTTTGTTTCTCAAATTCGAATTAAAAGTACAGTACGATTTTTAAGTTTGTCAAGTCACCAAATTATAATTACAAAATATATTTTTATCCCAATTTAACATAAAATAATCAAAATAAATTAAGTAATTTATTTAAATAACAACATATAATCTACCATATATAGAAAGTGAAGGGATCAAACCAAGTTTTTGTAATAAAATATAATGGCATTATAATAACATAAAAATAACAAATTTGAGAAGAGATGACAAACACATAAGAACATATATCGCATAATATTAATATATCTTTATTGTTTAATTTAATTAGAAATTAAAATGGACGTAGACACATTTTAATAAATCATAGTTATTTCTGTGAGTTTTTTAATCTAATTAAGTTTGTGGATGTTTTAAATTAAATAAAAAAGAGGAGAAACACCATAGAATCCTTTGGAAATTAAAAGCGAAAGAAAAGGAATTTAAAAGAAAAATACTTTGTAATATTGCTTACATTGAGTTATTAACGATAAATAACCTAATGACTACTAGGAGAAGCTTTCTAAAAAGAACAAATCAACAACTATGAGTGAGACAAAAAAGAAAATGGTATATATTATAATATAGGATAACAAAAAACATGACAAGAGTAGATGTTAATTGGATGTTTTTGTTTGTTGGGATGAACACGGTAGCTTCTCATTAGATTGCGATGAAATGATCATATTGCTTTGCAATACTTTATCCCTATTCAGTTTTTTTAGCTTATTAATGAACTCATAAGACAAAACTACGCGAGATGTTTCTCCTTCTTTTATCACTTTCATCCATTCTACTTCTGATGTGGACATTATTTCTATAAATCAAATCAACTCAATAAATGGAGAAGAAATATTTTGATTAGGAAGAATTGTCTCTCTCGTACTATATTTACAACAAGATTTGCATGGGTATCTTTTATCTTATGTAATTTCAAGAATTAGATTTTTTTAATAGAATTTCTACCGCAATTAGAGTGTGTTTGATATGAAGTAAAACATTTTTTTGGAAAATGTTTTCCAATTTTCTCATGTTAGATTGGGACAAAAGTTTTGGAAAATGTTTTCCAGATCATTTCATTTTCCTCAAAATCAAGGAAAATAACTTACCTTCAAAAATTAAGGAAAACATTTTTCAAAACTCTCCTCCAATTTTAAATTACATTTTTTAGGGGAAAACAACCATTTAAAAAAAATTCAATTTTAAAAATTTGTTGTTTTACCAAATCCCGGACACCCACTCACCCACCACCGGCTACCCCCTCACCCAAAAAATAATTTTGTTTTTCAAATTATTTTAAACTTCAAATTTTTATTTTTAAATTTCTCCCCCCACCCTCCCGCGGCCAGCCTCCCACCCACCCCCAACCCCTAAAAAAATTATATTTCTTTTTTAAAAATACGATAAACTTCAAATTTTTATTTTTTCACTCCTTCTCCCTCCCCCCCCCCCCCCCCCCCCCACCCCCCCAAATAAAAATTGTTTTAATAAAAATATTTTCAATTTCAAAAATTATTTTCTACTCTAGTAAAAATAAAAGATGTCTCTCAAAAACATTTTCATTCATAAACCAAACACTAAAATCATTTATGGAAAATATTTTCTACTCACCAACCAAACATGAGAAAATAAGTTCAAAATCAGCTTGTTTTCTAGGAAAACATTTTCCATGGAAAACATTTTCCTTTATACCAAACACACCCTTAATGTTTGCCTTTTATATGCTTATTTTTACACCTATGTATCACAACAGGGTGTTTGAATTGACTTAAAAATTTCTCAAACCCAAACCTATTTTTAATTCTTTTTTTTGCGTGACCTATTTTTAGGTCAGTTTTTTATTTCTGAAAGTATTTGACAAATATAAAAAATAACTTAAAATAAGGCAAAATGATTTAAAATAAACTAGGAACTATTTGCCAAGGTTAAAATAACATGAAATAATTATAAAAAAATGATGTTTATTATTTTTGTTTGATTTTCTAATTTAAAATTTTGATGAAAATAATTTGGTTTGATATTTAAAAAAAAATGGAACCAACTCGCTAAAATTCGAGGTTGAAAAACCCCCAATTCTATTAATTTGGTTTATAAATTTAATATTTCAAAATAAAAAGTTCAATTTGATATTTTAAAAATCTGAGCAGATCCAATCATTTACACCCCACTTATAACAATTGATATTGTTATATTAAAAAGAGTTTTCAATTTGTTGCATTAACATTTTACAATACAACACTTGCTAAAAATAGGTAATTGCTTATAAAATATGAGTCAATAATGATTGATAGAGTCAACTAGTATTTGAAACATTTTTTCAACACTTACTATTTGATACATTTTTTCAACAACTCAATTATCCTTAATATCGTTTGTTTCTCAAATTCAAATTGAAACTACAGAAGAATTTTGATGTTTATCAAGTCACCAAACTATAATTACAAAATATATTCTATCCCAATTTAACATAAAATAGTTAAAATAAATTGACTAATTTATTGAGGGAGTAAATCATGTTTTTGTAATAAAATATAAAGTCATTATGATAATATAAAAATAACAAATTTGAAGAGAGAAAAAATATGGAAAAAAAGTTATTGTGTGATCATTAATATATATTAATTGTTCAATTAATTAGAAATTAAAGTGGACGTAGACACATTTAATATATTGCAGTTATTTTTCTGAATATTTAAATTGCAATAGTACTTGTGGATGTTATAAATTAAATAAAAAAGAGGAGAAAGACCATATAACTCTTTGAAACAAAATACGGAAGAAAAAGAAGGTAGAAGAAAAATAATTTATACTATCGCTTGCATTGAGTTATTAAACATAAATAAATGAATGAGACAACAAAAAGTAATCCATTATAGTATAATATAGGATAACATAAGCATGACAAGAGAAGGTGTTAATTGGGTGTTTTTTTTTGTTAGGTTGCAGACGGTAACTTCTCATTAGATTGGGGTGAAATGATGGTATTGTCTTGCAAAACTTCATCCCAGTTCAAGTTCTTTAACTTATCAATGAACTCATAAGACAAAACTAAGCGAGAAGCGTATCCTTCTTTTATCGCTTTCATTCATTCTTCTTGTGGTGTTGACTTAATTTCTCTATCAATCGATTCAATTCAATAAAAGGAAGAAGAAAATTTTTTTGGTTGGAAAGATTTTTGTTTCTCTTGTACTATATTTATAATAACCAGCGCATGGATCTCTTCAACTTTGGTAAGTTGATATAAATTTTTTAGCTATTTTTGTGTATGCCTTTTATTTTTATGATTTTCTTTTCTTAATTAATCTTTGCCTTTAATAATTTTAATTTTCTTTCAATTGTTAATGTTTTCCTTTTAAAGGCATATGTATTGACCTATGCGTCACAACATTTACTTTATGATACAACTACCATAAAATAAGTTATTGCTTATGAAAAATGAGAGGGTGTTTCGATTGGCTTAAAAGTCGATCAAACTTACTTTTTACTTAGCTTTTGATTTTTGAAAGTGTTTGAAATATATATATAAAAAAAAAATAAGTCAAACGAAGACTTAAAAGAAGTCAAAAAGTGTTTGACAAGGTAAAAAATGACTAAAAATAAGTATAAAACGACTTAAAATATTTCAAAACCCAAAAGTAGGTCTCCCCCTACTTTTTTATCTTTGACGTAAAGTCATTTCAGTTGGATTTTTTTAATTTGACTTAAAAGATAAGTTTAACTTAGTATTTGACACTCAATTGTTTGATAGGTATACTATAAATAGATATTCAATATTAATGGTCAATTAGCAGTAATGAATGAACTTTTTTCCAATTCTTCCCTAATAATTACTCCATTTTGTTCAATTGAAAAGTTGTGTAGACTTTTGATATTCTTAGTATAGTAGAATTATATTATTCAAATTACATCTTTTGCAAAAAAAATTTGAGGGGAGTGCATTACCTTACCTTTACAAACAATTGTGCACGGAGGGAGTATATTTTTTTCAAAATAATTAAGATGTAACATATGTTGAAAGTTAGTAAAGTTATTGCCTCACCATGTTTATTCTATTGATTATTAATGTAGTTATATATAAGAATTGTCTATTTAAAAGTGAAAATACATTAAATCTCTCCTCAACTTGGCATTAAAACTTACTTAGTTGTAACGACCATTTTCGGTCGTTTTAAGCACTAGAACTTTTTATGTCAGAAAATACTTTTCGATAGATTCTAATGGGTGTTTTGGACTATTCATAATTATAATTATGAAATTAGTGGGATAGTTTTAATAATTTATTTAGTTAGTGATAAGATAAAATAATATTAAATTTAATAGTGAACCACTTTTACTATTTTTATATTAGTCTTATATAATAATTAGGGAGTAAATATTTTATAGAAGGAATAAGGATTTGGGGAGGAAAAGGGCGTCAAAACTCACTGTGCCTCATCACCACATAAACAAAAAGAGCTATAGAAGGAATAAGGGTTTGGGCGAGGAAAAGGGCGTCAAAACTCACTGTGCCTCATCACCACATAAACACAAAGAGCATATCGTAGCTTCAGGTAAACCAATCACTAGTATTAGATCTTAGATTACATTATGGGTTGTTTGATACTAGTTATTATATTACTAAGGGAAAATGCACAAGTACTCCCTCAATCTATGTCCGAAATCTCAGAGACACCCTTATATTATACTAAGGTCCTATTACCCCCCTTTGAACTTATTTTATAAGTAATTTTTTACCCCTTTTTCGCCTACGTGGCACTAGTTTGAAAAAAAAGTCAACCATCATTTGACCCACAAGATAGTGCCACGTAGGTCCAAAAGGGGTAAAATATTATTAATAAAATAAGTTCATGGGGATAATAGGACCTTAGCATAGCATAAGTGTGTCTCTGAGATTTCGGGAATAGGTTGAGGGGGTACTTGGGCATTATCCCTATTACTAATAATGAAAAGTAGATAGAATAAGTGAATTGAAAAGGTTAGAAACGGAGGCACTGGTAAATTGGACTTGGGGGAATATATGATTATTATGGATAATATGATAGTGGGGTAGAATTTGGTTCATAGTTGTGAGGGCATTACGTTATGATTAGAAGGAAGAATTTATTACAGGTGGAATTAATGTTGACATTATGGTTATGATTTGTACACGTTATGGTTTTAGTTAGAAATATTGGACAATTTCTTTTGTTTGGTTTTCGGTTATGGGGACTCGTGTTTGATTATTATTTTATAAATCAAGTTTTAATATATTGTGACAGATAATTAAATATTAATTGTAGGATATTATTTGGATACCATTAAAGTTATATTATTCAAGAAATAAAGACTTAACCTTAGGATTAAATATAAAAGATAAGAGACCATGCATGTTAATAAACCTCGATATTAGAAAATTGAGTATAGATTTGTGTTTGATGATTTTAGATCTAGGCTAGACATAGAATGATATGAGTGTTTATAGGCTTGTTAACATACAAATTATGCATATATACTTGATAGATTAGAAAGGTTCGGAAGCATTGAGGAAAGGAAAAACATTGGAGAAGTAGTTGCTTGACTTCAGTTCTTCGGTGGAGGTAGGTTATGATTTACTTCTATTTGATAAATAAACTCTCAATAGAGATTCATATGTATTAAGTGATATTATAAAGTCTCGTATGTACTTGATTGTGTGGTTGTATGTCTTGATTGTGTGGTTGTATTTCTTGATTGTGTGGTTTCTGATTGACCTAAAATTATGAGACTGTTGAATTTCTAATCTTGAACCCTCTCTATTAAAATGACGCCTTGAATAAAGAAGGCTTGATGAAATAAAATAATGAGATAATTGGATCGGATTGTCACGTTTCGACACGGTATTATTGGATCGGAGTGTTACGTTTCGACACGGTATTATGAGATTGGAGTGTCACGATCCGACATGGTATATGAGATAGGAGTGTCACGTTCCGACACAATAACATTAAAGGAAGAGAATCTTGAAGTAACTTAATATAGTTAATCTCAAAGAACCTATTTTCCAAATGAGTATGGTGTGGAGGCATGAGTCCTCATAGGTTTGCTTGATGTTGTGATTGATGGTGTACCTATTATGGTGTTGTTGTCAATGGTTCATGTGTTTGTTGTTTGCCACCTGTTAAGAATTGTAGTTGATTTTATATTATTATTCAATATACATTGTTTTCTATTTTGAGTTGGTCGATGATACCTACTCAGTATGTGTTCCTTGTACTGACCCCTACTTGTATTTTCTTCTTTGTTCTTTTGTGGAGTGAAGCAAGTGTACCATCGACTTCGACTCGCCCTTAGCTCTAGCCAGTCTCCAGCACATCAGAGTTCAGGGTGAGCTATTAATTCTAGTTCGTGCTGGATTCTCTCATTCACGTCTTGATGTCTTTGAAATTCGGACATGAACCATCTTTTTGCTTATTTTGGTTTTCTTAAACACTCTTAGACTTGGTAATTTGAAAATTGATGTCCGTGACGTGATGACTATCAGATTTTGGGATAATAAGTATTAAACTTTAGAAACATAGTTAAATTGGTTGCTTAATAAGTTTTGGAGCTTCCGCATCATTTTTATTATTTGTAGTTGAACTATTGGTATATGTTGGGTTTAGATGTGTTGGTTCGCCCACCTAAAGAGGTAAGTGTAGGTGTCACTCATGACTCATTTTAAATCATGACATTAGTACTTTAACTATATGGGTGTTTAAATACCCCTTAACAATTTGGAGGTAATTAAATATCACCTAAAGGGCTGACGTGGCAAAGCAAAATATTCACTCTTCTAAAAGCGCGTGATACAATAATTAAAAAAAACTAAATGGTAATATCAAACACATGACTTTTTTTTATTGGCAAATTGTAATGACTCGGAAAAAAAATATATTTGAAAAATTTTGAGCTATTTATTAATTACAATTGTTTAGTTGACAGATGATTTTAAATAATTAATTTTAATTGGTGGCGTTCTTTTTGTTCTTTATTAATTTTTTTTAATTTTGATGGGATAATGTTTTCTTTCCCACTACTAGCTGATGATTCTCAAATGATTTGGGCATGAGTGGTAGTGAATAATGATGCTTGAAATTGATTATAGGGGTGGGGATTCGACTATTTGAGATTATTCCCGTGAATTGCTCGTATATGGTTTTGTTGTTTCAAAACATAAGAACTTAATTATAAATTTAGGTGAATTATTGGGTCCATTCAAAACATATGGAAACGTGGGTGTTGTTAGTTTTAAAATCTTATAGTGCTCATTTATTTAAATAAATTTCTTTGAGTTGGAAGTTCAACGAAACAGGAAGGCTCAAGTTCTGGGGTGGACTCTCTACTGTTTAAAGCAAATGAATTTCTAAACTCTTGTTAAGTGTATGAAATGCGTGTATTTCCTTGTTGTATATGTTTGGGAGTGATGGAATTTGATGATTGGTTGACTTTTTCACATTGATTAATTGTAATGATGAAAAAAGGGATAACAAAAGACAATGTGATTAATTGTTTATGTGTGATGTGTTGAGAAAGGTTTGAACTTTGAAGGCTTGTTGAATCAATGTTGCTGTGATATCATGTTTGTGTGCTGTGAATTGTGCAATGTTATGAAAATGGTCATCTCCTCATTATCTGTGTGAGCATGTCATTTGCATTATTCTGAGACATGGTTGTGACAAGTGTTATATGCATTGAGAAAGAATGAGAACTTAAAAATGATGTACCATTTCGAGGGACGTATCGCACACCGCGATGGATACTATATTTTGAGGGACGTATCGCGCTCCGCAAATGTTACTTTTATCGAGGATCGTGTCTTGCGCCGCGACAGATGCATAGACAAATATATCCCTCATGGGTCCCGGACTAAGAGACAGCGGGTGTCTGTCACTAGGTAAGACATGCATCATTATACTTGACATTGCATTCCATTGCATTGCACATACCTATCATTAGTGAACTTGATATTGTGTTTTGCTGATCTTGTGATTGTCTTTTTGCGGAACTTGTGATTGTTGAATACAAAGATTGTTATTGAGGATATACAATTTGTCTACGTGTTGTTATTGAGTTACGTGCTATGTAAAATGCGAGTTGTTAGGTTGGGCTGATTTTTATTTATTTGTATATGTGGAGGTTCGGTTGGGGTGGTAGGAGTACCCGTATTTCATCCCCTTAGCTTGTGTTTAGGGATTTACTTGTTTAGTACCGTGTGGTTTGGTATTCACCCCTTGTTTCTACAAATTTTTTGTAGGTTATGAGCCTTGACTTTATGGTACTTGTCATTCTCTTCCTTCCGAGGCTTCCTGAATATTTGTGAGGTAGTTGTTGGTCATCTCAGCATACCTTGTTACTCCTATTTATGATTTTGTTCTACTCTAGAAACAATATCCTATGAGATTTACATTTTCTTTCTATTCAATTGTAATACTTTAGGGGCTTGTACACAACCAGGTTTTGGGGTATAATGTAAGTCGATAGTAAATTTTTCGCATTTTAATGTAATAAGGTGAGTTTTATGGTGACTTGTCTTGGTGGGATAAGACGAGTGACAACACGTCCATTTTTGGGTCGTGACAAAATGGTAACAGAACCCAGGTTCATAGGTCTCACGTGTGTACAAGTCGAGTCTAAGTAGAGTCTTGAGGATCGGTACGCAGACGTCTGTACTTACTTCGAGAGGCTATAGTGACTTTTTAGAAAAATCTTCACTTCTTGAATCTCTATCATGCGTACTTGATCCTATTTTAATTCTTGTCGCTTTATTCCATACACACTCACGTATAATGTTGACTCGTGGGTGGTTGCTCATGTAATAATTGTTTTCGTGTATGGTTTGAAAGTTAGATCTGGTATTATGATGAAAGTAATATACTTATGGAAATTATGTGAGGTTAGATTTAAAATTTGCAGCAATTTAAAGGGATTGTCTAAGGTTAGTTACCCTAGTAAAGTGAATAGTAATTATGTGTGATATAGGCAATATCTGGAGTGGTTTGATTGGGAGTGGAATGATTAAAAGGATGGGTTGATAAAGAATAGTGTAACCTTGGGAAATACAATTGGTATAGTTGTCATAACAGACATGGGTCACTTTGTGGTTTTGTAGTTTGAGTGTATACCAAAGAAGGTCACAAAACGACTATTATAATGGTGGCAACTTTTATTAGGTTTGAGTAATGAAACGTGTTATTCTTGTTATGGACCTGACCTACGAAGGAAAGCATATCACCTTGATAAGAGACTGAATGAATTCTACAATGTTTTGCAGTTATTGAATGAATATAAATGTGTGGGCTATTGCGTATAATTTTTCTCGATAGGTATGATGTGCTCTAGTGGTGCATCTAACTAACTTTCAAGATATATGGTACTAGTGGTATATAAAAACTGATTTGTTGATTGTTAAGTGAAAATATTAAATACTTAAGGAGTTATAAATTGTATCACATATTTATATAATGAGATTTACTATAGTATTCATATTTGAAAAACCAACTAATTTGTAACTACGGGCGCTTGACTTAAGCATTGTTTATAACTATGCTTGTAGTGGTGGTTGTATCTTGAGGATTTTTAAATGAGGACTAGTGATTTCACCGTAAGGTCCAATAAAGTGGATAGATATTTGAATAATAAGCTCATGCGTAAAGGAATTCCTAAATAATATACTTATGTGAAGACAATTGAAAATTTTTGTGAGAAAGTATGCATTGAATTAGGTTAATCCTTTGAATTTGATTGGTATAACTGGGTTTAAGGTGTCATATGGATGAAAATGTTGAATTTATGGTGATGACAAGAGCTAACTGAGCATGATGGTAATAAGAGTTCTTGATGGATTATAATTAGGGTGCAACTATATGATAAAAATTATTGATTAAATGGATTTTTTATGTAATAAGGACTTGCGAGTATCTAATGTTATGATTTATTATTATTTGATTAATAACATGGTTGCATGAAAAGTTATGGGAGGTGCTGAGACACCACTCAAAAAGAATTGAAATGAACAAGAGTTTTAATGAAAAAAATATATAGTGAAATGTAGTGTAGCCTTGGGAAGGAGGTGCGGGCAAGATTACTTACTCTGATTGCAAGGGCTAAAGATGTATATTTAAAGGGTTGAGAATAAGTTCAAACACACGTGGTTTCATCTATTTTGCTCTCATTATGATAGTAATATCACAGATTCATCATATTGGTTAAAAATTATTGGATAAAATTTGAGAAATGAATTTTTAGACGTTCAGCTCGAGTGTGATAAAACTTTTTCTTTGTGGTTTTGAGTTTGTAACTGGTACAGTTGAATTTTCAATGAAAGATACGATAAGATTAATGAAGAGGCAGACAATTATAAGATGATATACATGAATTCATAAAAGTCTTCAAGGTATGAACTAATGTTGATAGATAAAGGATAAGGTGACATAGCTAGATTAACAATTCAAGTTTTTCATAGTGAGTTTAGGTTTATGGCAGTGTATTTTGTCAAGGTATGGATTAGTAAGGTAAGAAATGATCTATCACGTTGAGTATGAAGCATTTGGAAGGACTTAAAAATAATTTGACTAGTAAATTTGGTTACATTTTGATTTTTATACCTAAGGGAAATTTCACGTAATAATTTGATTTAAAGGATAAGGTAAAAATATCATGTGGTGTTGGTCAAAGATTAAATTGGTAAGCGAGTCAACAAAAGGTACAAGAGTCTGGTGTATTGAAGAGTTCATGATATTTAGAATTTCGTACCATGAAAAGAATTTAAGAAAAGTGAAGGAATCAGACTCTCATATAGACACATGGTTTGTAGTTGAAAGATTTATTGATACTTTCCTACGAGTTTAGATATGACTATGAGATGTGAAATAGTTCGGTACAGACTTATAGGAACTCATCATCAACTTTTTTCAAAGTTTGAATTTTTGGTTGAGTGACAAGCAACTAGGTGTAGGAGATTCCATGTGGTTATGTCGAGCTAGATTGTTCAAATTATGATATGTAACTTATTAATGTTCAACGATGTGAGTCTACAACCTTACACGATTAATGAAGATTCAAGGGGACTAAAACTACTTTGTTGACGGGACGATACAAATTGTTATGATGTGTTACATCGATATTTGATAGTGGACAGAGATTATAGTATATCGAATTATTGGAGTAACCAAGAATTTTTTGTAGTGTTGGTATATAGTATATGATGAATTATTGAGTAACCAAGAATTTTAAGTATTGGTATATGGCATATGATGATATTGACTATTAGTTGAAATTTGGTATCTAAAAAATTACGTGAAGTTGACAGTGAGTGTGATTTAATTATTTTACCTCGATGGAAAAGTATTATTAGAATTGAAATTAGTGTTACCAGGCTCGAGTGGCTCATATATGTCATGTAATGCTTAAACGAAAAAAGAGTAAGCCATTTTTCAAAAAAAAATGAGGATACAATGTGCTTTGTAAGAAGACCTTGATACTAGTGACAGTGTGAGAGCAAGGTAAATGACAGGGGTTATGATATTTGTTAGTATTAAGATTGTTGACTTTGGTGGAGTACTGTAAAAAGTGTTCGGAGTTAGGTAAATCGACTATGTGTAAAATTATAAAGGAGATCAGACCGGTTTGGTGGCTAAAAAAAATAAAAATAAATTGAGGGATGTAGTCAGATGAATGAAAATATTGATATAAGCATTATGGAGAAAGTATTTAGTGTTATTTGACATTGATTCCGTATATTCTTATGTTGACCACCTACTTCTTTTAAGATATGATTTAGAGTATGATTCATTGCATTTGTCCACGTGTGTTTTTACAATATGGGTGAATTTCTACCTCTTGTGTCATCTTGATAGAGTATGATCCTTTGGCAGACTTGGTCATTTCATTTATGATAAATTTGGCGTTATTGGGATAGTTAAAGTATCTCAATAAGTCTACAGACACAACCTTACTTATAAGAACTTATATAAGAGATATTCTGAAGAGTTACAATTGTCTAAGAAGTTAGAGGTTATATATTCTGAAGTGTATCGCTTGTTGGGTTTAATCATTTTCTTCTTGGGGTTGAATAAGTTTGATTTTTCCTTGATGAGCACTCGATGACTAAAGTTTAATATTTTATAACTTAAACTCGTGAAAAGATTGTGTTGTGCAAAGTAAATTACGATAAGATTTGTGATGGTTTGAGCATTGTAAGTGTGTTGTAATTTTTTCAGGTTGACTTCTGGTTGTGGGTGATATTGGTTAAGATGGTAATCTTAGTTATGTGAGAAAAGATTTGTCATGATGATTGTATTATGGTCAACTGAATCTTAGTTCAGATTAGATTCATGGGTTAGTCCGTGGTTGATATCACTCTTAGATCTTCCAAAGTTTGATTCCAAAGTTCAACTGTCAGTAGATGAATTTGATGGAATGGTCTTAAGGAGGAGCTGACTTAGAGAGATGAACACAGACTAGTAGGTCATAACTCAAGCTTTTCAGTTGCGTTGATTATTTGTTTTTCTTTCTTCTTTCTTATGTTCGGAGACAAACATGGTTTTTAGTGGTGAATATTGTAATGACCCAAAAAAATATATATTTGAATTTTTTTTAGCTATTTATTAATTACAATTGTTTAGCTGACAGATGATTTTAAATAATTAATTTTAATTGGTGGCTAATGGACTAAGTCCATAACTTAGTTAAAAATCATATACATTTTGGCTATCATTATTAAAATTAAATTAGGGATTTATGACTTTTAATACAAAATTTTTTTAGAAAAGAATGAATAAGGGAACAGAAACTCACCATCGGAGATATGGTAGCCGACTCGATCAAATTGCAGGTAGTTGAAGCAACTTTTTTTTTTGTTTAAAGTAGTCACAAGCATTAATTGCTAAGCTACAAAAGGTGAAAATAATATTTTATTAATTTAAGTGTTAAAAAAATTGAAAGTTAGCTTTTAAAAAAAATGCAGTCAGGTAGCGTTCTTTTTGTCCTTTATTTTTATTAATTATTTTTAATTTTGATGGGATAATGTTTTCTTTCCCACTACTAACTGATGATTCTCAAATGATTTGGGCATGAATGGTCATGAATAATGATGCTTGAAATTGATTAAAAGGGACTATTTGAGATTATTCTCGTGAATTTCTCGTATATAGTTTTGTTGTTTCAAAACCTATTCTAGAGTGTCATAATTTGATCTCAATTTTGATAAGTTAATATATACCAAATTAAAATATTAGGTAGTATTATATGAATATCATTAGGATTATGCGATTTAGAGGAATTTAGACTTAACCCTAAGCTTGAAATTAGGAACTTAATTACAAATTTAGGTGAGTTATTGGGTCCAGGCTAAACTTATGGAAATGTGGGTGTGGTTAGTTTTAAAATCTTATCGTGGTCATTTATTTGAATAGATTGCTTTGAGTTGGAAGTTCAAACGAAAGGGGAAGACTCAAGTTCAGGGGTGGACTCTCTATTATTTCAGGCAAGGGGATATTTTAAACTCTTGGTAAGTGTATGGAATGTGTGTATTTCCTTGTGGTATATGTTTGGGAGTAATGATATTTGGTGATGGTTTGACTTTTTCACATTGATTAATTCTAATGATGAAAAAAGGAGTAAAAAAAGGCAATGTGATTAATTGTTTATGTGTGATGTGTTGAGAAATGTTTAAACTTTGAAGGCTTGTTGAATCATTGTTGATGTGATATCATGTTTGTATGCTGTGAATTGTGCAATGTTATGAAAATGGTCATCTCCTTATTATTTGTGTGAGCATGTCATTTGCATTATTCTGAGACAAGGTTGTGACAAGTGTTATGTGCATTGAGAAAAAATGAGAACTTAAAGAGGATGTACCATTTCGAGAGACGTATCGCGCGCCGCGATGAATACTATATTTCGATGGACGTATCGCGCGCCACGATGGTTACATTTATCGAGCATTGTATCATGTGCCGCGACAGATGCATTGACAAATATGTCCCCCACGGGTCCCAGACTGAGAGACAGCGGATGTGTATCATTAGGTCAGACATGCATCATTATACTTGACATTGCATTGTACATACTTATCATTAGTGAACTTGATATTGTGTTTTGCTGATCTTGTGATTGCCTTTTTGCGGAACTTGTGATTGGTGCATACTGAGCTTGTTATTGAGAATATATAATTTATTGAATTGTTGTTGTTGAGGATATGTAATTTGTTGAAGTGTTGTTATTGAGGATATGTAAGTTGAAATGTCGCTATTGAGGATATCTAATTTGTTTAAGTGTTGTTGTTGAGGATATGTACAGTTGGTGATAAATTTTCCGCATTTTATTGTGATACTTGAGTTTTAGGCTGACTTGTCTTGGTGGGATAAGGCGAGTGTTATCACATCCATTTTTGGATCGTGACACAAATATATAACTAATAGTTTTTAACTTTTTGTATAAGTTAATTTTTTTTTTTAAAAAAGTGAAAATTCTTTTTTACAAGTAAATGAAATTTGTGGGGTCAGTTTTTTTAAATATAATTAATCTTTTTGTTTTTTCTTCATTTTGTTGTGTTCCGGAAATATTTTCTTATCCATTGATACACATTTTATACCTTTCTTCTTCCATATTTTTTATTTTTCCTTCAAGTTCATCTGTCACCTCACTAGCCATTCATTAATCTACAAAACTCAACACCTAATTTATATTATTGCATGTAAACTTTCTTGAATTAAGTAATTCATTTTTAATTCTATAAGTTGTGATGCAAAAAAATTTTGGTCTATTAACTTTCATATACAACCTTCATTTTTTATTTGACATGTTAAGAAAAACAAAACTTTCAATAAACATAATTTTCCAAGTACAGATATGTAGGAGAGGGAGAGGGAGAGAGTTCAGAGAAGAAATAGTAAGTATGCTATTTTTTATTAAAAAAAATTGATGAATGTTGATGAAAATAACCAACTATTGAAGTTTGGAATTGGTAAAAAAGAAGCCAGTAAAAGCTGAAAAGTGTGAAAATCAAAAAAGAAGAAAGAGGAGTGGGGGTGGGGGAGGGAGGGGTAGAAGAGAAGGGGTTGAAGAATGTGGGGCAATTTTAATTTTAAAATTCATTTTTAATTAATTGAATAGTGTAATGAATTAAAAAAATTGAAAATGGGTAAATGAACAAAAAAAATTTGAAAATTAATGATGTCGTGCTTATATGGTTGTGACGTAGTACTTACATGACTATGATTGGGCAGGTGAAAAATATATTCTACTTTCAGGGTTGTATTTAATTAATATAAAAATGTTAAGGGTGTATTTAATAGCGCGTGTAGTTTAAGTGCTAAAGTAAGTTGTTTCTCTATTTAGCAACTTGAAATAAAAAACAGTCTTACAGAGCCGTAAATTCCAATTCTTGATAATTGTTTTATTATTTAAATATTGCAAAAAAAACCTTAATTTCCTTTCTTATTGAAAATAAAGGTCATACTTGCAATGAAATTTTTGCTGAAATTCAAAAAACGAAAGGATTTTTATAGATAAAAAGTGTTGTTAAATCCAGTTTGTTACTTTGGAAGTTAAAATCTTCTTCAATTATACTTTTTTTGGGGTTCAATGTTTTGAAGAATCCGAAGTATTTATTTTTCTTAAAAAAAGTATTTATGTCTAAAATTGTTGATTCATTTGGTCAATTGCTTAAACAAAAAAGTTAAGTTCTTTCTATATTGAAAAAGTTATAAAGGTAAATTTCCCATAAGCACTTTCCGGACCTTGATCAATAAGAAATTTTGGTCTTATATTTTTCATGTGTTTATTAAATTGAGTATTTGAACACCCCAAAACCACTCGTTATTGTACAAGAAGTTTCTAGGTAAGAACAAAGGAGACTTAGGGTGATTTTATCGTTTTCATCAAGAACCTTTTTAAAGGTAAGTAGTTTGTTTACCAATTCGGTACTTTGAATTCTAGGACTTCGAGATGGTAATTGTGGCCCTATGGGAGGGTTTGGGTTCATCCAAAGGTGGGAAAACTTTGGATTATGAAGATTTTTGTGTATAAGACCTTTGGATTTTTATAAACACATTTGTTCTTGATTTAATTACCGTAATTCTCCTATGTAACCAAGGAACTTATAATAGTTTTAGACAAATAAATGATAGAAAGTAATGGATTTGATAGAAAATCATGAGGTTGACCTGATTTTGGGATTAACTTATAATCCAGAAATCTTAGGCCAATTGGGATTTATTTTGTTTTTGTGTTCTCATTTAGATCTAGGATAAACTAAAGCTTCACAAAAGGAGTCAATAGTCTGTGATCAAACTTCTATAATAGTTGTTTGGCGTCTAAGTAAGCTAAACTTAAACAAGTAGTCATACATGTCTTTAATTGAATAATACCTTTAAATTATTGAGATATTACATATATAGATCTGTGTACGAAGCTTGGGCAGATGAGTTGCATAGGATAATAAGGCATTTGATTGCTGATGTTGACCTTATGATTGTTGTTGGCTCTTTTTATGGGGGTGTTAATCGTAAGGTTTTGTTTTTTCCCATTTATGTTATATGTGATTATTAACTGCTTCATTAGTACAACTTGTGTATGTATTGTTAGGGTGATGGGAGGAGAATAAACTTAAATTTTAGCTTGTTGTCATTCTCATACAATAAATTTCTTTATTTCGGTGTAAAGGTGTCATTTTTATTCATCGGGTAAGATGCATGATAAATACTAATGGTTCGCTCGATTACAATGAGTGGTACATAATATCTCTTAGTTGACTCAGAAATTATATCAGTACAAATTGATAATAGTTGGTTCGAGTACAACGCCTAGTACATGTGATTGTTTGTGTGTGAGTTCCATGAATGAACCAAGTTTACCTCTTCGTAGTGTATTGTTGTATATTGATTCATGAGTGGTCAATATTTATATTCAAATGATGAGATGGTTCTTGTATAGACCGAAATTACATGTTCAACATTGTAAATGATGTCTTAGGAGTCCTTGGTGTTTCGCATTATAGCAAAGGTGTGATGAATCACATATGGGTGGTTGTTATGACTTTGGATATGTTTCAAGCGATTGTTAAGTCAGGATATTGATCGGGAGTTTTCTTATTCACAAGCATGCATTGTATCATATTGTTGGTCTGGTGGTATAGAACATATTTGATTAGGGGATTTTAGTCAATGTTTTATAAAACTCTTGTAGGCAGTGGTGGGCTCAGAAATTTTACGAAATGGGTTCAACATAAAAAAGAAGAAAACATAAATAAGCGAATAAATTAACAACAAAAGAAAGCATGATTGATCATAATATTCAATACAGTTATATTCTGCGAGTCTTTCATTTCTTGAAACCTATTGATAATACTATCATCAGAAACAATATTAAATATTTTTTTTCTAAATAAGGTACAATGCATCCTCTAATTAGTTCATCTTCCATTCAATTTTGCATTTAACTTTATATAAACTTCGTTGCCGATAAAATCTCTTTAAACTGAAACTATGGCTACTGGCAAGAGCAATGCAAATTTCACAAGGCGAAATACAAGGGAATAATTTATATGTTTCTTTGCTTTGACTATCTTTCAAAAAATATCATCAAGTCCTTTTAGGGTATAGAACATGTCATCAACATCACAGACATCAACAATATATGTTTCTAACTAAATCTTAAGAGTAACCATAATATTTTCACCAAAATCATCAAGATGTAACTCAGTCATTCTTGGTACTTTCTTGATGTTAAAATCAAAAATCGAGTCAACTGGATTCAATTAAACAATTCCAATTAGTAAATCTCATCTCACCTCATTAAAACAATCATTAAGTTCTTGAAGTTATTCATAAATCATCTTAAGATTAACTTTAACACGATAATGATGAGAGATAGTATACTCAGTAACATTACATCGAGATCTTTCAAAGTTCACATAGAACTCTAAAAATTTAGGTACCAAAATTTCATACTTAACAAAACAATTTAGATACATTCTGCATAAGTGAATCTCATCCTGCATCCCTTACATTTTGCAATCATCTATTCACCACTTTAATAAGTTGAATGACATTTGTAATTTCCTGTTATTTCCTCATTAAGCTCATTTGTAATAGCTAAAATATCTTTCATCAAGTGCAATATCAAAGCAAACTGAAATGTTTGACAAACTTTAAGATATCATGTTGCTCTAGCGTTCTCTTCAACAAATTAATAATCAACATCAACAATTTTAAATACCCCAACAAGAGTCACCTAAAGCTGATAAACAAAACAATGGATTGCGTAAGCTGATCTACTTTTTTGACGAATCAAAATCTAAGGCCACTCAGCCGCACTTGTATATCGATTGCTCCATCATAACATTTCCAATGTATATGATATACACACAAAAATATCGAGCAAGAAAATTAACAATTGCTTTTTAAAAAAAAAACATAAAGCACTAGTAACCTTTCAATTACAAAAATCTATTTAAAAACGTATCCAAAAAAATTCATTTTCTATTTACGTGACACATCACCACATTCATTGATTAGAAATGACAAATAGTAAACATTTAGATCCTTCATAACAACTTAATTGTTTCAATCTTACACACAGTGATGATATCTTTGTCAATTTTATGAGAAGTAAACTTATTATATTTAATGACTTTATTCGCTTTTTATGAAAAAGTCAATGAAGAAAGAATCGGGGAAAGAAATTCTCCAACTTGGAATTACCCAACCCAGTCTAGATTTGGAAGAAATTGGAATTATTAAGGTGTAGGAAAAACCTAGTAATAAATAAAAGATATAATTGTGAATTTTATTACATGATTGGATAAATAAGATGATAACAAACATGTACCACTTTACATAATCGAATTTCGATGAGTAGTACTTCCAAAAATAATATTTTACTGAAAGGGTACATTCTGCCTCCGTCGGGGGAGCTAGAACGGGATTTTAGCCTCTACAGTGGTAAGGTTTTAACTCCCTAAATCAATTTTTTGATTCCGTAGAACCTATTTTCTTGTGTTATCATTAACGGGGCAGGGTTTTGATCCAAGAATTATGGTGGAAAAAGTCCTAATTTGGGTATTATGATTATAGATGTTGAAATGAGATATATAAATATCAATAATATGAAATCATGGTTGAATGGTGATCTTGATGTGTTATTATGATGTGTGATTGGGATCGGCTGCCACGTACGTTCCAGCACACTAAGTTGAATCGGGTTGGTATGTTCCAGCACATTAACTAGATCGATTGCCTTGTTCCGGCATAAAAGTTTCATCAGAATTCCACGTTACGGCATGATAATAGTTTTACTTTGGGTTCCATGGAAGGATTAACTATGTAATGAAGCGTATGAATTGTGACGTTGATTCTTATGATAGTATTAAATATGTTGATATTTATGAATGTGTTGTCGTTATTAATTGTTTATGTTTCACTAGTGGGATAGTATCGTGATTCTACCAATACACTATAGTTTTATACTGATTCTCCACTTGCTCTTATTTTTTTTGATTACATGACATCTTCCAGCAGCAATTGACACACCTCGTTTATAAGAGCAGTGACTATTCAAATTCAAGGGTGAGCTAGTTCTTCCAGGCTTCCTTGAGTTCTTTTTGTTTAAGTCTACTCTTTTCAGACTCAAACTATTTGTTAAGGTGATGTTAGTTTTGGGGTTGTACCCCATATTCTTAGACATGTCATTGTTAGAGTTTTGGTACATTGACTTTCATGTTATTCTAAGGGTATTTTCCGCATTATTTAGTTTACTAGACTTGCTTCCGTAACATAAATATGTTAGATTAGATTATGTACTTTAGTTGGATGGTAGTATTGGTTCTCCCACCAGAGTGTTAGTGTGCGTGTCAATCATGACGGTTTGGGTCATCATATTATTATTTTTTTGAAGCTTTTTTCAACAGAAGATCTCTAATTTTATCAAACCACCACTCATACCATGAAAGAATTTGAAAAAGTTACCTTTGCTTAATGTTATCGATGTCCATGAAATATCAATCCTTGATTCAAATGGAGTCGCACTACCTCAACAAAATCTTTTGAACAAATTGTCTGCTCTAGTTTGGTTTGATTAGATTGCTTAACAATTGCATCTATAGTTGATTGATCTTGTATCATTATTAGATCTTCATACTTCTTCATTGTGTGGTCATGAGCACTATTCGATCCACCAATGTGTACATTTAATCTTTTTTTTTTGTGTCAACCACTATTGTTGTATCACTTGACGTAGTCTGATTAAAGAATTCTTTCACATGTGAAGACAATGATGATCTCCGATAACTTCTACAAATTCTTTCCTTATGATAAAAGTTCAACCATGATCTTGTTTGATTTGTCCATACATATGGAAAAATTAGGTAATTCTTACATATCGGTGCACCACATTTCACCCATGTTAGCTTAGTTGATACGATATGTTCATGTATTTTAAGTATAATTACTATATACTTAATCATATATTCATATTAACCACGTTACAAGGTAATGTGTCAGTTGGATGATTTTGTTTGTTGAGGTACACACTATAACTACTCATCATGTTGTTGTCAAATCATCAAATCCTATTTCAAAACATCAACCATTTCAATATATTTAACTTATTAGTTATTCATAAGACAAGACATTGTGAGAAGCTTCTCCTTATCTTATCACTCTCATATACTCTCCTTCTAATGCAGACATCCATCAAGTCATTTCAATAAAATGGAGAAGAAGATTCTTACTTTAGAAAAAATATCTTTATATGATAATATTTATTACAACTATTAATGTGTTCTCTTACTTTGTTAACTTTATCAATTTAGTTATTCCTTTGGAATTTACCATCCATAATTAGTATTTGCCTTAAATAGACTTTTATAGACACTTGCAACTAGTGGTGTACAAAACTAAACTGAAAATGAATTACAGTAGATCGGTCAAATAACAAAAAATCTTATTTGATGTTTTGTTTGATTTGGTATTGAAATAGAAACCAAGTATGTTTTGTTGATTTGGTTCAACTAAAAAAGAAGTCAACTTAAGACCAAATCAACTCGACATTATAAATATAACTTAAAAAAATATTTTATACATAAAAGTAATTTCAAGTGGGTAGGTTGGGTTGAAATTGAAGATATTAAAATGGGTTGAATTAGAAATTGAGTTGAATCTTGACTTGCCTAAGTTTACTTTGGGTTCAAGTGTATCGGGTTGGGTCTTGACCCACCCATTTTAACCCGATTAATCTCAATAATTTTAACCTAATGATATTTAACTTTTATAATCACAATACGAATTTCAGCTCAAGATTTTTTTTTTTATAAAAACAAATGGATAGATAAATACTAAATGATGTTGAACAGATAATGATTCATAACTTTAATAAAATAAAATATCTTTGTAAAGAATTTCAAAACGGTTGAAACTAGAGATTGAATTGGGCTAAATTGAGAACACTCTTAGAATGGGTTATGCTCGAATGAGTTGATATTGAACCAAATTCAAGTTATCTTGAGCCGAACCCTTATATTTTTTGACGGGTTACCTATGTTTGGTTTTTTTTACCCCTCCCCGAGGTTCTCCCACACCTTTTTTTTCCTTGGTGACTCGAACTCGCAACCTTCAGGTTGGAAGTGAGGGGTGCTTACCATCCGATTTGCTTCCTCTACAAAAATGTCATGCGGCGAGTCTACTCCCTGTACGTGACCGACACACAACGACCATTGCTGGCCTTAAGCAAACCCTTGGCCAGGATTAGTTAACTCAGCGGAAGAAATAACTTCACTGAAGTACAAAGCTGTAAACATTCTCATGAAAAAACTTTAAATAATAGTCTTGGCCAAATATGGCACTTAAGTCTCCAAAATAACATATGTATTGTTGAATCGATCATTAGAAGAACTAGGCCAAAAATTAGGATACATTCTAGTAAAATCAAACTTCCATTGAAGAGAACCAAATGAAAGGCTTTCATAAAAATTCTCGCAAAATCGAGGGTGAAGTTTTCATTCTATACATGCTAAATCATAAATTAATAACTACTTCAAAGTTCCAAAAAAAAAAACAATTGCATCGAACTTTCCATTTTTGGATTAGTTATGAAATTTCAATGAATTGGATCAAACCACATTCCATGGTATTTACATGAGGTTCCTCTTTAAGAAAGTCCCACATGTCTTAGTTGATCCACAATTTATGTTTTATCTTTTGTTTCTTTTTGTTTGTTTTGAGAAATCTATCGATCAATTCCGATTCTCTCTTAATTCTCTTTATTCTTTTCCGATCGAGATGTATACATGCTATTCATGGATTAACAAAAATTTGAAAAATCTCTATTTGCCTCTACCATTCTATGAGTCTCTACCTTTTTGAGTATGGCATCGCCACTACCTTTGGCAGCATGCACTAATTCAAAACTTAAAGTTTTCGGGATGCTGTTAATAACCAACGAATGTCAAGTACTTTTCCTTGCGTGGATCCTATTTCAGTGGGAACTTGATGAGTCGATACACCTACAAACCTTGCTTTTACTATTATATCGAGAGTTAATCCACGTATTGCTTGACGTAAAATGGATAGTGGATTTGTTTCTCTCTTTCATTGAATCTTTTTCAATCTACAAATAAAGACATACCCAAAACTGACTGTCTTACTATCTATTTATGAAGCCTCTACTACTAATAAGATGAATATTGGGAAAAATGCTACAACATTCTATAAAGGAAAAAGAAAAAACAATTAAAGAGTTTTATGTGATGCAAGGAGGCTCACCACTGACTCTGAATGATCAAGATGGATTAACAAGGTGATGGATGTTGATCCTGGTTACTTGTGTTTCATCATAAGACGATGTAGTCCAACTGACATCATTACATTGATGTACGAGTATGAGAGTCGGAATTCTAAACAACAACTTCTAAGCTTGAAAGGATTAAGAGACTTTCCTGAGAGGCTCTGGTTGGCACGACATGCCAGGACCTATCAGATAGAGGATGCCCTGAGGGGCTCTGGAAGGCGCGGCACTCAAGGACTTGTTAGACGGGATTTTCAACTTCTCTTCTCCGATTTTCAATTCATAACCATCTAAACTCTCATGGAACTCACTCCAAACACTAAGGCTCACTAAAATCCACAATACCCAATAGTTTAGACTCGTAAGGCAGCCTTGAAAAACGAATCAAACAACCAAAGGCATACCACAACTCAACCAAGAAGAATTCAACGATTTTTCATCAAGAACTTCAATGATTAGGGATCATGTCTGACGAATCCCACTAAAACCTCTTGGCGTTCTTGGTGAAATATTATTTTTTCTCCCTTCTCCTTCTTCTCTTCTCTTTTATCCCAAACCCTAAGTGTAAAAACAACTATTCTAGTCTGAACTAAAACTTTGTTGTACCCCAATTAAACTCTTAGAACAATTTAGGAAATAGTAAGGTGAAAAGACTACTTTACCCTTACTAAAATACGAATAGAACTTTCCTCACTCCAATAGCCAAACTTTCGAAAAACATATCTCCCTAATATGACATTGAAAAATAGCGAACTCAGAGCCGTTGGAAAGATCTTTCCTAGGATTTCCATCAACATAAAGAACTGCTCATAACTCCTCCTGAGCTAGAAATAATGACCGTTTGAAAATGACCAAAAACTTACTTTTACACTTGAGAAATTTCCAAGATTTTTCCTTTTCTTACCGAAAATAACTATTCTTAGTTTCTTGGCTTAATCCTAGATATTTCGAGTTACAAGATGTTACAGTAAAAGTATTGACTTCTATATAATTTCTAAATATCACTTATAATTTTTCATAGTTTTTATCATCAAATATATTTTTCAATTTTTTAGATTTAGAATTTTGAATAATTATGTAAAGGTTATAATTCATTTCGATAAGCAACTCTAATGAAGCACAATTCAAAATTAACTAAACACTAATCCTAACAAAAAAATAATTAACGCAACACTAATGTTGAATATTTATACTTTAGTTTTACATTGATTTTTACATTTAAACTACATAACCTAATTTAAATTTTTATTTAATCTTAATCATTAATTGATACATTTTAGTCTTACATTAGTGTGATTGAGTAATTATGAATTATAATCATTTTCATAATGACTTATTAATTTGAAAATTTTATTTTATGTGATTTTATTATTATTTTTCATTGAATATTTTAGTGTCATCACACATCTCATATTTTGTGTTATTTTATTGAGAAGCATTTTTGATAGTTCTATTATAATTAAATTAAAATTGTCACAACCCAAAACGAGTCGTGGGTGGTACCCACACTTACCCCCTAGGTGGGAGAACCAACGAATTTAACCCCAACTTACAAACTACAAGCATAATGCGGAGGCTCAAAAACTTACTAAATATCTTTTCCTAAAGCCTGAAAATCATCACAACAAGCACATCTAATCTCCAATTACTAAGTGTAAGAGTATCAAAGACTCCAAAATAAATGAAATAAAGTAATTTGTGTCCAAAGACTAAGGACATCACGTAATGACTGAGAGAATCCAACTCAAGCTCGAATGAATAGCTCACCATTGAACCTGATATGCCGAGACTTGATAGATCTGAGGGCGATCCAAATTCGTCGGTACACTTGTTGTACTCCATATAAGGAAAACAAAGAAAAGTACAAGTAGGCTTAGTACGATCGGAAAATCCAAAATAGTAAATAAATAAAAGGGATAATGCCCAAGTACCCCCTCAACCTATGCCCGAAATCTCAGAGACACACTTATACTATACTAAGGTCTTATTACCCCCCTGAACTTATTTTATTAATAATTTTGTACCCCTTTTTTGCTTACGTGGTACTATCTTGTTGGCCCAACGATGGTTGACTTTTATTTCTGAACTAGTGCCACGTAGGCTAAAAAGGGGTAGAAAATTACATATAAAATAAGTTCAGTGGGGGTAATAGGACCTTAGTATAGTATAAGTGTGTCTCTGGGATTTCGGGCATAGGTTGAGGGGGTACTTGAGTATTTTCCCTAAATACAAAGAATAATAGTATAAAATCAACTATAGTACTTAACAGGTGAGAAACAACAAACAACATGAACAAGTGACAATAGAAGCAGGTACATAATCAATCACAATATCAAGCACACACGATGACTCATGCCTCCACATCACGTCCGTTGGGAAATGGGTTCTTTGAGATTGAGTATATTAAAATAATTTAATATCCTTTTCCTTTAATGTTACCGTGTCAGTACGTGACACTCCGATCCAATTATACCATGTTGGAACGTGACACTCTGATCCAATTATACCGTGTCAGAATGTGATACTCCGATTTAATTATACCGTGTCGGAACGTTATACTCCGATCAAATAATACCATGTAGGAACGCGACACTCCGATCCAAGAATACTGTGTAGGAACATGTCACTCTGATCCAAGAATACCGTGTCGAAATGTGACACTCCGATCCAAGAATACCGTCAATTTATCCTTTATTATCACCACTCTCAACTCATTGTTATATTATTTCATCAAACCTTCTTTATTCAAGGCATCACTTTGATAAAGAGAGTTCAAGAATATAAATTCCACGGTCTCAAGATTTAAGACCAATCACAAACGCACAACCAAGCCACACAACTACAAAATCAAGTACAAAGAAAACTTCATAATATCATTCAATGCATACCAATCACTATTAAGAGTCTACTATCAAATATCATAAACCATAACCTACCTCCACCGAAAAACCGAAGGCCAGGAAGCTAGTTGCCCAATGATTTTCCTTTCTTTAATGCCTTAACGTGTTTCCAATCTATTAAGTATGCATAACTCATAAGTAAACGGGACTATAGACACTCATATTACTCTAAAAATGTCCTAAATTTGATGTCAACTCCCGTGTTCCTCAAATTGCAAGCGTCGGATTAAGTCTCAATTCCTCTAACTAAACTAATAAAAAATCATCGATTATGAAACTAGTGATAGCAGACCGTGTGTTTTAATTCAATTCCTATCTAATTATAAAGGTTAATTATAATACGAATTGATAACTAAATAATAGTAACCAAAGAGTTCGTACTCCACCGGTTGCAATACTATTTTTACCACAATCATCGTACATATAAACTGCCATATCCTCCTTATCATTCACTATCCCATTACTCACACATACAATCTTCACTAATTATTATTACGATAGCCTAATCTCCCAAACTTTATTTGTTACTACCCCAATTTTACCAATCATCACCCCTAAAATTTGCCCCCTAACTTTTCAGTTAATTAATATCCTAACACAAGGAAATTAACTAACAGTCTTCCAGTTCCATTCCACAACAACATGATAAATGTCCATAGATCCACTGCATGTCTGTAAGATTATGAAAGCATTAAATTGTTACCTAAAACTCAAATCTAAGAATAAGTCATAATTCCTCCAATAATCACATATTTAATGAAATTGAATAATTCGATACACCTAATATTTAATTACCTATCTCAATATATTAAACCTTAATTATAATATGGTAACATATAAACAGAACCTCAAATATCAAAGGTCATTGTGTTAGTGTCAATCACCCGAATGTATAATTTATGTACTGAATTGAAATTTTGCTTATTTTATATTAATAATTACTTAGGTTATAATTATATCATCATTGACAATAATCATGCAATTATTATCCACTTCTATTTGTATCCCCAATCTCAAAAACTAAGATTCTGACCAAAAAGAAAATTCATTAATTTTCTTCAGTTCCATCAATGTCCACTTGTCACACTGTCCAACCCTTATAGTATAACAACAATACTCAAAATAAGAAAATCGCCTGATGTACCGAGGCTTTCTTCGCTCAACACTACCTTCTGTTCTCTCATTTACTTTTCTTCTTCGCTACAAATTATGTTTACCCTAATTAATATATGACTAATTATTGGATTTGTGAAAGTGACCCACTATTAATTTTGATATTATTTTCTTTAACCACTAACTAAATAAATTAGTAAAACTTCTCCACTATTTTCATAATTACTAGTTCTAGAAACGTGCCTTGCACGTTTGACCTCTGTTACTGTTATAATTTATATAGACCGAACATATAAAATTGCTCATTATTATCTGATGTACTTCTATATGTGTTTTTGTGCATGTAAAATAAACTTTTTTTAGTGTTTACTTTCTGCCTAGAACATAAATATCAACAATTTTTTTGGGGAATAATGAGCAACTTGTAAGGCTAGAACTAAGCCCCAAGGCTGAAGTTTCTTAGGACATAAATACTCCAACAATCATTAAAATAAAAAAATGAATGAAGGGCACAAACCAATAAGAAAAACAGTGACCAATAAAAAAATATCACAAGAGCTATTAGATTATGTGTTTCTTCAACAACCATGAAAATAAAAAATGAACGAAGGTACAAATCAATAAGAAAAATAGTGACCAATAAAAAATTACTCCTCTCATAAGAACTATTAGATGATGAAACACAAAGTGTGATGGATTAATATTTATTATCCAATTAATAAAGGGAGAAATTAAGTACATGAAAGGTTTGTGCATGAATGTGTTTAATGGTAGAAGCTAAAAAGTTTTAACAATCAAATTCATTAAGAAATGAAGAATGATAAGTTGTAACATCTAATCATGTATTTGGTCTAGTTTAATTGTTATTATTGATTTAATTTAAAAAATAGTAAAAGATTTTTAATTTAAAAAATGGTGAAGGGCATTTTCGTAATCTAACTTTGAACTTAAAATCTTCCCACTTATAATAATATATGATAATTACGAATAAATCAAAATACCCATTTAGAACCCATCAGAAAGTATTTTATGAAATAAAATGTTACAATAGATACCAATTTACCCATCGTTCGTCCTCGAACGATCAAAGGAAGGTGAGGGTAAGAAAGGGTAGTTGTCTCAACAATTCCTTCAAAATAATAGTACCAAAGGTCTCATATCAGAAGTATAAAACCAACCAATTGGATATCTACGCCTCCTCTCATACCATGCCTCAAATGGGGTCGTCTTGATACTCTAATGATAAATGTTGTTGTATGTAAACTCAACTAAAAACAAACTATTCACAAGTGGACTCTTCAACTGACCAATTTTCCAACTAGACCTTGACACAACAATCAGGACAAGTATTTTCTAACATAATCATGATAAAATTCTGAATTAATATTGGTTACAAATAGGAGTGAACCTTAAGCAGCCACTACACACTTATAACGCACAAACTATCATAAATCTTTCAAGGTTATATCCTCACAACAAAATGTTTTCTCAAGTTCAAGTTATAAAAATGATCTTTAGACATCAAGTAATCATCTAGAAGAATCGATCTCCTGTGATCCCAAAATGAAAATGATCAAGTAACTGTTGTTCATCTTGTATTCCAAACATACTTAGAACAAAACTTTGAACATCTTTGTAAGAAAACAAAGTTTAAGAACATTTTCACAACTGGAAAATTAAAACTAGTAGCAAAACTAGAATCAGAAATAGATTTAAAAAAAAATATACGAAATATTTTTCTTAAAGAGGAATTGTTGTTATATGTGTCTAAAGAATCTTACGGATTCCAACAAACTTTGCAGAAACACGAAGTTACCAAGTTTAATGAATCCAGTGAAGAACAGAAGAATAGAAGAACTGAAATTAATTCACAAATCTAAAATTTGTAAAACACGTACCAGAATCTGGAAATTTTTAATAGGAAAAAGATCAAGTCCACTGAATTCACAGTGTCCCCTTAAGGAAATTATTCCCCTCTAGTATCCGAGGTTTGATTTGGAATATGACCTCCCAGGGTAAAATGATCTCAATCACCAGAGTATAGATACCAAAAACTCCGGTGTCAGCGAACCACACAACGACAGTAAAGTACACTTAGAATACTAGATTTAGTAGTTGAAGAAGAAGTCAATAATAAATTCTCTTTAAAATGAGAGGAAATCCCTCAATTTATAGAAAACAGGGGATAGTGCGAAAAGGTTCTTATTGTGCCTTACCGGAAAGGTCACAAACCTTTGGAAAAGTCACAATCTTTCAGAAAGGTCGTCACCTTTCATAAAAGTTACAACTTTCCATAAAAGTCACAACTTTTCATAAAAAATGCAACTTTTCATAAAAGTCACGACTTTTCATCAAAGTCGCAACATTTCATAAAAGTCACAACTCTTCATAAAAGTCGCAACTCTTCATTTTCCATTCACACCTTTTTTTTTTAAATCCAACAATCCCCCGCATGAATGGGGAATGACTCGAAGACAAAGAAACGAACAAGTATGTGTACTTTACAAGCAAGAACTAATTGCATCTGGATAAATAGGTTTCCCCTTGGACTTTCCGTAGTGAACATATGTCGAATATACTCGGTCAATCGGTAGATGCGATATCTTTGAATCGTCGAACTTTGGTGTATACCTAGACAACCATATGTCACACAATTAACCCTTTACCATTTATGGTTCTTACGGTTGTGTTCGTTTTAGCCATGAACATCTCCTGGTTTCATGAGTGTATAGAGAGATGGGATTTTGACAATCATCTTCTTTGAAGCGGCTTACACTTCACACTCACATAGGTGATTTCTAACCGTGTTATCGCGTAGATACACTATTTGGTCAACTCTGCCAAACTTAGAAAATCATTAAAACCATTAAGCTTTATTAACTCATTAACAAGCCTTAATGTTGTATCCTTGTCCCTGAGCATTGTCTTCATCATGAGAATGGATTGAGTTTATTGACAATGCCGAACCGTCATTCACAACTTTGTTTTTCTCCTCGAATCTAGCTCTTGGGATCTCCAGTCTGCTAGATAGAGTTACCGCCATGATGACTTGTCCTAAGCCGTAAATTCATTCTCTTAGATGATCTTTTAACTTTCTCTCTAGTTAGGCCTTTTTGTAAGTGGATCCGACACATTATCCTTTGACTTTACATAGTCAATTCTGATAATTCCACTAGAGAGTAGTTTTCTAACAGTATCATGTCTATGTCGTATATGACGAGACTTTCCATTATACGTCATGCTCCATGCCCTACCTATTGCATCTTGACTGTGAAAGTGTATGCATACTAATGCCAATGGTTTGGGCCAAAATAGAATATCTATCAAGAAATTCCGGAGTCTTTTAACTTATTCACCGACCTTATCTAGAGCACCTAGCTCAAAGATCATTATAGAGCTAGCGATACATGTCTCTTTTGAAATATTTCTAAGAGACTGCTCCTCTAACAATAGTAAATACATATCCACTCGTGAATTTTACTTCATTCTTCTGATGATTCAATTTGCATCACTATATCTTTCAATATTGTTGGATATTGTTATAATGCAAGACATAGTTTTAAGTATTATTTTAAATACTCCAAAACTCTATTTATTGTCATCTTATGAATTTATTTGGGATCATTTCTGAACGGACTCAGTTTAAAATAGCAAATGCTATATCTGGTCGCACACACTATATGATATACATCATGCTTCCCAAAAATCTTGCACAATCCAATTGTGAGTCACTTTTGTTTTCACTCTTTTGAAAGGCAAAGCTCACATTTATTGGACACTTGACAATATTGACATTCAAATATTTGAACTAGTTAAGTACCTTTTCAATGCAATGAGACCGTGAAAATGCTAAACATTATGGAGTTCTACGAATTCTTATATCTAAGATCGCATTAGCAACTCCAATAATTTTCATTCCACTTGCTTTATAGCATACGTTTAGTAGCATTTATGTCATTAGTGTCTCTATTGATGATCAACATATCACCAATATACAAACAAACAGTGACCTTATGATTTTAATGTGAACACATTTATCACTTCCATCATTCTTCAATCCATTTGCCAACATGGTTTGATTGAATTATGTCATTGTTTTGGTGCTTCCATAATGTGACTTAACAAGTTCACATACTTTCTTTTATTTACCAGGTACCACAAAACCCTCGGGTTGTTCCATGTAATTTCTTCCTCCAATTCTACATTTAAGAAAGTTCTTTTCACATTCATTTGATGAATTTGGAGGTCATATACTACAGTAATAATTTTTGCATCCGAATGGATGTAATTCTAATTACTAACGAGTATATATATCGACAAGATCAAAATCTTATTTTTTTTAAAGCCTTTGACACAAAGTCTTGCTTTATATTTTTCAATAGTTCTATCAACTATTATTTTTCCTTCTAAAGATTCATTTTGAACCCAAAGGTTTATTTCTTTGAAGAAGATCAATTAACTTTCTATATTGTTTATTGACACCATCTTTCGAAAGGATGAGTCTACAGAAGACACAGAAAATGTTACAAAATCATATTCGAAGGAAGTAAATGTCCTTTAACATTTTACTAAGCCTCTGAATCTCTTTATTATGTACATTATCCATTTCATTTCCTAGGCCTTTTAGACCCTTCTCTAGACTACTCAAGTCTAATTTTACAGTCCACAGTCATAGGTCCTATTTTAATTCTTTTAGGAATAGGATCTTGGACTTTGACTAGATACCCCCACACTTTGAAATATTTCAAGTTGTATTTCCTTTCTTTCCATTTCTCATATGGAAAAAATCATATTCTGATCAAACAAGATCGCTTTCTTTCTAAAAGGACAATTTTTATTGATCCCTTTTGCAGTAAGGATAGTTCCCCCACACAAGTTTTGTGTAAAATCGAACTTATAAATTATGCATCCATAATTTCTTTCAACGTTCGATTTTTCATTAGATTGAGGTGAATATGGCAGTAGTTTGATATTTCACTTTCCAAACATATTTCTGCACAATGAGATTTATACTCTCCATTTTTATCACTTCTTATATAATTTTTTTTTCACACTGATTTTCAACTTCGATATTACATTGTCTAGACATTTCTATTGCTTCATCCTTACCATTTAGCAAATAGACATAGTCATTTCTAATGCAATTCTCAATAAAAGTAACAAATACTTTTTCCCACCATGAGATGGTGTTAACTTCATATCATAAATTTCAGTGTAATTCAATTCTAAGGGATTAGAATTCCTTTCAACAGATTTATAAGAATGCTCAACATACTTAGATTCCACAAAAACTTGACATTTTTATTTATTGCACTCAAAGTTAAGCAAAACTTCTAAGTTGATCAGTTTTTCTTACAAGGTTTTGTAATTGACATGCCCCAAGTGTTCATGTCACAAACATTGACTCAAGCAAGTAAGAACAAATAAAAACATTGAGTTTGAAAAGCTCTTCGCGAGGTAGCTTTTTTCTCACTAATATTTTGTTCCTATTTCTTACAATTTTGTGTGATATAAACATTGTTTAGATTGTCAAATATCCTTTTCAGAAGGACATTTTCCATAACTTTCAATTTGATTGTTTAAGAACTACCTATGAACAAAGTTTCATTGGGTTCAATAAAGACAATATAGTCCAACTGTTATTTTTACAAAAAACATAACAAATGACTATTCACCAATATTCATGTCTATGCAAATACTTTTATTATAATAGACATATCTTTTCATGAAAAATCACAACATTTTAAGTGATTTTTTTTCCATAAAAGAACACAATTATTTTGAACAAGTATATATATAATTTGGATGTTTCATACTAGTCACACTATATACTAGTAATAGAGAAACTCAACAACCACAATATCAAATATACTCCAAGAATTTTGTGGGTATAACATAATACAAAAGTATCATTAAATTTCATATCTTTTGCTCCAAAGTTAAATTAGACACCAAGTCTAATCATAAGCAAATAACCCCCACATTTCAAATGTGATCTCAAAAATATTTTTCAAGTATTTGAAAATAATTTTTCCACATATTTTAATGTTGGAAACATTATTCTACGAAAGAATTATGGTGCTGCAATTCTCTTTGGCAATGTTTACACAATGTCAAAGTTCATTCCATAGAAATACAAAATCACAAATTCTAATTCACTGGTATTTTTTCTCTATCATAAATAGACATACCACTTAGTATTTTAAATACTAACAATAAGGACAAAAAGAAATTGTACAATTTATTTCTATATTACATTGAAGTTTATAGAAAATCAAAAGTACAACATTGACTTATTATGTGAAGTTTTTATATTCTTCAAACCAATTGCATAGTCCAATTTATCCAGAGTATAAAACTACAAAAGTTTTTAGTCTACAAAAATCAGACACATTAACATTTTTCATGGAGTACAAAGCTACAAAAGTTTTTTTTTCCTCCAAACAGAATAACACATATTCTGTATCACATAGAAATGTTTTTCTTATCAAATAGTCTTCCAACTATAACATTTTGACATACTATTTTATCAAATAAAAAATATGCATCTCTTATTTTTTGCAAACTAAAGAATTTTAAAAGCAACAATATTTGCGAAGTAAAATTCATACCACAACATATGGTTTGCAGATCTTTTTCCAAAGATACACATAATAAAAAAAAATTAAAAACCAAAGATGATAACTCTTAGAAACTATTTTCCTCCTTAGATAATTTAATAATAAAGTTACCTGGTAATCTTTAAACGGAATACCGTAAAAATTTTCTGTTTACATTCTCATTTCGACGTTGCTAAACAAAGCAACGAATTATGAAGAAGTAATGCATTTATCTTCTACTTTCATAATCAGATTTTCTCAATCAGTAGAATACAAAAATACTAACAGTAAAATAATTTCCTTAAGATTGTTGTTCATCTCGTATTCCAAACATACTTAGAACAAAACTTTGAACATCTTTGTAAGAAAACAAAGTTTAAGACATTTTCACAACTGGAAAATTAAAACTAGTAGCAAAACTAGAATCAGAAATAGATTTAAAAAAAAATATACGAAATATTTTTCTTAAAGAGGAATTGTTGTTATATGTGTCTAAAGAATCTTACGGATTCCAACAAACTTTGCAGAAACACGAAGTTACCAAGTTTAATGAATCCAGTGAAGAACAGGAGAATAGAAGAACTGAAATTAATTCACAAATCTAAAATTTGTAAAACACGTACCAGAATCTGGAAATTTTTAATAGGAAAAAGATCAAGTCCACTGAATTCACAGTGTCCCCTTAAGGAAATTATTCCCCTCTAGTATCCGAGGTTTGATTTGGAATATGACCTCCCAGGGTAAAATGATCTCAATCACCAGAGTATAGATACCAAAAACTCCGGTGTCAGCGAACCACACAACGACAGTAAAGTACACTTAGAATACTAGATTTAGTAGTTGAAGAAGAAGTCAATAATAAATTCTCTTTAAAATGAGAGGAAATCCCTCAATTTATAGAAAACAGGGGATAGTGCGAAAAGGTTCTTATTGTGCCTTATCGGAAAGGTCACAAACCTTTGGAAAAGTCACAATCTTTCAGAAAGGTCGTCACCTTTCATAAAAGTTACAACTTTCCATAAAAGTCACAACTTTTCATAAAAAATGCAACTTTTCATAAAAGTCACGACTTTTCATCAAAGTCGCAACATTTCATAAAAGTCACAACTCTTCATAAAAGTCGCAACTCTTCATTTTCCATTCACAGCTTTTTTTTTAAAATCCAACAGTAACCACCATCTAGTGATACACCCAAGCATACAAAATCTCTAACAACGCTGTCGAAATGCTTGATTTGTAGCCATTATAGATAAAACTTAAGAATGAAGAAAAAAAATAACTAGACCCGATGGTCTCTACATTCCATCACACATATCCAAAACATGTTGCGGATGATGATATAAATATTAAGTCAATCGAAAACTATAAATTTTCATGGTAGTTCTCCTATAAATTCTCATAAGCAAAGGTTTGTGTAGAATCATCTTCATACTTAGCAAAGGTATGCACATTATCAGATCTATATTTTGCAATTCTATTTTTATTTTGCCGGATGAAAACTTTACGCCTTTGATTTTTAAATTATTTTCAGATGTTTTAATGATCGAGTATTTTAACTTCTGCAATTTCATTCATTCATTTTACTCCTAAGTAAATCTGTTTGCATAAGTTAAAGTCTAAACTCTTCTAGGTTTGTTTATCTTGAAATATGTTTGGAAAGGACTAAAACGGTGTGTCCTTTGGCTTGCTTGGTACATGCCACTTCAAATGTGAAAATTAACACAACTGCCAATTACTCACTATCTAGAATTCAAATATAACCTATTCTTACTGCCTAAGATGATCTTGTACTCCTAACTTTCAAATATGAGAGCTATCTTCCAACATACTTTCCAGATGCTAAGCCAAGTCAAAGTGGGATATCCAAAATTGCTTTTGGGAAGCCAATAAAATTAAGATATGTTAATGTAGCTGCTGGTTTTGCAGAATATGCAACTAACTAAGGCCAGGCATAAAGGTGGCATACTCTCAAATAAATACCCTCAACCACTAAGGGGTCTTTCTTCCTGGTTAAGTGTCGCATGCAAAGTTTCAGGGCGAAGGGATTCAGGCAATTTCTATGTTTGTTAAATCTCTGATTATTAGTTGAATTTAGATGGATTTATAAGTGTTTTTGTCATCAATTAACACAACCATGTTAATGAAATAGTGATAATAAGGTATAGTCCCATATGTATCCTTTTGGATGAAATAAATGTGTCATCGGACACAATCACTACAACAAAAATAATTTTCATATGCAATATCTAAGAACATTTACAAAAAGTGTTAAAGTCTTTAAGAACATTAGTTATTTATTGTTGGATCCAATATCGCTACAGGCTTTGAATACATTTACAAAAGAATGTTAAAGTGTAATTGTCACTAATAAAAACCTCTAAAAGGTTTCTCTTTCAACTTAGTGGACACCCTTCTACATGTGCGGGTGAACTTATTACTGCAGTTAACGCATCTGGAGTCACACTAAAGATTTCAACAGCACACCCAAGGCCTCTCCTCAGCCATAAAGAGGTAAGTAAAGATTCTTAGTTTTTGGGTGTTATTTATGGAAGTTGTGCGTATTATTAATAAATATAGGGAAAAGGGTCTGATATACCCCTCAACTTTGTCATTTAGAGATGATATACCCCTTGTTATGAAAGTGGCTCATATATACCCCTACTTGTAAACAAATGGCTCACATATACCCTTTTCCTCTAACGGAAATGAAAAAAATAATAATTTTAATCTAAATTTTTATTATTTTTTTCTAAAAAATAATCCCATATGAGTAAATTTAATCCTTGTCAAACATATTTTTTTTGACTTTTATTTGTTTCAATGACTAATTTATAATTATTATTTGATAATCAAATTTATTTATGTTTCACTAATATTCTTGTAAAACTTATTGTAGATGACCAAATTTTTTCTTCGAATACGAAATTAAATTACAATACACACAAAAAAATAGTTTAATTTTTTATTCTTTAAACTAAGAAATGAAAGAAAACAACAAAATAAGAATAAGAAATTCAAATAATTATAATAAAAGAAGTCAAAAATATAATTTATGTATGAAAAAAATTAAAATATACCTTAAACTTTGATAAAAGAATCATATATACCCCTAAATAATTTTTTTAAAAAAAATTGAAGTAATAAATATAAATTTAAAACTCATTTTTTAAATTCCGTTAATGAAGGGTATATGTGAGCCATTTTGTAACGGCATGGCTATATGTGAGCCGTTTGTATAACGGTAAGGGCATATATGAGCCACTTTTATTACGAGGGGTATATCAGCTTCAAATGACAAAGTTGAGGGGTATATCAGACCCTTTTTCCATACATATATGTTTCGATCTACTTGGTTACTAAACTTAAATTATTTATATATAACATTTGGTTGGTTGCATTGTTAATTCATGGATGATTATCAGCGTAACAACTTTAAACTAAAGACAAATTTTTCAATGTTATCTTTCTGATAGTAAGATAGAGGTGGTGTTTTTCTTAATGTATTTAGACGAATCTACGGATCTGTATCTGAAAGTGTTTTCAGTCTACTCTTTTGTTATAACATTTTGGATGAACTTACAACCATTACGTTCTTTTCTTTTGCTGAAATTCAATTGTGCAACGTAATTTTGTTATCTATCCACATCAACTCGTACCTGAAAGATTTTTATGAATTTGTGTATTTTAGCTTATCATCGATCGCCTCTTCATAGAGCTTACTATATCCTTCGATAAAATTTCAACCACACTCATTACTAAATTCAACACTACAATAAAACTTGTCACACCACTCAAAAATACATTTTTAGTCCTTGCAATCAAAGCAAATATTCTTGCTCTCCCTATTTCTAAAAGCTACACATCCCACAAATTTTATCTTATTTTAATTATGACTTCAGCTCCTTTAAATTCTACTCGTGCGGTGCCCCAACAGCTCTTAAAACTTTCCATACAACCACATTACTCACTAAACAATAGAAAATCACAATCTTAGATTTTCACAAGTCTTTATTACCATACAAAATTTATTTAACCGATAAAATCCTTAATATATAGTTTCATCCCAATTATAATTTCTTACGGACTCTTTTTACCATCATGTTTAGCTAGACCTTTTCATCACCAAGAACTGAACCTTTTCCTCGACCTGACACCTTAAACTCAAGAATACCAATCAAATTTAAGGGACTAACTCACTTTTATAAGCATTTTATTACTAAAATCTTCAATTTAGTTCACCCAAGTATACTTACTAGGAATTTCTTTCCATATAAGTTTGTCATTCTAGTATCAATTTACCTTTTGAAGCTTAAGATAAAATCGCAATCCTCATTCAGAACCCTCAAGATACATTTCACGATCTAAATGTATTAATATTGTACCACAGATCCATATTAAAATTTTCCATAAAAATAATGCAATCAAAGTACTTGTAGTAATAAACTAGTTGGTTCCTCAAATGTGAAAGTAACACTGAATCTCATTATCTAAACATGTTATACCACTAATAACTCCTTAAGTAGTTAGTATTCACACTGGAAAATTGATCTATCCATTTTCCACGTAACACTAGTACGGTATCGTAAACAACAATTAAATCCATACTAGAACACATCATACTTATCGAGAGGATCGCACCTAAAAAGCTTACACATTTCTACTCATTAAATAACTGCAAAAACTTATCGAATTTGTTCTCCCTCTAGCCTAACAAATTTGCTTTATTTCTTAGATCAAGTCAATAGCATAAGCAATACACTTCATAACTCTAACCAAATATGCATTGAAGACCCTCTCTGATATGCATTCAATTTATGGATTGTAATAGAGATTTTGACCTCAATTGGTGGAACATATACCTCCTTTTATTCAGTAACTCATCTCTCCTCCTATACCTCAGAGTCTAGGTATATAATTCTTCATGAAGAATCTAGAAAAGTGTTGCCTTAAGTCATACGTAGTCCATAAACTATTTGACACTCAACATGAGACTATCACTACATTTTGCATATCCTCAAAACTAGTATGTCACAAACTCAACACTAAGTCTGTCCACTATATTCATTTATGAAGCAACCCAATAAAAGAAACATATTGATCACTAGTCATTACAGGCCCTTTAGTCAATTGAAAAAATATACCTATTTCATAGGACACACATTTTTTTTCTTTTGTTGCTATTTCAAATTCTAATACTCTAGTACAACCATATGTGAAACAGAGTGAGTAAAAAAATGTTCAGATATCCATTTGTATCACCTAGATACCAATTGGATTCAAGTTGTAGCATGAATGAAAGAAGAAATGAAGTTATCCTAAAGTCCTATAGTCTCTCAAAGAAAAGTAAAGGTGTCCTCGTACCGTTCCGGAAGACTCTACTAGACTTGTTCTTGCGTGATGAGATCACCGAATCTAACGCTCTGATACAAAGTTTGTCACGACCCAAAACGAGTCGTGAGTGGTACCTACACTTAACCCCCTAGGTGGGAGAACCAACGAATTTAACCCCAACTTACAAACTACAAGCATAATGCGGAAGCTCAAAAACTTATTAAATATCTTTTCTCAAAACCTGAAGTCATCACAACAAGGACATCTAATCTCCAATTACTAAGTGTAAGGGTATCAAAGACACCAAAATAAATGAAATAAAGTAATTTGTGTCCAAAAACTAAGGACATCAGGTAATGAATGAGAGATTCCAACTCAAGCTCGAATAAATAACTCACCCTTTAATCTTATATGCCGAGACTTGATAGAGCTGAGGGCGATCCAAATTCGTCGGTACACTTGATGCACTCCATACAAGAAAAAAAAGAAGAAAATACAGGTCATGTACTGAGTAAGTATCATCGGCCAACCCAAAACAGTAAATAATATACAAATAATAATACTATAAAATTAACTTTACTACCTAATAGGTGAGAAGCATAAAACAACATGAAGAAGTGACAACTGAAGAAAGTACGTAATCAATCACAATATCAAGGACACACGAGGACTCATGCCTTCACATCAAGTTCGTTAGGAAATGGGTTCTTTGAGATTGAGTACATTAAATTAATTTAATATCATTTTCCTTTAATGTTATTGTGTCAGAACGTGATTCTCCGATCCAATTATACTATGTCGGAAATTGACACTCGATCCAATTATACCGTGTCGGAATGTGACACTCCAATTAAATTATATCGTGTCGGAACAGGATACTCCGATCTAATTTTTACCATGTTGAAACGTGACACTCCGATCCAAGAATACCGTGTTGGAACGTGACACTCCGATCCAAGAATACCGTGTCGCAACGTGACACCCCGATCCAAGAATACCGTCAATTTATCCTTTATTTTCACCACTTTCAAGTCGTTGTTATATTATTTCGTCAAACCTTCTTTATTGAAGACATCACTTCTATAAAGAGAGTTCAAGAATATAAATTCCACAGTCTCAAGATTTCAGACCAATTACAGAACGCACAACCAAGCCACACAACCACAAAATCAAGTACAAAGAAAACTTCATAATATCATTCAATGCATATCAATCACTATTAAGAGTTTACTATCAAATAGCATTAACCATAACATACCTCCACCGAAGGACAGCAAGCTAGTTTCCCAATGATTTTTCTTTATTTAATGCCTCGACATATGAGTAAGCGGGTCTATAGACACTCATATTACTCTAAAAATGTCCTTAAGTTTGATGTCAACTCCCGTGTTTCTCAAATTGCAAGTGTAGGATTAAGTCTCAATTCCTCTAAATAAATTAATCAAAAATCACCGATTATGAAACTAGTGATAGCAGACCGTGCATTCAATCAATTTCAATCTCATTATAAAGGATAATTATCATACCAATTGATAATTAAATAAGAGTAACCAAAGAGTTCGTACTCCACCGCTTGCAATACTTTTTATACCACAATTATCGTATTCAAAAACTGTCATATCCTCCTTATCATTCATTATCCCATTACTCACACATACAAACTTCTCTAATTATTATTACAATAGCCTAATCTCCCAAACTTTATTTGTTACCCCAATTTGACCAATCATCACCCCTAAAATTTGCCCCCTAACTTTTCAGTTAATTAATATCCTAACCATACGAAATTAACTAACAGTCTTCAAGTACCATTCCACAACAACATGATAAATGTCCATATATCCACTGTATGTCTGTACGATTATGAAAGCCTTAAATTGTTACCTAAAACTCACATCTAAGGGTAAATTATAATTCCTCCAATTAGCATATATTTAATGAAATTTAATAATCCGATACACCTTGTATTTAATTATCTATCTCAATATATTAAACTTTAATTATAATGTGGTAACATATAAACAGAACCTCGAATATCAAAGGTCATTGTGTTAGTATCAGTGACCCGGATGTATAATTTATGTACTGAATTGAAATTTTGCCTATTCTATATTCATAAGTATCTAGGTTATAATTATATCATCATTGTCAATAATCATGCAATTATTATCCAATACTATTTGTATCTCCAATCTCAAAAACTATGTTTCTGACCAAAAAGAAAATTCATTCATTTACCACAAAATAAATCACATTATCCAGTCCATATAGTATAACAATAATAATCAAAATAAGAAAATCACCTGAAGTAACGTTACCTTGTGTTCTCTCGTCGACTTTTCTTCTTCTCTAAAAATTATGTTTACCCTAATTAATATATGACTAATTATAAGAGTGATAAATGTGACTCACTATTAATTTTGATATTATTTTCTTTAATCACCAACTAAAAAAATTAGTAAAACTTTCCCACTATTTTCATAATTATAATTACGAATAATTTAAAATACCCATTTAGAACCCATCGGAAAGTATTTTATGAAATAAAAAGTTCTAGTGATCCAAACGATCAAGAGAATCGTTACAAAAATAATGTAAGGAGGACATGTTAATTATATACTTGTATGAATATTTTAGCGCAAAAATAAAAAAGTCAAGGTTTATTAGTATGGTTTAGTTTATTAATATAAAAGTTAATTACAAATGATTTGGTTTGATATTTGAAAAATCGAACCAACACGAAAATTGCGAAGTTTAAAACCCCCAATTTTATAATTTGATTTATACATTTAAAATTTTTACATAAATAATTTAATTTGATATTTAAAATGAATCAAGTTGATGATCATGTATCACTAGATGTTCTTATTTCAGAAAGAGTGAGCTATTCTTATATCAGAAAGAGTGTTCAATTGATGCATTAATCTTTTACAATACAATGCTTACTATATGATACAACTACCATAAAAATAGGTAATTGCTTTGTAAAAATGAGTCAATGATGATTTTTATGTCAACTAGTATTTGAAATATCTTTTCAACACTTACAATTTAATAAAATTTAACAACTCAAAATTCCCTAATCTCTTTTGTTTCTCAAATTCGAATTGGAACTACAGTAGGATTTTGAAGTTTATCAAGTCACCAAATTATAATTACAAAATATATATTATCCCAATTTAATACAAAATAATCAAAACAAATAAACTAATTAATTTAAATAACAACATAAAATCTACCATATAAAGGGAGTTGAGGGATCAAACCAAATTTTTGTAATAAAATATAATGGAATTATAATGATATAAAAAAAAATTGAGAAGAGATGACAAATACAGAAGAACATATATCGTGTAACATTAATATGTATTAATTGTTCAATTTTAATTAGAAATTAAAATGGACGTAGACACATTTAAATAAATTGTAATTATTTTTGTGCGTGTTTTAATTGTAATTAAATTTGTAGATGTTTTCAATTAAATAAAAAAGAGAAGAAACGCCATAAATTCTTTTGAAATAAAAAATGAAAGAAAAGGAAGGTAAATGAATAATACTTTGTAATATTGCTTACATTGAGTTAATAAAGATAAATAACCTAATGACTACTAGGAGAAGCTTTCTAAAAAGAACAAATCAGCAACCAATACAATAAATATGATATAGCTATTACATCAAATTCGTCACTAAGTATTCGCTTTTAGTGATAAAATTTACTTTTCGTGGTCAAATATATGAGACATATATTTTTAGTGATGAAACACAAGAATTCGTAGCAAAGTTCATCCCGTAAAGTTTTTCACCAAAAAATCATGTGGCGCCATTTTGTTTAATAGTGTTAGTCATGAATTTAAAATTATCAGTGACATACTATTTCGTCACTAATAGTGCATGTGATTCATGACAAACTATCACATCAAACTCGTCACTAATTGTTCACTTTTAATGACAAAATTATATTTTCGTGCTTAAATGTATGAGACACATACTTTTAGTAAAGAAACATAAAAATCCGCAGCAAAGTTTTGTCCACTAAAGCTTCTCACCATAAAATTAATTGGTGTCATTTCTTAAGTAGTGTTCGTCAGGAATTTAAAGTTATCAGTGATACATTATTTCGTCACTAATAATGTCTCTAATTCATGAAAAAATATTTTTTGTCTTATAATTTATTAAATTTTGGACACAAAAGAACTTCATCTAAAATAATATGTTTTTACAATATCGACAAATCAGAATTTGTAGTTAAATATTATAAATTTTAGCTATGAAAATTTATATTTAATCATTATAACATTTATTTTTTCACTAATAATATAAATAATTGGTGATAAATATTTATTGTCTCTAATCAATCTATGATTTAGTGAGAACAAAAATAGTGACGACTTAAAATTTGTAGTGAATAATTAAACTATTTGCTGCGAAAATAATTCGTAGCTAAATACAATTTTTTTTTCAACAATTGTTCATAATTACAGGTGACAACTTACAAAAAGAATAATACAAATGTTTCATAAGGAATAGAAAGATATTAAAACCAATGAATTCGATTGATTTTGTAAAAACGAAAAAGTTCAATACATCAATTTTATTAAATTTCGCAATTATAAAATGCATAATCTGAAAAATACAATCCGGGTTATAGATATTGTGAGTAGGCACAGTTCTACCACTAGATCACTAATATTTGTTTGTTTAACACTTTTCTTTTTTATTTGATACCCTTTCGCTGATAAGCACGGTAAAAAAAATTGTCAAGTCTTTGTGCTAAGTTTTGTGCATGTCTATTGATTTGTGACTGGTAAACTAGAGTAACTACATAGAGATAACACCGACTTACAAACTTCGCCTTTGCAAAGGTGCAATATATTTCTTGAATTTCTATTAATTTTTTCCATTAGTGTGAAAATTGAAATAAACTAAAAAATAAAAGTACAAATAAAAGAAATGAACTAACAAGGATTTCAAATATATTATGATGAATTACTATAGTTATTTGTATCGATGTTCAATTCGAACCGATTACTCATTTTTTTAATAAACTAAAAGTTTAATTTTAAATAATTTTATTATTATACTGAATAATTTTAAAAGATTACAAAAATAAATAAATAAAATGATATATTCATACTGATTATATTTGATGATATTTTAAAAAATACACCGTTTAGTTAAAATATAAACTACATTTGAATGAATTGTGGATGGTAAATTTCATGCATTTGTGTAAGAGTATAACTAATTATATAATATATTATTTCTACAAAAGTTAAATTTGAAAGAAGTGAATTAAGTATAAAACAAAACAAAAATAAACCGCAAGAGAGAGTTGGTCTAGTGGTAAGCATTCTTCACATCCAACCTTAAGTTTGTGAGTTCGATTCCCCAAGGTAGCATAATGTGTGATCTACTGGCATGGTTGAAAAAAATTGAGATAGAAAATATATGGCTTAAGTCATCTGCGGCCCCTTAAAGTTGTCCACATAATTCACTTAGACACCTAAACAAGGACTTATACCTATTGAACACCTAAATTATCAAGAAATGTGCCTATTAAACACAAAACGCTGATGTGGCAAAATAAGTGTATCTCACTACTGCTGAGCGCGTGAATGCATTTTTTTAATTTTTTTAAAAAATATTTATACCTACTTTGTTGACACTTGGCATGCATTGATTAAATATATAAAAAAAATTAATTTAAAATCTTGTAAATCATTAAAAAAAGAAAAAAAAACCCACACTCATCTTCCTTCAGGCTTCAACCCACCATTTTTTACCTATTAAAAAAAAGTCGGAAGTTTTACGCTACCGGCGGCCATCGGAAAATCTTTATATTCGAACTCAACAACTCTTTCACATGCTGTAATTTAAGAAGTCCATTTTTGCGTTTAATTTTTAAGAGAAGTTCGTTGGACTTGTTGGTGTTCAAGTGAAGATGTCCTATTAAAACCCTAAAACCTACATCAATTGATCTATCAATTGGTACTCTTCTCATTATCTTGACATTCTTCTCATTAAACGGAAAAGAATGTTAATGTTGAAAATACATTGAGGGATGTTAAAGTTGGAATGACGATGGAGGAAAAGAAAGAATTGCCATGGATGGGTGGATTTTTTTTTAGAATTCTTTTTAATTTTTTAATTAGTTAAATAGATTAAAATAGTTGTCTTTTAAAGTTTTATTTTTTAAAAAACTTTTTGGACTCAAATACCACGTGTCATCATTTAATTTGTCATTATGTCATGCCATCGCAATGTCATAGCGAGTGTATTACACACATTTCAGTTTTTTTGCTGATTAACAAAAAATGTCCAATAGGTATTAGTTTTAAGGGGCATAGGTGTTCAATAGGTACAAACTTTAGTTGAGGTGTCTAAGTGAATTATGTGGACAACTTTAAGGGGCCGCAGATTAATTACGCCAAGATATATATATATATTTATAATGATAAATTTTATCATATATACATTTATGAACAAAATAATTTTTTGTACATAAAATATAGTCATTAGTGACAAAATTAAATTTGTTCAACTATGAAATACATATAATTTAGAGATAATTGATTTTGTCACTGGTTGAAGAAAAATAATTAGCGACGATAAAATTTTATCCGTAGTAATAACCTTTTTAGTGATAAAACATACTATTAAATACAAAAAATATACTTTTTACAACAAATAAATTTGTCATAAAGGTTTAAGCATTTCGGGATGATTTTTCTTTTCGTAATTAATATAATACTTTTAGCGACGAAGCACTAAATCGTCTTTGTATACTTTTAGAGAGACAACTTTAGTGACAATGGAGTGACCAATTATTTTTTGTCATACAAGATTTTTGTGGCGAAATATTATTTATTAATGATGAAACGGAAAAGGCTCAAAATTATCCCTGAACTATCGAAAATAGCCTAAATATACCCTTAAACTATATTCTGGCTCAAAAATACCCTTCTGTTAAAGTATTGGGTCACTTTTACCCTTACTTTTAACTGAGGGGTGTTAAGTGCCATATGGACGCCACGTGGATGCCACACGAATGCCATGTGGACGCCACATAAGCACCAAACAACCTCACCTCCACATAGATTCATAAAATCTTAATTACTAATTTTCCCTCATTTCTCTAATAGATACAATTTTCACCCCATTCGTATTTCTCTAAAACAGAATACCATTTCTGTTTTCTTTCTCTTGTATGATTTTCCCTTCTCTTATACGATTTCCCCTAGAGTTTCATAGATTTCCTCTCATGGACGCCATTGGATTTCAAATTTGATTTTGCGGTGGCTCTAGGTTACAAAGTAAATTTTCGCGTCTTAGACACATAAGCTGTAAACACATCCTTCAGTAACCTTGAAACTTAAAATCTACAACATGACCTAAACGAAGGAAACTAAAACATTAATTGCATAATTGGTGCACAAAATGGAAGATACAGGACATATTGAAAGGGCAAATAAATAAATATATATATATATAGAGAGAGAGAGAGAGAGAGAGATATATTAGTCAATTTAACTACAAAGTTTTATGACAGAAGGATGAAAGATTTTGTAAGTACATCAATTACCAATTTGTCAACTTGTTAAAACCCATTGTACTTCACTGTAGGCTTTGGGTCCTTCTTTCCTTATCTACATCTATCTCCATGACCTTGCAAATTTCTTCAGTAAGGAAAAATTAAGAGACTCGTTTTGTCGATGGAATGGAAAAGGATGAAAGGGGCAATTTGAAAATTTTGTTTGAAGAAATGAAATTTGTTTCAGCCCAAGAAGCTGGAAAAGTTATGCTTTTGGAGAAGAAAATCAAAAAGCTGGAAATGTTGGGCTTTTGGAAAAGTTATGCGTCCACATGACATTTAACACACCTCTGTTAAAAGTAAGGGTAAAAGTAACTCAATACTTTAACGGAAGGGTATTTTTGAGGTCAGAATATAGTTTGAGGGTATATGTGAGCTATTTCTGATAGTTCAGGGGTATTTTTGAGCCTTTTCCGATGACGAAATTATTTGTCCCTGATGATAAAATTTGTTGTAGTGAACTATGAGTGAGACAAAATAGAAAACGATATATATTATAATATAGGATAAGAAAAAAGATAAGTTCGACTTAGTATTTGATACTCCATACGTCCACAATTTTTTGATAGGTATCATAAAAATAGGTATTCAATATTAATTATCATTTTAAACAATCAAGAAGTAATGAATCAATTTTTTCCAATTCTGTCCTAATAATTACTCCATTTTGTTCAATTGAAAAGTTATGTAGACTTTTGATAATCCTGGTATGTAGAGTTATATTATTCAAATTACATCTTGTATTAAATATTTATTGAGGGGAGTGCATTACCTTACCTTGACAAACAATTGTGGACGGAGGGAGTGTAATGTTTCAACATAATTAAGACTTAACATATGTTGAAAGTTACTAAAGTTATGTTCCTCACCATGTTTAATCTAGATAATATTAATGTATTTATATATAAGAATATTGTCTATTTAAAAGATAAATTACATCAAATCCCTCCTAAACTTGGCATTAAAACTTACTTAGTACTTTAACTATATGGGTTAAATACCCTTAAAAAATTGGATGTGATTAAATACCACCTTAAGGGTTGACATAGCAAAGCAAAGTATTCACTCTTCTAAAAGTGTGTGATACAATAATTAAAAAAGTCATAATACATAATTGTGCCGTTTAACTTGGCTTCGAATCACATTTATGCCCTTTAACTTTTGGTGTGCACAAGATTACACTTAAACTTGTATAAAGTTGACCAAATAAACATACCTGTCCTACATGTCATCCTACATATCATTTTTGTCCTACGTGGTGTCCTACGTGTATTGTGTCATATAGGACTCATTTTTTTATTTATTTAAAAGTTTGATAGTTAGAGTGTCTGTTGTGCATTATAAAAGTTGGTGGTCAAACTTAAAATTTGAAGTCAAGTTTAGGGTCCAATATACGTATTATGTCATTAAAAAAACTAAATGGTAATATCAAACACATGATATTTTTTTTTTAGCAAATATATAACTAACAATTTTTAACTTTTTCTATAAGTTATTTTTTTTTAAAAAAAGTGAAAATTCTTGTCTAGAAGTTAATGAAATTTGTGGGGTCAATTTTGTTTTTTTTTTTTAAATTAATCTTTTTGTTTTCTCTTCATTTTGTTGTGTTTCGAAAATATTTCCTTTCCCATTGATAAATCAAAGAGTTGAACAGCAAATTCTTATTGAAATGATTAGAAGAGGCAAACAACCTGAAGAATAACTTAACCTTTTTATTGAAAGCTTATATGAAAAATACAAAAAAAAAAGAAGAGAAATTTATAGCGTGAACTCTAAAGCTATAACTGACTACTAAAAGTAGTATAACTTGACTCCTAAAAAAGTGCAGAAAATATTCCCATATCAAAGTACTAATATACTTTGTTATTGACTCTAGCGTATCCTAAAATATAGGAACAAACACGTTGACTTTGTAAAACTAGGTAAAATAACGAAAACAGTAAATACACTAATTTGTTATAATTGACACACTCTTTATACCTTTCTTCTTCCATATTTTTTGGTTTTCCTTCAAGTTCATCTCTCACCTCACTAGCCTTTCATTGATTTACAAAACTCAACACCTAATTCATATTATTGAATGTAAACTTTCTTGAATTTTAAGTAATTCATTTTGAATTTTATCAGTTGTGATGCAAAAAATGTTGGTCTATTGACTTTCATATACAACCTTCATTTTTCATTTGAGTTGCTAAGAAAAGAAAATAGTTTCAATAACTATCATTTTCCAAGTAAAGATTTGTTGGAGAGGGTTCAAAGAAGAAATAGTAAGTATGCTATTTTTTTATTAAAAAAATTGATGAATGTTGAAGAAAAAATCAACTATTGAAGTTTGGAAATGGTCGGGAAAAAAAGAAGCCAAAGAAAGCTTAAAAGTGTGGAAATCAAAAAAGAAGAAAGAGGGGGGGGGGGGGGTAGGAGAGAAGGGGTGGAAGAAGGTGGGGCAATTTTAATTTTGAAACTCATTTTTAATTAATTTATTAGTGTAATGAATTAAAAGAAATTGAAAAAGGGTAAATGAGTTAAAAAAACTACATTGAAAATTAATGATGTGACACTTATATGGTTGTGACGTAGCACGTACATGACTATGATGGGGCAGGTGGAAATGATATTCTACTCTCAGGGTTGTATTCAATTCACATAAAAAATATTAAGGGTGTAATTAATCGCGGGTGCAGTTTAAGTGATAAAGTAAGTTGCGCAGCCAAGTTTTTTTTTTGGGTGGGGTGGGGGGGGGGGGGAGGAGGTTATGTGTTTTATCTATTTAGTTAACTTGAAATAAAAAATAAAGTCTTACAGAACAGTAAATTCCAATTCTTGGTGATTGTTTTATTAGTTAAATATTGCAAAAAAAAAAAACTTAATTTCTTTTCTTGTTGAATATTAAGGTCATACTTGCAATGAAATTTTTGCTCAAATTCAAAAAACGAAAGGATTTTTATAGAAAAAAAGTGTTGTTTAATCCAGTTCACTACTTTGGAAGTTAAAATCTTATTTTCTAATAGTTTGTTTTGGTCAATTTTTTGAAGAATCCAATGTGTTTATTTTTTTTAGGGAAAATGCACAAGTACCCCCTCAACCTATGTCCGAAATCCCAGAGACACACTTATACTATATTAAGATCATATTACCCCCCTGAACTTATTTTATAAGTAATTTTCTAGCCTCTTTTAGCCTACGTGGCACTAGTTTAAAAAAAAGTCAACCATCGTTGGGCCCACAAGATAGACCCACGTAGGTCTAAAAGGGGTTAAAAATTATTAATAAAATAAGTTCAGGGGGGGGGGGGGTAATAGGACCTTAGTATAGTATAAGTGTGTCTCTGAGATTTCAGGTATAGGTTGAGGGGGTACTTGAGACTTATCCCTTTTTTTAAAAAAAGCATTTATGTCTAAAATTGTTGATTCATTTGATCAATTATTTAAAGAATAATTAAGTATAATGACAAAAGTTATAAAGGTAAATTTCCCATAAGCACTTTCCGGACCTTGATCAATAAGAAATTTTGGTCTTATATTTTTCATATGTTTATTAAATTGAGTATCTGAACACCCCAAAACCACTCATTATCGAACAAGAAATTTTTGGGTAAGAATAGGGAGACTTAGGGTGATTTCATTGTTTTCATCAAGAACCTTTATAAAGGTAAGTAGTTTGTTCACCAATTCAGTGCTTTCATTTCTAGGCCTTAGAGACGGTAATTGTGGCCCTATGGGAGGGTTTGGGTTCATCCAACAGTGGATAACATGGGTTTATGAGGATTTTGGTGTGTAAGACCTTGGGATTTTTATAAACACATTTTCCTTGTTTTAATTACCATAATTCTCTTCTTTAACCAAGGAACTTATTATAATTTTTGACAAATAAATGATGAGAAAGTATTGGAGATGGAAAAATCATGAGGTTGACTAGATTTTGGGATTAAGTTATCATCGAGGAATCTAAGGCCAATTGGGATTTACTTTGTACTTATGTTCTAATTTAGACCTAGGACAAACTAAAGCTTCACAAAAGGAGTCAACTTTCTGGGACCAAACTTCTATAATAATGGTTTTGCGCCCAAGGAAGCTAGACTTAGTCAAGTATTCAGACATGTCTTATATTGAATAATACCTTTAAATTATTGAGATATTACATGTATAGGTCTTTGTGTACGATGTTTGGGCAGATGAGTTTCTTAGGAGATAAGGCATTTGATTGCTGATGTTGACCTTATGATTATTTTTGGCTGTTTTTGCAGGGGTGTTAATCTGTGAGGTTTTATTGTTTCCTATTTATGTTATATGTGAGTATTAACTTCTTCATTAACTTGTATATGTATTGTTAGGGAGTTGGGAGGAGTATAAACTAAAATATTAGCTTGTTGCCATTCTCATGCAATAAATGTGTTTATTTGGGTGTAAAAGTGTCATTTTATTCATTGTGATGGTACATTGGCTCGGGTAACATCATGTTAAATACTAATGGTTCTCTCGATTACAATGTGTGGTGCATAATATCTCTTAATAGACTCAAAAAGTATATCGGTACAAATTGCTAATAGTTGGTTCGAATACCACACCTAGTACATATGGTTGTTTGTGTGTGAGTTCCATGAGTGAACCAAGAATACCTCTTCGTAGTGTATTGTTATATATTGATTCATGAGTGGTCTATATTTACATTTAAATGATGAGATGGTTATTGTATAGACCGAAATTACATGTCAAACATTGTAAATGATGTCTTAGGAGTCCTTGGTGTTTCCGGTTATATTAAAGGTGTCATGAATCACATATGGGTGATAGTTATGACTTTGGATATGTTTCAAGCGATTGGTTAATCAGGATATTGATCAGAATTTTCTTATTCACAAGCTTGCACTATATTATATTATTTGTCTGGTGGTCTAGAACATATTTGATTAGAGGGATTTTAGTCAAGGTTTAATAAAAGTCTTGTAGGTAGTGGTGAGCTCATAAATTTTTACCAAATGGGTTCAACATAAAAAAGAAAAAAACTTAAATAAGCGAATAAATTAACAACAAAAGAAAGCATGATTGATCAAACTATTCATTATAGTTATATTTTGCGAGTCTTTCATTTCTTGAAACCTATGCATAGTATTATCATAAGAAACAATATTAAATATTGTTTTCTAAATAAGGTAAAATACATCCTCTAATTAGTTCATCTTCCATTAAATTTTGCATTTAACTTTTCATAAACTTCATTGCCGAAAAATCTCTTTGAACTGAAACTATGGCTACTGGCTAGAGCAATGCAAATTTCACAAGGCGAAATAGAAGGGAATAATTCAAATGTTTCTTTTCGTTGACTATCTTTCAAAAAATATGATCAAGTCCTTTTAGGGTAAAGAATATATCATGAACATCATGGACATCAACAATATTTGTCTCTAACTAATTCTTAAGAGTAACCCTCATATTTTCACCAAAATCATCATGACATAATTGAGTCATTCTATGTACTTTCTTGATGTTAAAATAAATATGCGAGTCAAACAGATTCAAGTAAGCAACTCCAAAAAGTAAATTTGTTCTCACCTCATTAAAACGATCATTGAGTTCTTGAAGTTGTCGATAAATCATCTTAAGATAAACTTTAATATGATGATGATGTGAGATAGTATACACAGTAACATTACACCTAGATCTTTCAAAATTCACATAGAACTCACAAAAAATTTGGTATCAAAATATCATACTTAACAAAAAAATTTAGATACATTCTCCATAAGTGAATCTCATTCTTCATTCCTTACATTTTGCGATCATGTATTCACCACTTTAATAAGCTGAATGACATTTGTAATATCCTAGTTTTTCCTCATTAAACTCATTTGTAATAGCTAAAATATCTTTCATCAAGTGCAATATGAAAGCAATCTCAAATGTTTGACAAACTTTAAGATATCATGTTGCTCTGGCGCTCTCTTCAACAAATTAAGAATCAACATCAATAATTTTAAATACACCAACAAGAGTCAACTAAAGTTGATGAACAAAACAATGGATTGCATGAGCTGATCACTTTTTTGACAAATCCAAATTTAAGGCCACTGAACCGCCCTTGCATATCGCTTGCTCCATAATAACATTTCCCATGCATATGATATACACTCCAAAATATCGAGCAAGAAAATTAACAATTGCTTTTGTTAAAAAAACATAAAGCACTAGTATTATGAACATGAACAATCCCAATAAACCTTTCAATTACAAGTCTCTATTTAACAAGATATCCAAAACAATTTTCATTTTCGATTTACGTGAGACATTGCAACATTCATCGACTAGCGATGAAAAATAGTAACTCTTTCGATCCTTCATAACAACTTAATTGTTTCAATCTTACATGCGGTGATGATATCTTTGTCAATTTTATGACAAGTAAAATTATTATATTTAATGACTTTATTCCGTTCTTATGGAAAAGTAAATTAAGAAATAATCGAGGCAATAAACTCTTTTGAGTAACTTGGAATTACCCAACCCTGTCTAGATTTGGAAGAAATTGGAGTTATTAAGGTGTAGGAAAATTCTAGTAATAAATAAAACACCTAATTGTGAATTTTATTACATAAGTAGATAGATAAGATGATAACAAACTTGTACCACTGTACAGAATCGAATTTCGATAAGTAGTACATTCTCCTCCGTCGGGGCAGCTAGAGAGGGATTTTGGTCTCTAGAGCGGTAAGGTTTTAACTCCCTGAATCATTTTTTTGATCCTTAGAACCTATTTTCTTGTGTTATCATCGATGTGGAAGGGTTTTGATCTAAGAATTATGGCGGAAAAAGCCCTAATTTGGGTATTATGATCATGGGTGTGAACTAGGGTTCATAGTTTGTTAGTATTCAGAAATTTAATGTTTCTTTATTGACTCCCATATATTAATTGTAGTTTGTAGACCATAAACAAGAGTAAAAAATCCAGAAAAGGAAGGATCAAGTTGTCTAGGTTCTCAAGCTTATTTCGAGGTGGGTGATGATTCTGATTATACGGTTTTGTGATATACACTTGTTTTGCTTCGTTGTTATGCTTGTATATGTATGCATGTTTCAATATTAGTCATAGATATTGAAATGAGATATTTAAATATCAATACCATGAAATCATAGTTGAATGGTGATCTTGATGTGTTATTGTGATGTGTGATTGGGATTGGCTTCCACGTACAGTCCGACACACTAACTTGAATCGGATTGTAATATTCCAGCATGCTAACTGGATCGATTGCCTTGTTCCAACATAAAAATTTGATCAGATTGCCACGTTTCGGCATGCTTATAGTTTGACTTTGGGTTCCATGAAAGGACCAACTATGTGATGAAGCATATGAATGGTGATGTTGATTCTTGTGACAGTATTAGATATATTGATATTTATGTATATGTTATAATGTTGTAATTGATTGTTTATGTATCACTAGTGGGATATCCATGATTCTACCAGTATGGTTTTGTACTAATTCTCCACTTGATCTTATTTTTTGTTGAGTACATTGAATCTTCCGGTAGCTATTGACACACCTCGTTTATAAGATCAGTGACCTTTCGATTTCAAGGGTGAGCTAGTTCTTCCGGGCTTCCTTGAGTTCTCTTTTCTGAAGTCCACTCTTTTCAGACTCAAACTATTTGTTAAGGTGACGTTAGTTTTGATACATTTACTTTCATGTTATTCTAAGTGTATTTTCCGCATTTTTAAGTTAATTAGACTTGCTTCCGTAACATAGATATCTTAGTTTAGATTATGTAATTTAGTTGGATGGTAGTAGTGGTTCTTACCCAGAGTGTTAGTGTGGGTCCCAATCACAACGATTTGGGTCATGATATTATAAATTTTTGGAAGCATTTTCCAATAGAAGAGCTCTAATTTTATCACACCGTCTCTCGTACCATGAAAGAATTTCAAAAGTTACCTTTGCGTAATGATGACTCATCTTATCGATGTCCATGAAATATCAATCCTTGATTCTAAAGGAGTCTCACCACCTCAACAAAAGCATTTAAACAGATTGTGTTCTCTTGTTTGGTTTGATTAGATTGCTTAACAAATGCATCTTGAATTGATTAATCTTGTCGAATTATTAGATCTTCATACTTCTTCATTGTCTGGTTGTAAGCACTATTCGATCCACCAATGTGTACATCTAATCTTTTCTGTGTGTCAACTACTATTGTTATATCACTTGACATAGTCTGAGTACAGAATTCTTTCACAGGTGAAGACAATGATGATCTCCGACAATTCCTACAAATTCTTTCCTTATGATGAAAGTTCAACCATGATCTTGTTTGTTTTGTACATACATATGGAAAAATTAAGTAATGCTTACATATGTGTGGACCACTTTTTACCCATGTTTTAGCTAAGCTGATAGGATATATCATGTATTTTAAGTACAATTATTGTATACTTAATCATCTATTCATATTAACCACGTGACAAGGTAAGGTGTCAGTTGAATGATTTTGTTTTTTGGGATATACACAATAACTACTCATCATGTTTTTGTCAAATCATAAAATTCTATTTCAAGACATCAACCAATTCAATGTATATTTAACTTATTAATTATTCATATGACATGACTACATGCGAAACTTCTCCTTATTATATACTCTCCTTTTGATGCGGACATCCATCAATTCATTTCAATAAAACGGACAAGAAGATTCTTACTTAAGAAAAAATAACTTTATATTGAAATATTTATTACAGTTATTACTGTGTTTCTCTTACTTGTAATATTATCAATTTAGTTATTCCTTTGGAATTTACCATGCATAATTAGTATTTGCCTTAAGTAGATGTATATAGACACTTGCAACTAGTGGTGTACAAAATCAAACTGAAATTTTAGTAGATCGATTCAAATAACAAAAAATCTTATTTGTGGTTTTGTTAGATTTGATTTGGTATTGATATAGAATCCAAGTATACTTTGTTGATTTGGTTCAACTAAAAAAGAAGTCAAACTGAGACAAAATGAACCCGACATTATATATATAATTTTAAAAAATATTTTATACATAATAGGGAGTGTCAAGTGGGATGGTTGGGTTGAAATTGTAGATATTAAAATGGGTTGAAATAGAAATCGAGTTGGGTCTTGACCTTGCCAAGTTTAATTTGGATTCAAATGTATTAAGTTGGGTCTTAAACCGCCAATTTTAACTAGATTAATCTAAATAATTTTAATATAATGATATTTAACTTTTATAATCACAATAAAAATTTTAGCTCAAGATTTTTTTTTTAAAAACAACAAATGAAAAGATAAATCCTAAAAGATGTTGAATAGACAATAATTCACACCTTTAATATAAGAATATATCTTAGCAAAGAGTTTTAAAACGGTTGGAATTGTAGATATTGGGCTAAATTGAGAATTCTCTTTAAATGGATTGTGCTTGAATGAGTTGAGATTGAACCACATTCAAATTATCGTGACCCCAACCCTTGTATTTATGGACGGTTTTGAAGGGTTACCTATGTTTGAGTTTTTTTTAAACCCCTCCCCAGAAGCTCCCACCCCTTTTGATCCCTTGGGAACTCGAACTCGCAACCTTCAGGTTGGAAGTGAGGGGGTGCTTACCATCCGAGCAGCTCTCACTACAAAAATGTCACGCTTCGAGTCTACACCCTGGATGTAGTCAGCACCCAACGACCATTGCAGACCTTAAGCGAACCCTTGGCAAGACTTAGTTAACTCAGCGGAAGACTTAACTTAACTTAAGTATAAATCTTGAAACATTCTCCTGAAAACACTTTAAATAATAGTCTTGGCCAAATATGACACTTAAGTCTCAAAACAATATATGTATGGTTGAATCGATCATCAGAAGAAAAATTAGGCAAAAAATTAGGATACATTCTAGGAAAATCAAACTTCTATCGAAGAGAAGCAAATGAAAGGCTTTCATAAAAATTCTCGTAGAATCGAGAATAAAGTTTTCATTCTGTACATGCAAGATTATAAATTAGTAACTACTTCCAATTACCAAAAAATAGCAATTGTGTCGAACTTTTCATTTTTGGAATAGTTAAGAAATCTCTATGAATAGGATCAAACCACATTCCATGGTATTTACATGAGGTTCTTTTTTAAGAAAGTCCCTGAGAGGTCTTAGTTGATCCATAATTTATGTTTCAGCTCTCATTTCCTTTTGATTTATTACGAAATATCTATCGATCAATTCCGATTGTTTCTTTTTTCTCTTGATTCTTTTACGATCGAGATGTATACATCCTGTTCATAAATTAGTGAAAATGTGAAAAATCTCTATTTGCCTCTCCCATTTTATGAGTTACTTCGTTTTTGAGTATGGCATCGCCACTCTCTTTAGCAGCATCCACTAATTCAAAACTTAATGTTTTTGGGATGCTGCTAGTAACCAACGAATGTCAAGTACTTTTCCTTGTGTGGATCCTATTTCAGTGGGAACTTGACGAGTCGATACACCTGCACCTCTTTCTTTTACTGTTATATCGGGAGTTAATTCACGTATTGCTTGACGGAAAACAGATAGTGGAATTTTTTCTGTCTTTTGTTGAATCTTTTTCAATCTGCAAATAAAGAGATACCCAAAACTGACTGTCTGACTATTTGTTTATCAATGAAGTCTCTACTACTAATAAAACGAATGCTGGGACAAACCCCATAACATTCAATAATGGAAATACGGAAAACAATTAAAGAGTGTTCTGGGATGCTAGGACGCTCACCACTGACTCTGAATGCTCAAGATGGATTAACGAGGCGCTGGATGCTGATCCTGGATACCTGCGTCTGAATCATAAGACGATGTAGACCAACTGGCATCAGTACATTGAACGTACGAGTATGCAAGTTGGAATGCTAAACAACAACTACCAAGCTTGAAAGGATTAATAGACTGTCCTGAGAGGCTCTGGCTGGCATGACGCGCAAGACCCTGTCAGAGAGAGGCTTCCCTGAGGGACTTTGGCAGGCATGCAACCCCAGGGCTTGTTGATCCGCTCAAATTACACTTCCCTAAATAAGTATAAGCGGTTGAATCAAATAAAGAACCAAATTATTAGGTTGGGATCGATCCTATGAGGCAAATGATTTAGACTTAACTTCAATGTACAATTACTTTATTTAGTCAAGTCCTTTCCCAAAACTTGTAATTAAATTGGGGGGAGGGTGTTTGTGAATCAAAAGTCTTGTAATATTTCCAAGTAAAACAAGTAAGAAGAGTAAATCTTTGGTGTTTAACAAGTTATGAGAGAAACTAGGGTGTAAGTGTTCCCCATAGATTCATAACGTCGTATCCCTAGCTATAACAATTTTTCCCTAGTGTTTTGCATGCAAAGTGATACGTTAGATATCTCTAAATCCTTGGTACGACATTTAGAGAATTTCATCCCGTACCTTGCTTTGGCTACATGTGTCTAAATTACTAACCCTTACCTTTACTTCATAATAAGCATCGTATTCGATGTATGCCATAGTTATTACATCATGCCAATCGAGACTATCCTATTAGATAGTATCCTACTAAATCTATGTTGATAATTCTTTTTCTATTAACTACCTCGTTTTTTCGGCAAGTAGCAATAAGGCGAGTTCGAATGCATGTACTCGTTAAAAAGACTTTTAAGTGAAAGAATTATCAATTCATGAAATAACCTATATGAGAATTGTTAGTAAGCTAGATTTACATTGTTAATCACCCACAGTTCCCACAACCGTAGTTGTGGATTTAGTTACCCATGCAGAGAAGAACACAATTCATGGTTGATAAACACTAAATTATGAACTTACTTTGACAAACTCAAAGAAAAATCCTGATTTTCAACTTGACACCACAAAAATCACTTGAAAACCAAATCTAGAAATTTGAATTAATACAAAGTTGCAAAAACAAATCTCCGAGAACAAACAAAGAAAATATTAATAGAACCCAACCCCACAAATGAGGTTTTACACACTATTTATAAAAAATATTGTCCTAAATTAAAAGGAATTCAAATAAGGAAAGTTGTCCCAAAAAAAAGATTTGAATCGACGACCCCCACAGACGATCCGTCGATGAAATAATGGACCGTTGACTGCGTCTGTAAGTCCAGACTTATCATCTTTTCTTAGCCATCAACTAGCATCTTCTCTGATCTAATCGACGGACCAACAACATGGTTCGTCGATGCACCTACGGTACGTCGATGCCTTTCTTCATTCATACTTAGATTTTATTCAACTTCGAGTACTGGGACACTCTCTAATCAGATCAACAATTTAACAGGACGGTCCGTCGATCAATCGACAGACCGTCGATCCTTCCGTAGCCTTACACTTGGTCAGATTTCTCAAGTTCCTTAGATGACTAAACTTCAAATTGAAGGTGACCATCTAGGGTCCGTCGATGGGACAACGGTGTGTCGATGGCCTTCGTGGATCACTTCTGCACTAAATCTCAGTTGCCTTTTGTGTTTTGGTTTTGGACACCTTTACTGCAAAATAAAGATAAAAACATGTTAAAACTATTACAAAAAGGCTGTAAACACATACCAATTACCATGAACCCACGGTACATCAACACCCTCAACTTAAATTTATTGTTTGTCCTTAAGCGACACACTATGACTCAACAGAACACTTGGTACAAAAGTATCCTCTTCTGGGCCTTCACAATCACATGGCTATTAATCACAACTTGTTCATTACTTTAGTGCATGCTTTTACTCTTAGGCTTGATAAGCTCATCCATGTGGATCAGGCCATATTATAAACTCACCATGCACTGACAACTCTACTCTTTTGCCTCTCGCCAAAGTACAAACATTCTAATATTGCAACTAGTGCCCTCACTTCAAAAGATATCTTTCTTTTTTGTACAGTAATTTTAACTTTGAGTAGAAGGATCATTATTCAACACTCACGCTCAAAACAAATTCACACCTAGTTAGTACTTGTTGACATATGCTTTCCCTATTTTTCTTTTATTTTCATCTCTACCCTTCTTTCCCATTGGTTCTCTCTAGGAGTGACTCTTACCTCTTTTTGTTAAACTCTTTTTCTTTCTTTTTATTTTTATTTTATTCAACTAATAATTTTGACTGAGTTACCTCTCTTGATCACTTTTTCTTTTCTTTTCCACATTAATCTTTTCATACCAACTTTTAGGGTCATCACTTATAATATCCACCCTCAACTCATGGCTTTGCCATGAGTCAACGTACACATTACCCAAGGTTGGGTCAGGGCCAAGACGAGGTTAGTTTCTATATTAGCCACCCTCAACTTAGGTTTTTGACCTAAGTCGAGGTGCACATGTCAATACATTATAGGCTCAACATATTTGGATAAAAAAGGGTTAACTATTTCATTTGGTTCACTTCTATTTAGGCTAGATTTTTGCTAATTTGAACAAGGGCCTATGATACTTTCCTAGTTGTCTAACACAGATTCCTTTTGCATGACTAACCGGGAAAGTTCTAGCTAGGTACCACCACTGGAACAATAAAACTTCCTCCCACTCTCTTGACACGTCGCTACCCTATCATATTGTCGGACACCTAGTGTGAGTGTTAGATTGAGGGTCATGCAGTGGGTGCATCTCTATGTCATGATTAGAGCCAACATATTCAACTTGTTTATACCTATTCATGCAAGCATTTTCTTAGAACGGGATATCATTCATGTTTATCCATCCTGCTTCATATTTCACTATCATACTTTGTACAAGTTACGACATGCCAGTTCATCAGAAAAGTAATCAGTCTCCCGGGGCAAAAAAACACAGACAAGAAAACCCCAAATAGAGGATCGTGAGTTGGGCTACTCTGACTTTACCCTAACACTAAATTTCCATTTACCCCACCCCCCAAAAAAAGCATGCAGTTGTCCACAATGCATAAAAATATAACGATAAGGATGTAAGTGAAGCAAACGTGAGGTGTATAGAGCCAAAGATCAACAAGCAAGCGGGTTCGATTTACGGAACTTACAACCTCTGTAGTAGGGACACCCTCAGTGGTGCCCATGACAATCTCTGCACCCTCATTGGTGCTCCTCTCAGCATCCTCAAGTCTGGAACTAGATGCCCCAACATCCAAATCTTGAGCCCTTATCTGACGGTCTCCTTATCAATCAACGAGACTCTCCTTACAGCATCAAGGTTCGTTCGCTCCTTCTTATTTGCACGGGCATCCTCTCCCTCACTAGTGAGGCTGGAACAATGCCTCTTCGCACGCTCACGTGGCTTAGGCGGCGGTGCAGTGTGGGCAGTGAATAGTTCAGCAAACACTGTGTCCTCCGCTAGCTCAATGGGTGAAGTCTCTAGCTCATGTCCCCTCATCTCCAGGATACCATCAACATCCACCTGTAAAATCGCCACCGCCTCATGAAGAGTAGTCAAGTCAATGCTTGGAGCTGGGCGAGCAAGAACCACAACTCAAATGCAACAAGGCGCTGGTGAACCGCTGAATCTTTCACTTTGTCTGCTGAGATACCCTTTTCTTAATCTGGTCCTCAACCTCGGCAATGGATTTCTACATCTAAGGCTGGATATGATGCAATAAGGTGGCCATCTGGTCCTCTAACTTCTGGACCCTAGCTATCGAGACCAGTGTTGCAGGCGGTGGAGTAGACCGGTAGGATTTGGGTGCTCTACTAGTGACATGGATGGACTCAGCCGAGGTGGTCACAGTAGGCCCTGAAGTGGAAGGAACATCCCCTTGGGCTTACTTTACCGTATCCGCTAAATTCTCATTCAGCGGCTGCAACTCAACTCTAGGCTCTCTCTAAGGTCCTGCCACATTGGCCTCTTGCTTTATGAGACCTATATCCACAGTCTCGGTCGGAGTACGGAGTACATCATAGTGCCAAATGGGTACTCTAGCATCCTTGCATTACTTGAAGATCAAACAGGTGAATGGGTAAGTAGTACTGGTCTTAAAAGCCCTCTCATGGATCAATAAGATCAATTACTTCGAAAAGTCGATCTCTAACCTGGCCACCAATGCTGCATCCAATATCGTTTTATCTCATGCAAGAATTTTATCTGCTATCGTGGGAGATAGGTGGTAAAGGAATAACAGCCAGAAGAACTTGGCTGTGAAAGTAAGGTTGGCCTTTCTGATAAGGCCTCTGGGGTCCAAAACCCAGTCTGCTCTCTCACTGTCAATGGACAACTTTTGTGCAAACCACCTCGTGGTGGAGTCTCTCTGATGTATGCTCCTTTGAAACTTTCCACTCTTGAAAAATTCCACCTATAATCGAACTCTGGGTAAGGGGATTCTGGCAGCACCAGTGGGCATAGCGCATTGGAAGCGGCGGATGGAAGTAGAAGAAATGTCCACTCGGCAGCCTCGAACTAAAACCTTTATGAGTGGGTCCTGTTTGACAGTTTTTGCCCGCCTGTCTAAAGAATCTCTGAGAGTCGCCACATATGAGGCATAGAACTCTCTAACAACCTTCTCGCTATATGACTCTAGACTCCTAGCCATCTACTCAAGCCTATGGCAGGTAAACAAGCTATGCACATCAAGGACTGTGTGGAGACTCCTTGTAATAACTCTCTACTTGACTGTCACCAACCGAGTCATCAACATCTTCTAATTTATAAGATTCTCTTCCATGTAGATTTGATACTAACCATCGATGCACCACAAGTTTGGCTCATCAGGAATCGGTCAGGGACATCATCCTGGGGTGCCGGAGCAGACTCTGACTATGGTCCTCCTCAGAAGAGGCATGGCAAGCAAGAACCTCTAGGTTAGTGGCTCCAAGTGATCCGGAACCAGATGTAGTAGCCTCATTCGACCCCGTAGAGTGGGACGACTCTTAACCTGATGCCTCTTCAGAGCCAGACGCTTCTTCAAAACCCGAGGCAGACCCAGATGGTATGTTTTTTAGTGTGTGCACCTCATCAGACTGGTAGGCAGTGACTACGTCGAACACCACTTTCTGGAGGGTTCCCCAAGTGGCTCTTGCAGCTGGTTTAGGGGTCCGAGTGCCTGGGGTCACGTATTGAGGATGCCACTCATTTTTTGACATACCAATCATCCGACGGGATGGTGCCACGAACTTAGACCTTCCCCTGGAATAGAAGAGGTCTAGTTTGGGAGCCATTTTTACCCAGAAAAGAGTTTGTTAGTATCATAGGAATCTTACTGTTAAGATAAAACAATCAAAACAAAAAATTAACACACAAATCACAGTCCTGTGTAGAACTGCAATACTGGTTGATGGGCACTATCGATTGCCCGTTGATGAATCGGCAGTACGTCGATAGTGTCCGTCATTGGACACTTAGAAAAAATTTATGTCTTCATTCTATAGCCCTCTCAGTTGGAAACGACAGATCTGAAGAATGACCCATCGATCAATCGATGAACCGTAGTCCACTTCCGTCGTTTGACGCATAGAATAATTTTTAAGTTCTCACAAATCAAGGTTTTACTTAGAAACGACGGACGTGCAGAATGACCCATCGATCATAGACGGGGTCTCGTGTTGTTGATCAGAGACATATCTGAGACCTTGTTTTTAGTGGCACATAGTGACATATTTTAGACCTTCATTAGTTGACCCAACACATAACAACAAGTAAAACACTAATTCTTTATCTTTAGGGTTTCAATTTAGAAAGTTTTAATCTCAGATTCTACAATTCTATCAAACCCTAAGTCGAAAAGTCAACAATCATATTTTACATAAATTACACCCCACCCCATTCACTCTCTATCATTCTAACGGACATAGTACCCATATTTTAAAAATCTTTAACATTCAATTTGGTCCCTAAGTCAAGACCCACATACTAAGTTTTCGTTTCCAATAACAAATGAACGAGAATTCATTGCGCAAAGGGAATCGAAATACCTGAGCACAGTAGTAAAATGAATGAGTGGGTGAGCTTCTCAACAACCTACATGCCTTCCTTCGAACACCGATCGGAGAAAACAAGAGCGACAAAGTAGAATTTGGGGAGGGGAGGGTTTTTGAATTGTAGGGGAATTTAGGATTTTAGGAGATATTGATGAAAATGGAAAGGGAAAATGTGGTAATGTGATGGGAAAGGAAGGAAATAAGGGGTGGAAAATGGTTGGAAAGAATTTGAAAAGATATTTGGAGGTTATTTGAACAGTTTTCTTTCAATATAACCGGCTGGGTTGGGTCGGGTCACTGGTTCTTTGGACTGATGACAACAGCATCGACGATCCATTAGTCAGTCGATGGATCGTCGATTGGACCGTTGATTGCACACAGACTTAAACAAAATTTCAAGACGTACCTGGGATCTACGAATACCATCGACGGTCCATTGATGGAGTCCATAGATGTGTGCACCAGACCATTTTCTGCACAATTGTTGGTTTTAGTCCCTACATATTGAACACCCATTAAACTATTCTTTTTGTGTTTTTTTGGACACTTTTGAGACACGGACCCTAAACTAATCTCTAGAAAACTCACTAAAAAATAATTCATAACGATGATTAAAACAAAAATGAAACAAGAGACTGCAACTATTCCTACAATGAAACGAAAAAACTATTATTGACTACAGGATATCCCTTGGATTGGCTCCCAAGAAGCTCTTGATTTAACATCGCGACACGACGCAAGATCCTTTATTACTTAAACTTCATCAAGGCGATTTGCCTCAACAACTTCATGGACACTCTTCGCATGCCTTAGGTAGATCTTGATTCTTTGCCCCTTGACAGTGAACTTTGCACCTTCCTTGTTCTCCAACTCAACCGCTCCATGTGGGAACGCTTTACTGATAAGGAATGGCCCTGTCCACTTGGACTTGAGTTTGGCCGGAAACAAGCGTAGCCTAGAGTTGAATAGAAGCACCAAGTCCCAACCGCAAATTCTCGCTTTTCAATCTGTTGGTCAGGTACTTCTTCATCTTCTCTTTATAGATGGATGAACTTTCCTATGCTTTTAGAAGAAACTCATCTAGCTCATTTAACCCACTAAGCCTCTGTTCCACTGATTCATTCCAATCACTCTTCAGTTTTTTTATCGCCCACATAGCTTTGTTCTCTAACTCAACTGGAAAGTGACAAGCCTTCCCATATACAATTTGGTATGGAGACATACCTATAGGGGTCTTGTATACAGTCTGGTAGGCCCAAAGAGCACTATCAAGCCTCCTTGACCAATCAGTTCTATTAACATTTACCATTTTTGATAGGATTTGCTTGATCTCTCGATTGGACACCGCAACTTGTCCACTTCTCTGTGGATGGTACGAAGTAACCACATTGTGGCAAACCCCATATTTCTCCATTAGCCCTTTGAATAACTTATTGCAAAAGTGACATCCCCGTCACTAATAATGGCCCTAGGTGTGATAAAATCTTGAGAAGATATTCTTTTTAAAGAATGCGGTGACACTCTTCTCTTCATTGTTTAAAAGAGGTATGGCGTCTACGCAATTCGGCAGGTAGTCCACCACCGTGAGTATATATTTCATCCCATGAGAACTCACAAACGGACCCATAAAATCAATGTTTCATACATCAAACAACTCAATCACGAAATGGGATTTAAAGGGAGATCCTGCCTCTTAGAAATTCTTCCAACTCTTTGACACCTATCACATGACTTGGCGAACCCAAGAGTAACTTGGTGAATGGTTAGCCAATAGTACCCACACTGGAAGATCTTGTGGGTAGTCCAGATACTACTATGATGCCCACCCACAGGTGAGGAGTGGCATGCCTCCAAAACACTTAGCATCTCCACTTCCGGCACGCAACGACGAATAAGCCCATCATCACAACTCCGGTATAAGTAAGGCTCATCCCATAAGAACATTTTCATATCATGCATGGAACTTCTTCCTCTGATGGAAGGACAAGTCCGATGGGACTATATCACTAGCTAGATAATTCGCAAAATTGGCGAATATCAAATCATCAAAAGAGGACAATACATGCTCATCAGGGAAGGAATCATCAATTTCAGTCTTTTCACCCAACTCTCGCATAGCTTCAACCTCCAATCTTAACAAATGATCGGCAAGTTGATTTTAAGTCCCTTTTCTATCTTTCACCTCAAAATCAAACTCTTGCAATAGTAGTACCCATCTAATCAACCCTAGTTTTGCATCCTTCTTTGCCATCATATACCTATAAGAAGAGTGGTTAGTATGCACTATGACTCTTGTGCCAAGCAAATAGAAGCAAAATTTTTCGAAAGCAAATACGACCGCAAGGAGCTCTTGTTCAGTCACAGTGTAATTCTTTTGTCCTTCATTTAGGGCCTTAGTTTCATAATAGATAGGGTGAAGGATTTTATCCCTTCTTTGTCCCAATACCACACCAAGAGCAACCCAACTAGCATCACACATCACCTCAAAAGGCTTACTCCAATGTACGGAAATAATTGGGCGTAGACACCAACTATACTTCAACTCTCTAAACTCTTTCAGACAAGACTCATCAAAATAGAATTTATATTCCTTCTCAAGTAATATACAAAGAGGATGAGCAATTTTTGAGAAATCTTTAATAAACCTTCGGTAGAAGCCCGCATGTCGTAAAAAACCTTTTACAGAGATGGGTGGAGGAAGTCTCTCTATAACTTCAACTTTCACTCAATCTACCTCTATCCCTTTCTCCGAGATGCGATCCCCCAATATTATACGTTCTTTCACCATAAAGTGACATTTTCCCCAATTTTAGCACAAGATTGCAATCTTCACATCTTTTGAGAACCTCGGCCAAGTGACTCAAACATCAATCAAAGGAGTCGCCAACCACTGAAAATTCATTTACAAACACCTCAATAGTGTCCTCCACCATATCGGAGAATATCGACATCATACATGTCTAGAAAGTGGCCAGTGCATTAGATAACCCAAAAGGCATCCTCTTGAATCCGAACGTCCCATAAGGGCAAGTAAAGGTGGTCTTCTCTTGAGACTTTGGGGCAATAGAGATTTGATTGTAACCCGAATAGCCATCAAGAAAATAATACCATCCTTTTCCTGCGAGTCTATCTAACATCTAGTCCATGATGGGCATCGAGAAATGGTCCTTCTCAGCATATGCATTCAGTTTTCGATAATGCATATACACTCTCCACCCATTCACTTACTCCAAGAATATTGTAATTTGAATAGTCTTATTACTTCAAATAAGCCCGATTACTCATTTTCAAAAAAAAATCTCATTGGAACAAGTTGGTTCCTCTCAGTGGGCACTACTTTCATTCCCCCCTTTTTGGGCACATACTAAATAGGGCATACCCAACTACTATCTGCAATAGGATATATGACTCCGACATCTAACCACTTAATGATCTCCTTCTTCATAACCTCTTGCATAGGTGGATTCAACCGTCTCTAGTGCTCAATACTTGGCTTGTTATCGGGCATGAGTTGGATTTTGTGTTAATAAATACTAGGAGGGATCCCAATAATGTCCGCAATAGTCCAACCAATGGCTTGTTTGAACCTCTTCAATACTTCTACCAAACACTCTACTTGTTGCACATTAAAATCTGATGCAATGATTACCAACAAAGTGTTATCTCTTCCTAAGAATACATACCTCAGATGAGGTGGTAGAGCCTTAAGCTCTAATTTTGGGGCCTCCTCAGTAGATGATCTCACGAGTGGAGACTCGTGAATCTAACTCTAATTTCTTTGGTTTTGACCGATAGTCTCTTCGTTCCAGTGCCACAACCAAAGACCCATACTTTTATACCATCACTCTCAAAATTCATGGTCGCCGCGCTAGAACCTCAATACCAAGGCGCTCTTCAATTTGTACCTCAGACGTACTCTCAACCCTATAGGATATAGCGATACAGTTTGGAGCTCATCACTCTACTTCATGGACCTACAAATGGTAAATATTGTCTTTTCATTGTTCAACCTAAAGGTCATTTGCTCTTTGTCCATATCAACCAAGGTGCCAGCAATAGCAAGGAATGGCCTCCCAAGAATAATAGGAAACTCAAAGTCCACCTCACAGTCAAGAATCAAAAAATCCACCGGAAATATAAATGTCTCCACCTTCACGAGAACATCATATAGTATCCCAATGGGCCTTTCCAGTGTTTGATCGGCCGTCAATAACCGCATTGCAGTGGGCTTTGGGTCACCCAAACCCAATTTTTTATAAATTGAGAGAGGCATGATATTTATGCTTGTACCTAGATCATATAGTGTTTTAGCAAAGTGTAATAAGCCGATGGTAGATAGAATAGTGAAAGCGCCCAGATCTTTATTCTTCTACACAAGAGACCTGTAGCAATAACATTACAATGTTTCATTCGGTCATCATCCTCAAAACTTACTGATCTCTTCTTTGTAACTATATCCTTCATGAACTTGACATAAATGGGCATTTTCTCCAAAACTTCTATCAAAGGACATTAATGCAAAGATATTTTAGCATAGTGATAAAACGCCGATATTTACCATCCTCAGTCTTCTTCACCAATCTCTGAGGAAATTGTTGTGGTGGTTTAGCCAAGTAATTCACCACATTTACCTTCTCTGCACCTCCAGTGACATGTTTTAATACCAACCCAAGCTCAGTTCTCATTTGAGCCATCTCTTCACAAATCTCATCTGTGGCCGGATTGTGTAGATTGCACTGGAAAGGTGTTTCTCCCACTGTCCCACTTCTTAGTACTACAAGCCTTATTGTTGCGAGAGATTTTCTCCAACTTCTCTGTGATCTCTACATATGTTCACTCACCATAAGAACCACCCGCAATAGTATCAAGCACTGCCTTATTATTATCATCTTGCCCCTATGGAAGTACTCTTTCAATGACTCATCATCAATGTGGTGGTTTGGGACACCTCTTAAGAACACTGTAAATCTATCCCAAGAACTACTCACCGACTTCCCAGGTAGTGCCACAAAGTTGGTCACTCTATATTTTTTATTTTTGGCTGAGCTTTTAGACACCGTGTAGTACCGTGGTAAGAACACATCCCTCAATTGATCGCAAGTATAGATACAATTATAGGGAAACTCAATAAACCATATCACAAAATCTCTGTCAGTGCTAGATGGAACACTTTTAACCCGATGGCGATCATGTACAAGTCTGGCCTCCCTACACAACTGTTGCATACCGATCTTAGTTTGGCTATGTGAGCATGTGGATCCTCAGATGGTAACCCTGAAAACAAACCCCTCACAGTGAGCATCTGCATCAAACTACTAGTTACCACGAATGTGTGAAACAAGGATGTTTTTTTGCAGAGACAAGGGAAAACAATCATTCAATGAGGTATGATACCACACAAGAAAGACAAGTACCAATATCCACTAATCGTTGTTTCCAGATACGGTTGCCGATTGACATCTCATCTAATTGTCGATACGAGAAGGAAATTGTTGTGTGACCCTGCGGTAGAGGAGGTAGGACAAGAGGCCCATCAAAATCAGTGATATTGACGTTTCCCCTATAGATCACTTGAGGCGTGGGACGGGACGTTGCCTCCTCAAAGCATCATCAACTAGATTTACAACAACCACTTGATAAGGAGCATCAAGCGGTGGTGGAGGCTGATGATTGATCCTACCAACAAGATTAGTGAGATTCTGTTGATTATTTATTCTGTGGAGTGTCCGATTAAGTTCAGGATCAAATGGAAACGTTGGTTCTCCTCGGCTTCGTGTACTTGGCATACACTAGAGCTAGACCTGAGAGAAACAAAAAAAAAGTAAAATTAGGAAATTGTTGACTATATTCAGTAATGTTTTAAAGTTAATCTGAAAGCCCTATTCACTGCTAGCGGCGCCAAAATTTGATATGCTCAAATTACACTTTCCTAAAGAAGTATAAGCGGTCATATCAAATAAAGAACCTAACTATTAGGTTGGGGTCGATCCCAAGACGAAAATATCTTAGACATAACTTCAATGTACAATTACTTATATTTAGTCAAGTCCTTTTTCAAAAACTAGTTATTAACATGGGGGGGGGGGGGTTGAAACAAAAGTCTTGTAATATTTCTAAGTAAAACAGGTAACAAGAGTAAATCTTTGGTGTTTATCAAGTTGTGATAAAACTAGGGTGTAAGTGTTCCCCATATGTTCATAACATTGTACCCCTAACTATAACAATTCTTTCCTAGTATTTTTCATGCAAAGTCATAAATTATATATCTCTAAATCCTTGGTCAGGAATTTATAGAATTTCACCCCGTACCTTTGTTCAACTACGTGTGTCTAATTTACTAACTCTTACCTTTACTTCATATTAAGCATCGTATTTGATATATGACTTAGTTATTACTTTGCGCCAATCGAGACTAGCCTATTAGATAGTATCCTACTAAATCTATGTTGATAATTCATTTTCTATTAACTGCTTAGTCCAGCAAGTAACAATAAGGCAAGTTCTAACTCGTGCACTTGATAAAAAGACTTCTAAGCGAAAGAATTATAAATGCATGCAATAACCTATTTGAGAATTGTTATTAAGCTATGTTTACTTTTTTAATAACCCACAATTCCCACAACTCTAGTTGTGGATTTACTTACCCATGCCGAGAAGAACACAATTCATGGTTGATTAACAATAAATTATGAACTTACATTGACAAATTCAAAGGAAACCAAGATTGTCAACTTGAAACCACAAAAATCACTTGAAAAAAAAATCTAGAAATTTGAATTAATGCGAAAGTCGCAAAAATAAATCTCTGAGAACAAACTAAGAAAAATAATAAATAGAATCCAACCCCAAAAACTAAGTTTTTTACACCCTATCCAAAATTAAAAGGATTTCAAATAAGGAAAGTTGTCCCAAAACCCAGCTTCAATCGATGACCCCACAGACAGTCCGTCGATGAAACGACAGACCGTTGATTGCCTCCATAATTCCAGACTTAGCATCTTTTTTTAAGCCTTCAACTAGCATCTTCTCTGATCTAATCGACGGACCAACAACACGGTCCGTCGATGGACCTACGGTCTGTCTATGCCTTTAATCGTTCCACACTTAGATTTTCTTCAACTTCGGGTACTAGGATATTCTCTAATTAGATGGACGATTTAACAGGACGGTCTGTCAATCAATTGACGGATCTTTGATACTCTAATAGGCCCACACTTGGTTAGATTTCCACGAGTTTCTCCAGATGCCTGAAATTCAAATCGACGGTCACCATCTACGGCCCGTCGATGAGACGACGGTTTGTCGATGTCCTAAGGGTCACTTCTACACTAATATCATCTGCCTTCTGTGTTTTGGTTTTGGACACCTTTCCTGCAAAACAAAGCTAAAAACATGTTAAAACTATAACAAAAAGGTTCTAGACACACACCAATCTTAAGGATAAAGCATTGAAAGTACTATGAAACCACGGTACATCACTTGTTAGACAGGATATTTGACTTTTCTTCTCCGATATTCAATTCTAAACCTTGTAAACTTCCATGGATCTCACTCCAAACACTTAGGCTCACTAAAATCCTCGTTACCCAATAGTTTAGACTCGTAAAACAACCAAGAAACACTAATAAAAAAACCGAAGTCATACCATAACTCAACCAATAAGAATTCAATGATTTTTCATCACGAACTTCAATGTTCATCATTCAATCTACTCTAATTACGCTAAATTAAACATATTAATGTGTGGGTGGAAGAACCCATCACAAAAAGATCTCACATACCTGATTAGGGATCACCCTTGACGAATTTCACTAGAATCTCTTAGCGTTCTTGGTGAAATCTTGTTCTTTCTCCCTACTTCTTCTTCTTCTCTTCTCTTTTCTCCCATACCCCAAGCGTAAAAATACTTTTTTAATCTGAACTAAAACTTGGTATTACCCCAATGAAAATCTTAAAACAAATTAGGAAATAGTAGGGTCAAAAGACTACTTTAGCCTTACTAAAATTCGGATAAGACTTTCCTCACTCTAATAACCCATGTTACGAAAGAAATATCTCCTTAATACGAAATCAAAAAATATCAAACTAATCACAATTTTGAAAGATCTTTCCAAAGTCTTTCCATCCACATAAAAAACTGCCCATAACTCCTCCTGAGCTAGAAGTTATGACCTTTTAAAAATTACCAAAAACATACTTTTACACTTGGGAAATTTACAAGATTTTTCCTATTCATTTTGAAAATAAGTATTTTTAGTTTCTTCATTTAATCCTAGATATTTTGAGTTACGATATGTTACGATAAAAGTATTGACTTCTATAAAATTTCTAAATATCACGTATAACTTTTCATAGTTTTTATCATCAAATATATCTTTTAGTTTTTTGAGATTTAGAATTTTGAATAGTGAAGTAAAGGTCATAATTCATTTCTATATGCAACTCTAATGAAGCACAACTCAAAATTAACTAAACACTAATCCTAACAAAAAAAAATAATTAATTAAATCAACACTAAAATGACAATAATGTTGAATATTTATACTTTAGTTTTACATTGATCTAGACATTTAAACTACATAGCCTAATTTTAATTTTTATTTAATGTTAATCATCTAATTAATACTTTTTAGACTTATTTTAGTGTGACTGAGTAATTTAAATTATAAACATTTTCATAATGACTTATTAATTATAAATTTTTATTTTATGTGTTTTTATTAGTTTTTTGTTGAATATTTTAGTGTCATCACACATCTCATATTTAGTTATTTTGTTGAGAAGTGTAGAATTCTCACAGATTTGTGAAGAATCAAGGATTGTATTGACAATTGAATGATTGAGTTACATACTCCATATATAGGAGAGAAGTCCTATACTAGCTACACTACGAATCCTAATACAACAAAAATATATTATGTACATCTTATTCTAGTCGACTACATCAACTTTAGACGTATAAAGTATGGACTTGTACATAAATTAAGATTGAGTAGTCTAGTCCTACTGTAACTCAAACTCTAACTCGTCAGACAGCTTCACTTAACCCATTCCTTTGACTTTTTCCATCAGCTTCCCTCAACACTTCCCTCAAGTTAGTAAATGGAGGAACTGTAACTTCTAACTTAAGACGAAACTCGACAAAAACCTGTTTCGTTAATGCTTTTGTATAACTATCTATTAGCTGATCCTTAGACCTCACAAATTGAGTAACAAGTTGTCCTCTAACCACCTTCTCATGAACAAAATAATAGTCCATTTCAACATGTTTAGTTCTAGCATGCATAACTAGATTAACTGTCATATACAAAGCACTCATGTTGTTACAATACAATGTTTGTACAGATTGAAGTAACACCCCAAGCTCATGTAGTAGATACATGATTTGTTTCATCTCTGATGCAGTGGAGGCAAGTGCTCTATACTCAGCTTCAGGATTTGAACGAGCAATTGTGGACTATTTCTTGGAGGTCCAAGAAATACAGCTTGCACCTAGATCGATTTTATAACCCATAGTTTCTCTCCTAGTGGTGGTACAACCTCCCCAATCAGCATCGGAGTACACATACAACCTATATGGTGATTATGAAATAAGTCTAAGTCCAAAGTGCAGAGTGCATTTAATGTATCTGAGAATTCTTTTCACCCCTTAAAGATGTGCACTATTTGGATTCTGCATAAATTGGCTTGTTAAATTCACAACATGACTAATATTTGGTCTTGTGAGAATCATGTACTGAAGACTCTCTACTATCATTCTGTGAAAAGATGCTTCAACTAGGCTTCCCACGACTTAATGTAGACCATGGTTTTGAGCAAAATGAGTGGTTATAGGCTTTGCAAAAGTCATTTCACTCTTTTCTAGAAGCTCAGCAGAATACTTACTCTGGCTTAGGTGGATGCCCCCATCAAAATACTTAACGTCAACTCCAAGAAAAGTGTAAATGGCCAAGATCTTTCATGGTGAACTCCTTCCCAAGTTGTAGAACCAACTCTTAGACATTAGATGGATTACTTCCTATAACAATAATATCATCCACCTATAACAAGAGAAATATTTTGCCTTTGCAAGTTTTGAAAGTTAATAAGGAAGGGTCAGTCTTACTATAAATGAAACTAAGATGTAAGAGATGCATGCTAAAACTATCAAACCAAGATCTTAGTGCTTGTTTAAACCATACAATGCCTTTTTAAGTAGGCGTACATGGTGAGGATACTTGGGATCAATAAAACCATGAGGTTGACTCATGACCTCCTCTTGTAAGAAGCCATGGAGAAAGGCATTTTTGACATCGAGTTATCTAACTTCCACTTCGAATTGACAACAATGGATTGAACCACCCTAATAGTTGTTGCTTTAAAAATTGGACTAAATGTTTCTTCAAAATATATGCCTTCAAGTTGCGAGAATCCCTTAGCCACAAGTTTGGCCTTGTACCTATCTATTGTTCCATTAACTTTTAATTTTGTCTTGAACAACCATTTTGATCCAACCAAGTTCATACCAGGAGATTTGGGCACCAAAATCCATGTCTCGTTAGTATGTAAAACATCAATTTCTTCCTGCATTGTTGCAAGCCAATGAGGTGATTTTAGTGCTTCCTTAGTTTTATTTGGTTCTCTCACAATTTATGTGCTGCTGCAACCAACAAGTGACAAATGTTGTTCCTTTGCCATGTTCTTGGCGATCATATGATGCCTTGTGGTGCAGGAAGTACCTCAACTTGTATATCAACCAATGTAGTGGACTGAAGTGTAGCATTGTCAAGTTGATGGTCAAGTGTACATCAACTAAAGGGTTTGCTTGATGATCATTGGCTGGACCTGTAAGAGCAATATGTTCCTCACTGCTGTTGGAAGATTGAAAATCTACAGCTCGACTTTCAATACTACTATATAGATCATCAACCTCAACCTGTTTCTCAGCCTCTGATCATGTTCCTGAGAGGTCAATAATGCTCTTATTATCAATGAGTACATGAGGTGTAGCAATATTGTCACTAGTAATTTGTGGGCTAGCATTCTGTACTTCCCCTGAATCATAATTATCATGTGCCTGCGGTTTAGAGAAAGATTCAACAAAAGTAGCATGGTGAGATGAGACGTCAATGTTAGTCTATGATTGCTTTGGAGACACATAGGGTAATGTATTTTTATCAAACACAACATGTTTGGATATGTAAACCCTCCTTTTAGAGGGATGATAGCATCTATATCCTTTGTGTACTGTTGTACCCCATGAAGACACAAGGATAGGTCTTTGGACTGAACTTATTTTTACCCTTGATATATAGAAAACATCTACACCCGAACACTTCTAGACTGTAGTAATCAGGTTGTTCCCCACACAACTTATCAAATGGAGTCACCATTTTTACAGCTGATGAAGGCAATCTATGGATGAGAAATACTATAGTGAGAAAATCCTCAAACCTTAAAAACAATTGAAGATTAGCATGAAGTAGTAGAGTTAATCCAGTCTCCACAATATGCCTATGTTTTATCTCTACAACTCCATTTTGTTCAGGTGTGTTAGGACATGAAATATATCTCACAATGTCATGATCTTCCAAATTCTTAATGAAGTCGGTTTGGATAAATTCACCACCTCCATCACACTAAAAAATCTTAATCTCTTTAGAAAATTGTTTTTCCACATTTTTTGAAATTTAGAAAGGCCTCAAAGAATTCAGAATTCTTTTTCAGTGGATAAATCCATGTATATTTTGTGTGATCATCAAGAAAAATGACATAATATTTCATATGTTGGGAAGATTTGACTGGAGCAGGTCTCATAAGTCACAATGGTTTTTCAATAAAGGTTCTTTCTCAATTTTATTTCTCAAACAAAAAAAGAAAGTTTACAACTCTTTCCCAACTAACAACTAGAACAAACAGTAGGAATTTTATTCCAACTACTAATATTGATGCAACTATTACTATTCAAAAAAGTTAAAGACTTCAAAATAGGATGTGCTAATCTAGTATGCCACATATTGTCTAACGTATTCCAGTGCAGTAGTTAAAGCATAGAGATTATTATCTTCCAAAGCATAGAATCCATTACTTTTAGTTTCCTTGGCTAGCAGTGTTCTTGTCTTCTTGTCCTTTGCGACAAAGTTAGTTTTATCAAATTCAAGATTACAACAATTATCGTTTGCAAGCTTACAAACTAAGAGCAAGTTCTTATTAATATTAGGGTCTACAGGAACTTCCTTTAACTTTATACCTGATCTAGATGTGTTCCCAACATGTGTTCTGTCTAACTTTGATAATTTTATCTTGTCCATTATAGTGTTTAATATCAATTAAGATACTTGAGTTCTGTGTCATATGACTACTTGCTCCTGAGTCCACATACAAGGTGTCATCATTGTTTTGAAGATTTGTAGCAGCCAATGCTTGTGCTAGCTCATCTGAAGCTTGGTAAGAGTAATCCCACATGTAAGACACTTAAGAGCAGTATGGTTATTCCTGCCACAAATTTGACACGCATCAGAATTAATCCTCGCATGACTTCCACTTGAAGGACTGTTTTGAGGACCAGGTGTGATTCTGCCGTTATAAGAACTTGTTCCATGTTCAGCAAGCTTAAAGTCTTTTTCTCTGGAATCAAAGTTATTATTTCCTCTTCTTTGAAAGTGATTTCCTCTTCCCCTGCCTCTTTCGGTAGAGAATGCAATGTTATGATTTTGTTGAGGCACTTCTTCTTCATCCTCCCTCATATCAAAACCCCTAAGAGCATCAATAAATTGATTAAAAGTAGGATATGGTGCCTTACCTAACATAACAATTCTAAAGGTCTTGTACTTAAGACCTACACGTCTAGAAAAATTAATCACTTTTCCTATCTTTATCTACAGGCTTGTGAATGGCTGGAAGGCCATCACATATGCCTTTGAATTCATTAATGTATTCATCAATTGTTTTGGTTCCTTACTTTACACTTTGCAGTTGTTGCTTGAGTTGGAACTCTTTATCTTTCGTTGCTTGAAGATATGCTTCTTCTAAGCATTCCAACATCTCATTGGCAGTTGAGCAGCCTGCGATCATGTACATGCTTTCATATGTCAAGGTTCCTGATATCCAACTCCTTAGTAACACATCTCTCTCCCCGAATCATCTAAAATGTTACTGTCTTCTACACTCTTCTAGCTTTCTACAATATTCTTATAGTCTGTCCAGTGGAACACGTCTTGTTTCGTGATTCTGTGATAAGATAGGTTAATACCATCACTTGAATCAACTGATTCATTTTTCTTCTCCATAGAAGATAGTTCGTCAGCTTTAAATTAATGGATCAACACGAAATAAGGTGATGAAGTGAAGAGGTTGGGAGATGTTGGTAGAAGGGCCATTATGGTCTGATAATTTGGTTGTTTTTGGTTGGATCTAATACGTTAAAGAGCGGAAAAGCTTTATTTTTCTAATACCATATGGAATTCTCACAGATATGTGAAGAATCAAGGACTGTATCGATAATTGAATGATTGAGTAACATACTCCTTATATAGGAAAAGAGTCCTATACTGGCTACACTAGGAATCCTAATACAACACAAATATAATATGTACATCTTATCCTAGTCGGCTACATTAGTTTTAGTCATACAAAGTATAGATTGTACATAAATTAGGATTGAGTAGTCTAGTCCTACTGAAACTCAAACTCTAACTTGTCAGACAGCTTCACCGAACATGTTCATATAACCTGTTCCATCAGCTTCCTTCAACAAGAAGCACCTTAGATAGTTCTATTATGGTTGAATTAAAAAAATATCTGGAGAACAAGTTAATTATATATTTGTATGAATATTTTACCAGAAAAGTAAAAAAATCAATGTTTATTAGTATGGTTTAGTTTATTAATTTAAAAGTTAAACATAATTGATTTGGTTTGATATTTAAAAAAATAGAACCAACCTGAAAAAATGGGAAGATGAAAACCCCCAATTTTATTTATTTGATTATACATTAAAATTTTTACACAAATATTTTAATTAGATATTTAAAATGAATAAAGTTGATCATGTATTACTAGATATTCTTATCTCAAAAAGAGTGAGATGTTCTTATCTCTGAAAGAGTGTTCAATTGATGTATTAATCTTTTACAATAAAACACTTACCATATAACACATCTATCATAAAAATAGGTAATTGCTTTGTAAAAATGAGTCAATGATGATTTATATGTCAACTAGCATTTGAAATATCTTTTCAACACTTACTATATATTTCATATATTATAACAACTCAATTTTCCGCAATCTCTTTTGTTTCTCAAATTCGAATTGGAACTACAAATTTTTCTTAAAGTTTTTCAAGTCACCAAATTATAATTACGCATTTTATAACAATTTAACATAAAATAATCAAAATAAATTAACTAATTTATTTAATAACAACATATAATATACCATATATATGGAGTTGAGGGATCAAACCATGTTTTTGTAATAAAATATAATGACATTATAATGACATAAAAATAACAAATTTGAGAAGAGATGAAAAATTCAAAATAACATATATCGCGTAATCATTAATTTTTATAAATTGTTTAATTTAATTAGAAATTAAAATGGACGTAGACATATTAAAATAAATTATAGTTAATTTTGTGAGTGTTTTAATTGTAATTAAATTAGTGGATGTTTTAACTTAAATAAAAAAGAGGAGAAACACCATAGAATTCTTTTGAAATTAAAAAAGAATGAAAAATAAGGTAAAACAAAAATACTTTGTAATATTTCTTACATTGAGTTGTTAACGATAAATAACCTAATGACTACTAGGAGAAGCTTTCTAAAAAGAAAAATCAACAACTATGAGTGAGATAAAAAAGAAAAAGGTATATACTATAATGTAGGATAACAAAAACAAGACAAGATAAGGCGTTAATTGGATTGTTTTGTTTGTTGGGATGTACACGGCAGCTACTTATCAGATTGTGATGAAATGATCATATTTCTTTGCAAAACTTCATCCCTATTCAATTTCTTTAACTTATCAATGAAGTCATAAGACAAAACTACGCGAGAGGTTTCTCCTTCTTTTATCACTTCCATCCATTCTCCTTCTGATGTTGACATTATTTCTCTATCAATCGGTCCAATTCAGTAAAACGGAGAAGAAATTTTTTGGTTACAAAGATTTGTCTTTCTCTAAAACTTATTTATTACGAGTACATGGGTATCGTTTAACTTAAGTAATTTCATAAATTAGCTTCTTCTTTTTTATAGAACTTCTACCACAATTAATGTTTGCCTTTTATAGACTTATTTTTACACCTATGTATCACCACAGGGTGTTTGATTGACTTTGAAATTTGTCAAATACAAACCCATTGTAAAGTCTTTTTTTTTGCGTAACATATTTTTAAGCCAGTTTTTTATTTTTAAAATATTAGACAAATATAAAAAAAATAACTTATAATAAGTCAAAAATGATTTAAAACAAGTTAGGAACTTTTTGCCAAGGTTTATATGACATGAAAGTTTTTAAAAAATCGAGGTTTATCAGTTTGGTTTGATTTATGAATTTAAAAATTTGACAAAATAATTTTGTTTGATATTTGAAAAAATGAAACCAACCCGAAAAAATACGAGGCTGAAAAACCGCAATTTTATTAATTCAATTTATAAATTTTGAATTTTAACATAAATAGTTTAATTTGAAATTTTAAAAATCTGAACTGATCCAATCATTTACGCCACACATACAACAATTGATATTCTTGTATTAAAAAGAGTGTTCAATTTGTTGCATTAACCTTTTACAATACAACACTTACTAAAAATAGGTAATTTCTTATAAAACATGAGTCAATGATGATTGATACAGTCAACTAATATTTCTAATATTTTTTCAACACTTACTATTTGATACATTTTTTCAACAACTCAATTTCCCCAATATCGTTTATTTGTCAAATTTAAATTGGAACTACAATAGAATTTTGATGTTTATCAAGTCACCAAACTATAATTACAAAATATATTCAATCCCAATTTAACATAAAATAGTTAAAATAATCTGACTAATTTATTGAGAAAGCAAACCATGTTTTTGTAATAAAATATAAAGGCATCATGATAATATAAAAATAACAACTTTGAGGAGAGATGACAAAATTGGAAATAAAGATATTTTGTGATCATTAATATGTATTAATTGTTCAATTTAATTAGGAATTAAAGTGGATGTAGACACATTAAATATATTGCAGTTATTTTTCTGAATATTTTAATTGCAATTGTACTTGTGGATGTTATAAATTAATAAAAAAAGAGGTGAAGACTATATAATTCTTTGAAATAAAATACAAAAGAAAAAGAAGGTAAAATCAAAATACTTTGCAATATTGCTTACATTGAGTTATTAAAGATAAATAACCGAATGAGAGACAACAAAAACTAATCCAGTATAGTATAATATGGGATAACAAAAGCATGACAAGAGAAGGTGTTAATTGGATTGGTTTTTGTTGGGGTGCAAACGATAACTTCTCATCAAATTGGGGTGAAATGATCGTATTTCTTTCAAAACTTCATCACAGTTCAAGTTCTTTAAGTTATCAATGAACTCCTAAGACAAAACTACGCGAGAAGCTTGTCCTTCTTTTATCAGTTTCATCCATTCTCCTTCTGGTGTTGACATTATTTCTCTATCAATAAATCAAATTCAATAAAAGGAAGAATAAATTTTTTGATCGGGAAGATTTCTCTTTCTCCAATGCATGGGTATATTCAACTTTGGTAAGTTGATATAAATATTTTTAGCTATTTTTGTGTTTGCCGTGTATTTTATTTTTTTAGTTTCTTAATTAGTGTTTGTCTTATATATATATTTTGATCTGTCAATTATTAATGTTTTCCTTTTATAGACATATGTGTTAACCTATGCATCACAACATTTATGATATGATACAACTATCATAAAAATAAGCTATTGCTTATGAAAAATGAGAGGGTATTTGGATTGGCTTAAAAGTCAGTCAAACTTACTTTTAGTTTATGTTTTGATTTCTGGAGGAGTTTGAAAAATATAAAATATAATTTAAAATAAGTAAAAAAAGATTTAAAAGTCGTCGGAAAGTGTTTAACAAGGTAAAAAATGACTCAAATAAGTTTAAAACGACTTAAAATATTTCATAACCCAAAAGTAGGTCCCCCCCCTACTTTTATTTTTGACTTAAAGTCATTGTTGTTTAATTTTTTATTTTGACTTAAAAGCTAACTTTGACTTAGTATTTGATACTCCATCCTTCCACAATTGTTTGACAGGTATACTAAAAATATATATCAAAGAATAATTGTCAATTTAAAAAATCAAGAAATAATAATTCAATTTTTTCCAATTCTGCCCTTAATAATACTCCATTTTGTTCAATTTAAAACTTATGTAGACTTTTGATATTCTTGGTATAGTAGAGTTATATAAGTAAAATTACATCTTGTATTAAAATTTTCATTGAGGGGAGTGCATTGCCTTACCTTGACAAACAATTGTGGATGGAGGGAGTATATTTTATCAACATAATTAAGTCGTAACATATGTTGAAAGTTACTAAAGTTATGTGCCTCACCATGTTTAATCTAGGGATTATTAATAAATTTATATATAAGAAAATTATTTATTTAAAAGATAAAAATACATCAAATCGCTCCTAAACTTGGCATTAAAACTTACTTAATAGTTTAACTATATGGGTGTTTAAATACCCCGTAAAAATTTGGAAGTGATAAAATATCACCTTAAGGGCTGACGTGACAAAGCAGAGTATTCACTCTTCTAAAAGCGTGTAATACAATAATTAAAAAAATAAATGGTATTATGAAACTCATGACATTTTTATTGGCAAATATATAACTAATAGTTTTTCACTTTTCTATAAAAAAAAATTAAAAAAACAAAAAAAAAGTGAAAATTCTTGTTTAGAAGTAAATGAAATTTGTGATGTCAATATATTTTTGTTAAAAAAATAATTTTTGTGTTCTTTCTTTCCCATTGACACACTCTTTATACCTTTCTTCTTTCATATTTGTCATTTTTCCTGCAAGTTCATCTCTCACGTCACTAGCCATTCATTAATCCACAAATCTCAACACCTAATTTATATTATTTGAATGTAAACATTCTTGAATTTTAAGTAATTCATTTTAAATGTTGGTCTATTAACTTTTATATACAACCTTCATTTTTATTTGCGTTGTTAAGAAAAAAATACTTTCACTAAATATCACTTTCCAAGTACAGATTTTTAGGAGAGGGTTCAAAAAAGAAATAGCATGTATTCTATTTTTTATAAATAAAATTGATGAATGTTGAAGAGAAAACCAAATACTGAAGTTTGCAAATGGTTGGGAAAAAGAAGTCAGTGAAAGCTGAAAAGTGTGAAAATCAAAAAAGAAGAAAGAGAAAGTGTGTGTGTGGGGGGGGGGGGGGGGGTGTAGAAGAAATGGGGTGGAAGAAGGTGGAGCAATTTTAATTTTAAAATTCATTTTAATTAATTTATTAGTGTAATGAATTAAAAAAAATTAAAATGGGTAAATGAGCAAAAAATATAAATTTAAAATTATTGACGTGGCGCTTTTATGGTTGTGATGTAGCACTTACATGAGTATGATGGGGCAGGTGAAAATGATATTCTACTCTCAGAGTTGTATATAATTCACATAAAAAAATGTTAAGGGTGAATTTTATCGTCTGTGTAGTTTAAGTGCTAAAGTAAGTTGGGCTACCAATATTTTTTTTTTGGGAGGGGGGGGGTGTAATGTGTTTTCTCTATTTAGTTAACTTGAAATAAAAAATAAAGTCTTACAAAACCAATTCTTTATGATTATTTTATTAGTTAAATATTGGGGAAAAAACCCTAATTTCCTTTCTTATTGAAAATTAAGGTCATAATTGCGATGAAATTTTTGCTAAAATTCAAAAAACGAAAGGATTTGTATAGAAAAAAAAGTGTTGTTAAATCCAGATCACTTATTTGGAAGTTAAAATCTTCTTCTCTAATAGTTATTTTTTGGGTCAATTTTTTAAAGAATCCGAAGTATTTATATTTAAAAAAAGTATTTATTTCTAAAATTGTTGATTCATTTGATCACTTATTTAAAGAAAAAAAATTAAGTGCTTTCTATATTAACAAAAGTCATATAGGTAAATTTCCCATAAGCACTTTCCGGACCTTGATCAATAGAAAATTTAGTCTTATATTTTTCATGTGTTTATTTAATTGAGTATTTGAACACCCCAAAACCACTCATTATTGTACAAGATGTTTCTGGGTAAGAACAAGGGAGACTTAGGGTGATTTCATCGTTTTCATCAAGAACATTTTTAAAGGGAAGTAGTTTGTTCTCCAATTCGGTACTTTGATTTCGAGGATTTATAGACAGTAATTATGTCCCTATGGGAGGGTTTGGGTTCATCCAAAGGTGGGAAAACTCGGGTTTATGAGGATTTTGGTGTGTAAGACCTTGGGTTTTTTATGAACACATTTGTACTTGATTTAATTACCATAATTCTCTTATGTAACCATAGAACTTATCATAGTTTTAGGCAAGTAATTTATGGAAAAGTATTGGATTTGATAGAAAATCATGAGGTTGACCTGAGTTTGGGATTAAGTTATAATCAAGGAATCTTAGGCCAATTGGGATTTATTTTGTACTTGTGTTCTATTTTATACCTAGGACAAATAAAAGCTTCATAAAAGGAGTCAACAGTTTGTGATCAAACTTCTATAATAGTTGTTTCGTGCCCAAGCATGCTAGACTTAACAAAGTAGTCATGCATGTCTTTAATTGAATAATACCTTTAAGTTATTGAGATATTACATGTATAGATATTTGGGTACGAAGTTTGGGCAGATGAACATGTGTTATAGTTGCTTAGGATAATAAGGTATTTGATTACTGATATTGACCTTATAAATGTTGTTAGTTGTTTTTGTAGGGGTGTTAATCTGTGAGGTTTTGTTGTTTCCTATTTATGTTATATGTGATTATTAATTGCTTCATTAGTACAACTTGTATATGTATTGTTTTAGAGATGGGAGGAGTATAAACTGAAATATTAGCTTGTTGTCATTCTTATGCAATAAATGTATTTATTTGGATGTAAAAGTGTCATTTTATTCGTTGTAATTGTCCATTGGCTCGGGTAACATGCATGATAAATACTAATGATTGGAACGATTACCATGTGTGGTACATAATATCTCCAAATAGACTCAAAAATTTTATTGATACAAATTACTAAGAGTTTGTTCGAATACTACGCCTAGAACATGTGATTGTTCATTTGTGGGTTCCATGAGTGAACCAAGTTTACCTCTTCGTAGTGTATTGTTATATATTGATTCATGAGTGGTCAATATTATATTTAAATTATGAGGTGGTTCTTAAACATATGGGTGATTGTTATGATTTTGGATATGTTTCAAGCGGTTGTTAAGTAAGGATATTGATCAGGAGTTTTTTTATTCACAAGCTTGCACTGTATTATATTGTTAGTTTGTTGGTCTAGAACATATTAGATGGGGGAGGGGGGTTTCGTCAAGGTTTAATGAAAGTCTAGTAGGGAGTGGTGGGCTAACAAATTATACCAAATGGTTTCAACATAGAAAAGAAAAAAAAATAAGCGAATAAATTAACAACAAAAGAAAGCATGATTGATCAAATTATTCATTACAATTATATTCTGCGAGTCTTTCATTTCTTGAAACCTATTCATAATATTATAATCAGAAACAATATTAAATTTATTTTTTTCTAAATAAGGCACAATACATCCTCTACTTAGTTCATATTCCATTCAATTTTGCATTCAACTTTTCATAAATTTCATTGCCGAAAAATCTCTTCGAACTGAAAATATGGCTACTGGCAAGAGAAATGCAAATTTCACAAGGCGAAATACAAGGGAATAGTTTAAATGTTTCTTCGCATTGACTTCCTTTCAAAAAATATCATCAAGTCTTTTTAGGGTAAAGAACATATCATCAACATCACGGACATCAACAATATATGTCTCTAACTAACTCTTAACAGTAACCATCATATTTTCACCAAAATCATTATGATATAATTGAGTCATTATCCGTACATTCATGATGTTAAAATCAAAAAGCAAGTCAACCGGATTCAAGTAAGTAAATTCAATAAGTAAATTTATTCTCACCTCATTAAAACGATCATTGACTTCTTGAAGTTGTCGATAAATAATCTTAACATAAACTTTAACATGATAATGATATATGATAGTATACTCTGTAACATTACATCGAGATCTTTGAAAATTCACATAGAACTCAAAAGATTAGGTATCAAAATATTGTAACAAAAAAAATAGATACATTCTCCATAAGTGAATCTCATCCTTAATCCCAGACATTTTGCAATCATCTATTCACCACTTTAATAAGTTGAATGACATTTGTAATATCTTGTTGTTTCCTCATTAAGCTCATTTGTAATAGCTAAAATATCTTTCATCGAATGCAATATGAAAGCAATCTAAAGTGTTTGACAAACTTTAAGATATCATGTTGCTCTGGCGCTCTCTTCAACAAATTAAGAATCAACATCAATAATTTTAAATACCCCAACAAGAGTCAACTAAAGTTGATGAACAAAACAATGAATTGCATGAGCTGATCTACTTTTTGTCGAATTAAAATTTAAGGTCACTCAGTCGCCCTTGGATATTGCTTGCTCCATAATAACATTTCCCGCATATATGATATACACTCAAAAAAATATCAACAAAGAAAATTAACAATTGCTTTTTTTTTTTAAAAAAAAAATACAGCACTAGTACTTTGAACATGAACAATCCCAATAAACCTCAGTTACGAATCTCTATTTAACAACATATCACCAAAAAAATTCATTTTCTATTTACATGATACATCAGAACATTCATCGACTAGCAATGACAAATAGTAACCATTTTGATCCTTCATAACAACTTAATTATTTCAATCTTACACGCAGTGATGTTATCTTTGTCAATTTATGAGAAGTTAAATTATTATATATTATGAATTGATTCCTTTGTTATGGAAAATTCAATGAAAATAGAATCGAGGCAAGAAACTCTTTTAAGTAACTTGGAATTACCCAACCCAGTCTAGATTTGGAAGAAATTGGAGTTATTAAGGGTAGGAAAAATCTAGTAATAAATAAGAGATATAATTGTGAATTTTATTACATGAGTGGATAGATAAGACGATAACAAACTTGTACAATTTTACAGAATCGAATTTGGATGAGTAGTACTTCCGAAAATAATATTTTAGTGAAAGGGTAAATTCTGCATCCGTCGGGGGAGCTAGAGCGGGATTTTGGCCTCTAGATCAATAAGGTTTTAACTCCCTGAATCAGTTTTTCGATCCCTAGAACCTATTTTCTTGGGTTATCATTGATGGGAAGAGTTTTTATCTAAGAATTATGGTGGAAATGTAACAACCCGGAAAAATTTGAGGTAAGAATCAAACCATTTATCGTAGTGAGTGAGTTTTGCCAAGGAATTAAATTTTTCTTCAGTATTAAAGTTAGTTCACTAGATTTAATACCTTGTGTTCCATAAAGAATTAAATTGGACATAACAAAAATCTGAAAATTGGAGAGTTAAGTAAGTATGAGTTTTGAGTCAACTCTAAACAACCATAACTCCTAGCACATGATGAGTTAGGTGTGCTACAAGATACCATAGGAAAGATCTTTGAATTATATTTCCAAAGCCGCGGATTCATTGGGTTAATAATCACCAAGTGTAAGTGGTGACTATATATAGAAGAGCCAGAGTATTCATAATGTAATAGATTAATCTAGGCTTATGAATTTTGAAAGGAGAACCTCATGGTATTTATAGGATGATAGAGTTATTTGAGCGATAATATGGAGTAAGTGAGTAAGCAGCACTTAAGTTGTGAAATGGAATGTGATGGTTATTCGAGTATGCAAACAAAGAGGTAAGGATTGACTAATCGTCATGAATTTCTTGTGGTCAAGTGTTTCCAAATTGCCATAGTACTAATGAGGTGTCGTATAGTAGGTGAGCAATATTATTGACATTCGGGTTTAGTAATGAACATTAAGCATGAATTTGAGATGAGTGCTATGATCCAAAAGAGTGGCAACAAAAGGTTGATGATGTTAGTCTTGAGATTTGATATGGTAGATTTGACATAGAATAAGTGAGGAATGTAGATGGTTGTTGCAATGAATGTGAGTAGTAGAGAACCTAACCTTTAGATAAGGGCAGTGGTATGGCTAAGTCACAAGAGTAAAAGTGCATTACAAAAATGTACACCAAATAGAGATGTAGAATAGGTAGCTTTGAAGTGTAAACTTTAGACCTAATGGGAAGATGATAAGATGAGAAATCAAGTCAAGTGTTGAGAATTTCTTAAGGCTGGTTATTAGGATTCCGTGGAGTTGTTAAATTACTAAGCTTGAATGTCGTGTTGTTAAACGTTAGGTGGATTCTTGAGACTAGCAAGGTGGTGATACAAAGTAATAGTGTTGGGATGAGATTCCAATAGAGAGGTATAGAACTAGAACCTAATTTTAGGTTAACCTTGAATATATTGAAACTATACCATTAGAAGAAAACCTTAGTAAGAGCAAACCATTCTATACCCAGTTCAGTTGTCATTCGAGGACGAATGATCCCAAAGAGGAGATAATGTAACACCCCGGAAAATTATTGAGCTAAGACTCGAACCTTTTATCGTAGTAAGTGAGTTTTACCAAGGAATTAAAATTTTCTTAAGTATTAAAGTCAGTTCACTAGATTTAATACCTTGAGTTCCATAAAGAATTCAATTGGAAATAACAAAAATCTTAAAATTGGAGAGTTAAGTAAGTATGAGTTTTGGGCTAACTTTAAACAACCATAACTCCCAACATAGGATGAGTTAAGTATGCTACAAGATACAGTAGGAAATATATTTGAATTATATTTCCAAAGCCGTCGAGTCTGCTAAATTTGGAATTTGGATGAGTGAGATCTGACCTTTTGAAGTTAGGTTGTCCAGTCAAGGAAAATTAGCCGAAAATAGTAAGGGGTATTTTTGTCATTTCCTTACCCAATCAAATTAACTCATTTTTAGTTATATTTCAGGGTAATAATCCTTTTTTGTTGATTTAATAATCCAAAAATACGCTTAGGGTTTTAGTTGAGAGTTCAATAAGAGAAAAGAAGAGAAAATAGGAGAAGATTAAGCGTTCGTCGAGATTCTTGCATCTTGTTGCAAAATTTTGCCATGGGTATAATACCTAAATAGGTATGTAATCTTACATAGTGTTGGATTTGTTTACCCACACGCCAAACATGTTATTTTCAGCGTAATTTCATTCTCAAAAAGTTAAAGGATTCAAGTTCTTGTAAGGTGTTCTTGAGGTTCATTATAGATCTTGTCTTGTTGGAGTTTTGATGATTTCTTGAGATGAAAGTGATTGTTTTGAGTGTATTAGTGTTTACTTAGGTTGGGTAATTGAATATAAGAAAAACTTGAGAGAAAATCGATTAAAAGCAATTTAAAGTCAGAAAATGATAGGCCAAATTCATCAAAACGTTGCCTGAAGAAGGGATGGCGTGGCACGCCCTAGATGTTCCCAGAGGGATGAGTAGGTGCGACTGAATTGCTCCCTAATGTACTCTATGATGCTAGGAGCTGGCGCCCCCCGTCCGGAACGCGCCAGGGTCGCTTGCCCCAACTCCTTTTGCATCGGTAGTCCCATTTCAGCTCATTTAAAGTGTATCTTCACTCCTTTTGATTCTAAACACTTTAAAGTACTTCTAAAACACTTATAAATCATTGATAACATAAATCATAACCTTTAATCAATAATTCAAATTCAAGGTAAATTCAGGATTAATTTTTTAGAGTTCTTTCGAACCTCTTTTAGAGAGTCCCTTCTAGTTCTTTTGAGGAGTCTTCTACATCTTCTAGTAACCTCTTTTCAAGACTCAATCAAGTGAGTATAAGAGTGAAGATTATGTATTCAAGTGTCAAAAGTATCATCTAAATCCTCTATTCCATGAATGAAAACTCTTGAATTCGTAATTCACATTCAAGAGAGAGTTAAAAGTAGAGTTCAAGAATGCCTTTAAGTTAAATTGTAACTTGTTTGAGATCCATCATTGAATTGAACTGAGTTTTGTGGAAGTATATAAGAGAATTAGAGATTCATATACATGATTTAACTCGAGTTACTTAGACCCTCGAGTCAATTTATTCATGCTCATAACTTCTGCATGAATTCAATAAATTGAGTATCATCGAGAGGAGTGGTATTTCCAAGTTCTTGGTTGTGAGTATTGAGTTCCTTATTCCTATATAAGTTAAGAAGTAATTTTTAGTTTTCAAGTTGAGTAGTTCATGCTCATAAAAACTGTGGAGTGAGTAAAAGTAAAGTTTTCAAAGTTCTTAGAGTCTTTCTTAAACGTTTTAAATTGGTTTTAAGGCTCAAGTTCGAGTTAAGGAAAAGAGTAAAGGTTGAGCTCATTTCTCAAAAGCAATAAGGGAACTAAGTATTCCCTAAGAGTAAAGTTTCAAGTAAGCAATGAGTATCAAGTTGAGTTCACTTCTCAAGATTTATAAGGGAACTTAGTAATCACTAAGAGTTTAAACAAAATATTTTCAAACTTTTGAGAAGGAAGGAAAGCTAGACTTCCATAGAACCTATGACTAGTTTTAATAGAAGAAAGAGGAAAGTATGATTTCCAAGAGAGCTTTTCAAAAGCTAGGTGTTGAGCACTAATCTCAAATCACAGAATCAATATGTTTTAAAAACATAAGATCCAGTATATACACACACACACACACACACACACACACACATATATATATATATATATATATATATATATTGGGAGTAGTATTGAGCATCAATGTGGTTATGTGAGTTTAGATAACTCAAGTCTCCATGTAAACCATTTAGTCATCATGGGTAGAAAAGGGTCATACTTTTTAGATGAACCCTCTTCGTGGTTTACTAGTGGATCCATTAGGCAGTTCAGGTCCTATACTCTGGAAAGGTTAGGATGGTCGGGAAGCGTGGGCCTAGTAACGTTGTATCATCATTATAGCTCTTAAGTGATGGTTGTCGGTTAGAGAAACTCCCACTTAAATTATATTAGTTTCATATATAAGTATAGTTAAGTTTATTATTGTTCTATCTTTAATGAACTAAGAGTTACACTATTTTGCCAGTTTTATACACCTTGGATATGTCTTTATTGATTTATATTGAGTTGAATATCTTATTCTCGAGTATTCTTAAGTATTCCTTGAGTTTCAAGTTTGAGAAGAGGTATGTATGTTTCCATCTTTTTATTCAAGTATCAAGCTTATGTTATGCTTTAGAATTCCCCGTACATGGTCGTACATTCCACGTACTGAGCCAATTAGCCTGCATCTTCTCATGATGCAGACATAGTTATTCAGGATTATCATCAAGAGATCTGTTGATACATTCGAGATTCGAGTTAACTATGGTGAGCCTCTTTGATTATGGAGGATTTCATTTATTTTTCACTTTAGTCAGGATGTCGTGGCTCTTGTCCCAACTTCCATTTTTATCAGTTAGAGGCTTCACAAATAGTCTGTATAGTTGAAAAGTCTGTATTAATCATTTATTTTATTAAATGTTTTAAAGAATAAAGTTGCCTACTTTATGGCTAGTTGAATATATTACTTTTATTCAAAGTTGTTCATTTGAGTTATAGATTTTTGAATTTTATTTCTGTTTTTAAGTTTCATATGCTTAAGTTAGTCTTCCGCTTGCAGTCAACCAGGATGATTGTTCACTTGGGAACTAGCAACAGTTCTTGAGTGCAGGCCACATCCAGGGTGTACGCTCGGGTGGTGACAAGAAAAATCCCTAATTTGGGTATTACGATCATGGGTTTGAACTAGGTTTTGTAGTTTGTTAGTATTTAGAAATTGATGTTTCTTTATTGACTCCAATATATAAATTGTTTTTTGTAGTCCACGAACAAGCGGAACAAATCCAAAAAATGAAAGATCAAGTTATCTAGGTTTTCAAGTTTATTTCGAGGAAGGTAATGGTTGCGATTTTATGATTGTGTGATACACTTATTTTACTTCGTTGTGATACTTGTATATGCATGCATGTTGAAATAATAGTCATAGATGTTGAAATGAGATATATAAATATCGATATCATGAATTCATGATTGAATGGTGATCTTGATTTGTTATTGTGATGTGTTATTGGGATCGGCTGCCACGTACGTTCCAGCATACTAACTTGAATTGGATTGTCATGTTCCTACATGCTAAATGGATCGATTGCCCTGTTCTAACAAAAAAAATTGATCAGATTGCTATGTGTCGGCATGCTAATAGTTTGACTTTGGGTTCCGTGAAATTACAAACTATGTGATGAAACATGTGAATTGTGATGTTTATTCTTATGATAGTATTGAATATATTGAAATTTATGAATGTTTTATAATGTTGTAATTGATTCTTTTTGTTTCATTAGTGGGATAGCCATGTGATTCTACTAGTACACCGTGGTTGTTTACTAATTCTGGACTCGCTCTTATTTTTTGTTTAGTACAGAGAATCTACCTGCAACTATTGACACATCTCATTTATAAGATCAGTGAAAGTTTGAATTCAAGGGTGAGCTAGCTCTTCTGGGATGCCTTGAGTTCTCTTTGTTTAAGTCCACTATTTCGGACTCAATGTATTTGGTTAGGTGATGTTTGTTTAGGGGTTGTACCCCATGTTCTTAGACTTGTCATTGTTGGAGTATTGGTACATTGACTTTCATATTATTCTAAGTGTATTTTAGAATTTTTCGTTTATTAGACTTGCTTTCGTGACATAAATATCTTAGTTTAGATTATTTACTTTAGTTGGATGGTAGTACTGGTTCTCCACCAGAGTGTTAGTGTGGGTGCCAATCACAATGGTTTGGGTCATGATATTGTTATTTTTTGAATCTTTGTTCAACAGAAGATCTCTAATTTTATCACACCGCCTCTCCTACTACGAAAGAACTTGAAAAAGTTACCTTTGCTTAATGATGACTCATCTTATCCATGTCCATGAAATATCAATCCTTGATTTGAAAGGAGTCTCACCACCTCAACAAAAGCTTTTAAACAAATTGTGTGCTCTAGTTTGGTTTGATTAGACTTCTTAATAAATGCATCTTGAATTGATTGATCTTGCCGCATTATTAGATCTTCATACTTCTTCATTGTCTGGTTGTGAGAACTATTCGATCCACCAATGTGTACATTTAATCTTTTTTTTGTGTCAACTACTATTGCTATATCACTTGACCTAGTCTGATTACAGAATTCTTCCACGTTGAAGACAATGATGATCTCTGACAAATTCTACAAATTCTTTCCTTCTGATGAAAGTTCAACCATGATCTTGTTTGATTTGTACATATATATGAAAATTTTAAGTAATGCTAACATATTTGTGCGCCACATTTGACCGATGTTTTAGCTAAGCAAATAGGATATATTTGTGTATTCTAAGTATAATTACTATATACTTAATCATCTATTCATATTAACCACGTGACAAGGTAAGGTGTCAGTCGGATGATTTTGTTTGATGGCATGCACACAATAACTACTCATCATGTTTTTGTAAAATCATCGAGTCTATTTCAACATCAAACAATTCAATATATTTAACTTATTAATTATTCATAAGACAAGACTACGTGCGAAGCTTCTCCTTATTTTATCACTCTCATACACTCTCCATCTTATATGGACATCCATCAATTCATTTCAATAAAACGGAGAATAAGATTCTTACATTAGAAAAAAATGTCTTTATATTGTAATATTTATAACAATTATTAATGTGTTTCTCTTACTTTGGTAACATTACAAATTCAGTTATTCCTTTGGAATTTACCATCCATAATTAGTATTTGCCTTAAATAGACGTATATAGACCCTTGCAACTAGTGTTTTACAAAATCAAACTGAAAATGAACTACAGTAGATCAAGTCAAATAACAAAAAATCTTATTTGTGGTTTTGTTTGATTTGATATGGTATTGAAATAGAATCCAAGTATACTTTGTTGATTTAGTTCAACTAAAAAAGAATTCAATATATATATATATATATACACATATATATAAACATATATATATATATATGTATGTATGTATGTATCTATAATTTTAAAAATTATTTTATACATAAAAGTAGGGGTTGCAAAGTGGGTTGGTTGGGTTGAAATTTGAGATATTAAAATGGGTTGAAATAGAAATTGAGTTTGGTCTTTACTTGCCCAAGTTTACTTTGGATTCAAGTGTATTAGGTTGGGTCTTGAACCGCCCATTTTAACTCGATTATTATCAATAATTTTAACATAATGATATTTAACTTTTATAATCACAATGCGAATTTTAGCTCAAATTTTTTTAGAAAAACAACAAATGGATAGATAAATCCTAATAGATGTTGAATAGACAATAATCCATACCTTTAATATTAGAACATATCTTAGTAAAACATTTTTTAAAACGGTTGACACTAGAGATTTAATTGGCCTTAATTGAGAATTCTCTTAAAATGGGTTATGCTTGAATGAGTAGAGATTGAACTGAATTCGAATTATCTTGAACCTAACCTTTACAACTCTGCACAGGTTGGACAGGTTACCTATGTTTAGGTTTTTTTACCTCCCCCAGGGCTCCCACCCCTTTTACTCTCTTGGTGACTCAAACTCGTAACCTTCAGGTTGGAAGTGAGGGGTTCTTACCATCCAAGAAGCTCCCTCTATATAAATATCATGCCCCGAGTCTACACCTTGGACGCGGCCGGCACCCAACGACCATTGTTGGCCTTGAGCGAACCCTTGACCATGCTTATTTTACTTAATGGAAGACTTACCTTAACTCAAGAATAAAGCTGGAAAAATTCTCAGGAAAACACTTTCAATAACAGTCTTGGCCAAATATGGAACTTAAGTCTCAAAACAATATATGAATATCTGCAAATAAAGAGATACCCAAAACTGACTATCTGGCTATATGTTTGTCAATGATGCCTCAACTACTAATAAGATGAATGCTGGGACAAACACCACAACATTCTATAAAGGAAATATGGAAAAAAATTAAGGAGTCCTCCAGGATGCAACAAGGCTCACCAATGAATTTGAACGCTCAAGATGGATAAACGAGGTGCTAGATGTTAATCCTTGTTACCTTATCAAATGACGATGCACGCCAACTGACATCAATACATTGAATGTACGAGTATGCGATTTGGAATGCAAAATAACAACTACTAAGTTTGAAAGGATTAAGAGATTGTCCTGAGAGGCTCTGGCTGGCTTGGCGCGCCAGGCCCTGTCAGACAGAGGCTGCCTTGTGGGGCTCTAGGAGGTGTGGTGCACCAGCGCTTGTTAGACGGGATTTTTGACTCTTCTTCTCTGATTTTCAGTTCTAAACCTTCTAATCTGCCTTAGATATTAATCCAAAAAGTTAGGCTCACTAAAATCTTCAAAACCCAATGTTTTAGACTCGTAAAACAACCTTGAAACACAAAACAATCAACAAAAGTCATACCACAACTCAACCAACAAGAATTCAATGGTTTTTTCATCAAGAACTTGAATGTTCATCATTCTATCTACTCTTATTGCTCTAAATTAAAAATATTGTTGTGTGGATGGAAGAACCCATCACAGAAAGATCTCGCATACCTGATTTGGGATCACCCCCGACGAATTCCACTACCATATCTTTGAGTTCTTGGTGAAATCTGTTTTTTTCTCCCTTGTCCTTCTCTTCTCTTTTCACCCAAACCCTAAGTGTAAAAAGTACTTTTATAATCTAAAATAAAACTTGGTTTACCCCAATTAAACTCTTAAAACAAATTAGGAAATATAAGTTGAAAAGACTACTTTACTGTTACAAAAATCAGGATATGACTTTCCTCACTCTAATAGCCCAAAGTACAAAAGACATATCTTAGTAATACGATATCAAAAAATAGCAAACTCGGCACCGTTTGAAAGATATTTCCAAGGGCCTTCACTCCACATAAATAACCGACCATAACTACTCCTGAGCTAAAAGTTATGACTGTTTGAAAATGACCAAAAACTTACTTTTACACTTGGGAAATTTTCAGATATTTCCTATTCTTTACGAAAAAAATTATTCTTAGTTTCTTCGTTTAATCCTAGATATTTCGAGTTACCAATGTTTCAATAAAAGTGTTGACTTATATATAATTTATAACTATCACTTATAATTTTTCATAATTTTTATCGTCAAATATATTTTTTTAATTTTTTGAGATTTAGAATTTTGATTAGTGAAGTAAAGGTTATAATCAATTGATTAATGCAACACTACTGAAGCACAATTCAAAATTAACTAAACAATAATCCTAACAAAAATAAATAAATTAATCAACTCAACACTAAAATGACAATAATGTTGAATATTTATACTTTAGTTTTACATTGATTTCATGTAAACTACATAACATAATTTTAATTTTTATTTAATGTTAATCATGTAATTAATACTTTTTAGACTTATTTTAATGTTATTGATTACTTTTAAACTATAAACATTTTCGTAATGATTTATTAATTTGAAAAAAAAAAATTTATGTGATTTTATTATTTTTTTTTTTGAATACTTAGTGTCATCGCACATCTCATATTTTGTGTTATTTTGTTGAGAAGCACCTTAGATAGTTGTATTATGGTTGGACTAAGAAAATATTTGGAGGACAAGTTCATTATATACTTGTATAAATATTTTACCGGAAAAATAAAAAGATTAAGGTTTATTAGTATGGTTTAGCTTATTAATTTAAAAGTTAAACACAAATGATTTTGTTTGATATTTGAAACAAATTGAACCAACCTAAAAAATTGCGAAGTTGAAAACCCCCAATTTTATTAATTTAATTTATAAATTTAAAATTTTAACACAAATAATTTAAATTGATATTTAAAATGAATCAAAATGATGATCATGTATCACAAGATATTCTAATCTCAGGAAGAGTGAGATATTCTTATCTGAGAAAGAGTATTCAATTGATACATTAATCTTTTACAATACAACACTTACTATATGACACAACTACCATAAAAATAGGTAATTGCTTTGTAAAAATGAGTCAATGATGGTTTATATGTCAACTAGTATTTGAAATATCTTTTCAACACTTACTATTTGATATATTTTAACAACTCAATTTTCCCAATTCTCTTTTGTTTCTTAATTTTGAATTAGAACTACAGTAGAATTTTGAAGTTTATCAAGTCACCAAATTATAATTAAGATATTTTATCGCAATTTAACAAAATAATCAAAATAAATTAACTAATTTATTTCAATAACAACATATAATCTACAATGTATATAGGGAACTGAGGGATCAAACCAAGTTTTTGTAATAAAATATGTTGGCATTATAATAATATTAAAATAACAAATTTGAGAAGAGATGACGAATACGGAAGAACATATATCATGTAATCATTAATATGTATTAATTGTTTAATTTAAGTAGAAATTAAAAAGGAGGTAGACACATTTAAATATATTGTCGTAATTTTTGTGAGTCTTTTAATTGTAATTATATTTGTGGCTGTTATAAATTAAATAAAATAGAGGAGAACACCATAGAATTCTTTTGAAATTTAAAACGAAAGAAAAAGAAGGTAAAAGAAAAATACCTTTCAATATTGCTTACATTGAGTTAGTAAAGATAAATAACTGAATGACAGACAACAAAAAGTAATCTTGTATTGTATGATAAAGGATAACATAAGCATGACAAGAGAAGGTGTTAATTGGATGATTTTTTGTTGTTGTGGTGCAGACGATAACTTCTCATCATATTGGGGCTGAAATGATTGTATTGTCTTTCAAAACTTCATCACAATTCAACAAGTTCTTTAACTAATAAATAAACTCACAAGACAAAACTACACGAGAAGCTTGTCCTGCTTTCATCACTTTTATACATTATCCTTCTAGTGTTGACATTGTTTCTCTATCAATCATTCAATTCAATAAAAGGAAGCATAAAATTTTTGATTAGGAAGATATATCTTTCTCTTATACTATATTTATAACAACTGGTGCATGGGTATCTTCAACTTTGGTAAGTTGATATAAATGTTTTTAGCTATTTTTTGTGTTTGCCTTTTATTTTTTTAATTTCCTTTCCTTAATTAGTATTTGCCTTCTATTTTATTAATTTTATTTCCTTAATTAATGTTTGCCTTTTATATTTTTGATTTTCTTTCAATTATTGATGTTTTCCTTTTATAGACATATGTATTGACCTATGCATCACAACATTTACTATATGACACAACTACCATAGAAATAAGTAATTGCTTATGAAAAATGAGAGGGTGTTTGGATTGACTTAAAAGTAGGTCAAACTTATTCTTTATTTAGTTTTTGATTACTGGAAGTGCTTGACAAATATATAAATTTATTTAAAATAATTAAAAAATATTAAAAAGAAGTCAAAAAATGTGTGACAACGTAAAAAAAAGACTGAAAATAAGTTTAAAATGACTTAAAACAAGTCAAAACCCAAAAGTAGGTCTCCCCCTACTTTTTATTTTTGACTTAAAGTCATTTCAGTTTGATTTTTTAGTTTGACTTAAAATCTAACTTTGACTTAGTATTTCATACTCCCTCCGTCCACAATTGTGTGACAGGTATACTAAACATAGATATCCAAGATTAACTGTCATTTTAAAGAATCAAGAAATAATAAATCATTTTTTTTCCAATTTTGCTCTTAATAATTACTCCATTTTGTTCAATTGAAAAGTTATGTAGACTTTTGATATTCTTGGTTTAGTAGAGTTATATTAGTCAAATTACATCTTGTATAAAATGTTCATTGAGGGGAGTGCATGACTTTACCTTGACAAACAATTATGAACGGAGGGAGTATATTTTTTCAACATAATTAAGACGTAACATATGTCGAAAGTTACCAAAGGTATGTGCCTCACCATGTTTAATAAATTTATATTAAAGAGCATTGTCTACTTAAAAGTGAAAATACATCAAACTCCTCCTGAACTTGTCATTAAAACTTGCTTACCGCTTAACAATTTGGAAGTTATTAAATACAACCTTAAGGGCCGATGTGGCAAAGCGAAGTACTTACTCTTCTCAAAGCGCGTGAAACAATAATTTAAAAAATCTAAATGGTAATATCAAACACATGACATTTTTTTATCGGCAAATATATAAGTAATAGTTTTTAACCTTTTCTATAAGTTAATTTTTTTTTAAAAAAAGTTAAATTTCTTGTTTAGAAGTAAATGAAATTTGTAGGGTCAATCTATTTTTTTAAAAAAAAGATATTCTTTTTGTTTTCTCTTCATTTTGTTGTGTTCCCGAAGTATTTTCTTTCCCATTGACACAATCTTTATACCTTTCTTGTTCCATATAGTCATTTTTCCTTTAAGTTGATCTCTCACCACATTAGACATTCATTAATCCACAAAACTCAATATTTAATTGACTACTAAAAGTAGTATACCTTGACTCCTAAAAAGGTGCAGAAAATACTCCCATATCAAAGTACTGATATACTTTGTTATTGACTCTAGCGTATCCTAAAATATAGGAACTAACACGTTGACTTTGTAAAACTAGGTAAAACAACGAAAACAGTAAATACACTAATTTGTTATAATTGATACACTCTTTATACCTTTCTTCTTCCATATTTGTTGTTTTTCCTTCAAGTTCATCTCTCACCTCACTAGTCATTCATTAATCAACAAAACTCAACACCTAATTCATATTATTGAATGTAAAGTTTCTTGAATTTGAAGTAATTATTTTTAATTCGATCAGTGGTGAGGCAAAAAATGTTGGTCTATGAACTTTCAAATACAACTTCCATTTTTAAATTGAGTTGTTAAGAAAAAAATACTTTCAGTAAATATCATTTTCCAAGTACATATTTGTAGGGGAGGGAGAGGGAGAGGGTTCAAAGAAGAAATAATAAGTATGTATGCTATTTTTTATATAAAAAATTGATAAATTTTGAAGAAAAAACTAACTATTGAAGTTTGGGTATGGTCCAGAATAAAAGAAGTCAGTGAAAGCTAAGTGTGAAAATCAAAAAAGAAGAAAGAGAGGGGAGGAGGGAGGGGTAGAAGAGAAGGGGTGGAAGAAGGTGGGGAAATTTTAATTAGTTGATTAGTGTAATGAATTAAAAAAATGAAAACTGTTAAATGAGCAAAAAAAAATTAAAATTAATGAAGTGGTGCCTAAATGGTTGTGACGTGACACTTACATGATTATGATGGGGCAGGTGAAAATGATATTCTACTCTCAAGGTTGTATTTAATTCACACAAAAATTGTTAAGGGTGTATTTAATCGCCCGTGTAGTTCAAGTGCAAAAATAAGTTGTGCTGCCAGGTTTTTTTTGGTGTGGGGGTGGAGGGTATGTTATGTGGTTTCTCTATTTAGTTAACTTGAAATAAAAAATGAAGTCTTACGGAACCGTAAGTTCCAATTCTCGAAGATTGTTTTATTAATTAAATATTGCAAAAAAAAAACCTTAATTTCCTTGCTTAATTATAATGGAGGTCATACTTGCAATGGAATTTTTGCTAAAATTAAAAAGACGAAAGGATTTTTATAAAAAATATTTTGTTAAATCCAGTTCACTACTATGGAAGTTAAAATCTTCTTCTCTAACAGTTTTTTTTGTCAACTTTTTGAAGAATTCGAAGTATTATTTATTTAAAAAAAATATTTATGTCTAAAATTGTTGATTCATTTGATCAATTATTTAAAGAAAAAAAATTAAGTGCTTTTTATATTGAGAATAATCATATAGGTAAATTTCCCATAAGCACTTTCAGGGCCTTGATCAATAAAAATTCTGGTCTTATATTTTTCATGTGTTTATTAAATTGAGTATTTGAACATCTCAAAACCATTCATTATTGTACAAGATGTTTCTGGGTAAGAACAAGGGAGACTTAGGGTGATTTCATCATTTTTATCAAGAACCTTTATAAAGGTAAGTAGTTTGTTCTCCAATTCGGTAGTTTGATATCTAGGCCTTATAGACGGAAATTATGGCCCTATGGGAGGGTTTGGGTTCATCCAAAGGTGGGAAAACTCGGGTTTATTAGGATTTTTGTGTGTAAGACCTTGGGTGTTTTTATGAACACATTTATACTTAATTTAATTACCGTAATTCTATTTTGTAACAATGTAACTTATTATAGTTTTAGGAAACTAATTTATGGGAAAGTATTGGATTTTATGGAACAATCATGAGGTTGACCTGAGTTTGGGATTAAGTTATAATATAGGAATCTTAGTCCAATTGGATTTATTTTGTACTTGTTTTCTAATTTAGACCTAGGACAAAATAAAGTTTCACAGAAGGAGTCAACAGTCTTTGATCGAACTTTTGTAATAGTTGTTTGATGCCCAAGCAAGCTACACTTAACCAAGTATTCATGCATTTATTTAATTGCATAACACCTTTAAATTATTGATATATTACATGTATAGATCTTTGGGTACGAAGTTTGGGAAAATGAACATGTGTTATAGTTGCTTAGGATAATAAGGCATTTGATTGCAGATGTTGACCTTATGATTGTTGTTGGCTGTTTTTGTAGGGGTGTTAATTTGTGAGGTTGTGTTGTTTTTCCATTTATGTTACATGGGATTATTAACTGCTTCATTAGTACAAGTTGTATATGTATTGTTAGGGAGATGTAACGAGTATAAACTGAAATGTTAGCTTGTTGTCATTCTCATGCAATAAATGTGTTTGTTTGGGTGTATATGTGTCATTTTATTCATTGTGATGGTCCATTGGCTCGGGTAACATGCATGATAAATACTAATGGTTCTCTCTATTACAATGTGTGGTACATAATATCTCTTAATAGACTCAAAAATTATATTGGTACAAATTGCTTATAGTTGGTTCGAATACCATGCCTAGTACATGTGGTTGTTTGTGTGTGAGTTCCATGAGTGAACCAAGAATATCTCTTCGTAGTGTATTTCTATAAATTGATTCATGAGTGGTCAATATTTGTATTTAAATGATGAGATGGTTCTTAAACATTGTAAATGATGTCTTAGGAGTCCTTGGTGTTTGGGGTTATATTAAAGGTGTGATGAATCACATAAGGGTGATTGTTACGATTTTAATTATGTACCAAGCGATTGTTAATTTGAGATATTGATCGGGAGTACAAGTATTCAGAAACTTTTACTGTATTTTTAGTTTAATGGTCTAGAACATAATTGATTACGGGGATTTTAGGCAAGGTTTGATAAAAGTCTTGTAGGCAGTGGTGGACTCAAAAATTTTACCAAATGGGTTCAACATCAAAAAAGAAAAAAAACATAAATAAGCGAATAAATTAACAACAAAAGAAAGCATGATTGATCAAACTATTCATTAAAATTATATTCTGCGAGTCTTTCATTTCTTGTTCTTGTTCATAATATTATCTTCAGAAACAATATTAAATATTTTTTATTCTAAATAAGGAACAATAAATCCTCTAATTAGGTTATCTTCCATTTAATTTTGCATTCAACTTTTCATGAACTTCATTGCGGAAAAAGCTCTTTGAAATGAAACTATGGCTACTGACAAGATCAATGCAAATTTCACAAGGCGAAATACTAGGGGATAATTTAAATGTTTCTTTGTATTGACTAACTTCAAAAAATATCATCAAGTTCTTTTAGGGTAAAGAACATATCATCAACATCACGGACATTAACAATATATGTCTCTAACTAACTCTTAAGAGTAACCATCATATTTTCACCAAGATCATCAGGATATAACTCAGTCATTCTCAATACTTTCTTGATGTAAAAATCAAAAGGCGAGTCAACCGAATTCAAGTAAGAAACTCCAATAAATAAATTTTTTCTCACCTCATTAAAACGATCATTGAATTCTTGAAGTTGTCAGTAAATAATCTTAAGATAAACTTTAACACAATAATGGTGTGAGATCGTATGCTCAGTAACTTTGTTTGACACCTTTCAAAATTAACAAACAACTCATAAGAAAATAGGTATCAAAATGTCATACTTAAACAAAAAATGTAGATAAATTCTCGATAAGTGAATCTCATTATTCATCCCTTACATTTTGCAATCATCTCTTCACCACTTTATTAACTGGAATGACATTTCTAATATCTTGTTCTTTTCCCATTAAGCTCAGTTGTAATCACCAAAATATCTTTCATCAAGTGCAATATGAAAGAAATCTCAAATTATTGACAAACTTTAAGATATTGTGTTGCTCTGGCGCTCACTTCAACAAATTAAAAATCAACATCAATAATTTTAAATGCCCCAACAAGAATCAACTAAAGCTGATGAACAAAACAATGGATTGCATGAGCTGATCTACTTTATTGTCGAATCAATATTTAAGGTCACTCAGTGGCCCTTGCATATCGTTATCTAATTAATAATATTTCCCACGTATATAATGTACACTCAAAAAATATCGAGCAAGAAAATTAACAATTGCTTTTTTTAAAAAAAAAAATAAAGGCTAGTATTATGAACATGAATAATCCTAATAAACATTTCAATTACAAATCTTTATTTAACAACATATCACAAAACAATTTTCTTGTTCTCTTTACGTGACACATCACAATATTCATCGACTAGAAACGATAAATAGTAACCATTTAGATCCTTCATAGCAACTTAATTGTTTCAATCTTACACGCAGTGATGATATCTTTGTCAATTTTATGAGAACTAAAATTATTATATTTAACGACTTGATTCCGTTGTTCTGGAAAAGTCCATGAATAAAGAATCGGGCAAGGAAATCTTTGAGTAACTTTGAATTACCCAACTCAGCCTAGATTTGGAAGAAATTGTAGTTATTAAGGTTTAGGAAAAATCTAATAATACATAAGAGATCTAATTGTAAATTTTATAACATGAATGGATAGATAAGACGATTACAAATTGTACCACTTAATAAAATCAAATTAAGATGAGTAGTACTTTTGAAAATAATTTTTTTGTGAAAGGGTACATTCTACCTCCGTCGGGTAAGCTACAGCGGGATTTTGGCTTCTAGAGCGGTGAGATTTTAACTCCCTGAATCGTTCTTTCAATCCGTAGAACCTATTTTCTTGGGTTATCATCGATAGGGAATTGTTTGGTCTAAGAATTATGGTGGAAAAAGCACCAACTTGGGCATAATGATCATGGTTTTGAAATAGGGTTCATAGTTTGTTAGTATTCAGAAATTTAGTGTTTCTTTATTGACTTCCATATATAAATTGTTGTTTGTAGACCACAAAAAAGCGGAACAAATCCAGAAAAGGAAGGATCAAGTTGTCTAGGTTTTCAAGCTTATTTCGAGGTGGGTGATGGTTGCGATTCTATGATTGTGATATATTTTTGCTTTGTTGTGATACTTATATATGTATGCATGTTGCAATATTAGTCATTGATGTTCAAATGAGATATATAAATATCAATACCATGAAATCCTGATTGAATGGTGATCTTGATTTGTTATTGTGATGTGTGATTGGGATCGGCTGACACATACGTACCGGTATACTAACTTGAATCGAATAGTCATGTTCCGGCATTCTAACTTGATCGGTTGCCCTATTTTGGCATAAAAATTGGATCAGATTGCCACATTTCTGCATGCTAACAATTTGACTTTGGGTTTCGTGAAAAGACCAACTGTATTATGAAACATGTAAGTATTAAATATGTTGATATTTATGAATGTGTTATAATGTTGTAATTTCTTGTTTATTTGTCACGCCCCGAGATACCCCGAGACACGGACACGGGACCTAAGACCACACGTGATCCAAGCTAATCCTACTGGCATTATCATTAGAATACTAGATAATATAAACTGATGAGGACGCTAAATCATACGTTAAATGAAAAGATAGGGAATAGACATATACTATAGCTGAAATATTTGAAAACATATGAGTACAATACAAAGAAATTATTAACTCATTGCTAAGCTGAAATTAACTATGTTTGAAAATAGCCTCAAACTTACTAGAAATGTTGGGACAAGACCCAACTAAGTCTAGACAAAACTAAAACTAAATGACTAAAAATACAGGAACCAAACTCATGACTGTTGTCCTCAGAGAATCGACTCACCACTGATTCTGCTGAACTGGAGATTGGCAAAACGATCTAAGCGTGATCTAGATGTTGAGAACTTGAACCTACATCATGAGAAGATGTAGCACATGTATGCGTTAGTACTTGAAAGATACTGAGCATGTAAGATAGAGTAAACTTAAAATAAATCATAACTGAACAAGAACAAAAGAAAGTATAGTAATCTGAACATGATATATTGAATGTTGAGATAACTGAATGCAATGACCAATTTATAACATGATGAAACTGAATACTGAATATACTGATAAAAGGTCAATGCAATAAAGTCTAACTAAACTGTGGGAGCTACTAATAACCAATAACAAAACCACATAAGCTAAATGTGGAGTCCGATGTATACGCCCCATCGACAGGATCCAATATACCCTGCGAAAGGTATAAAGGCAGCTGGCATGATCACTAAATTGATGCCCATGGAGGGAACATACAACCTACTTGGCTAGTAGTTTTGGGACTATTTAGGTACGTTGAACCTTAGTCCAACTTGGTATTATGTTACTCGCAATGAATTAAGTGATTAACATTTCATGATTGAGTTTCTGTAAATACTAGATAGCTCAAAACTAAACATGCAAACTGAGAATGCAAGAACTATTCTGATAATTATGCATTAATAACTGAGGCATGTATATCTCAAGTAACTAAAGTATCTGACCTAACATGTGTAATTCAAAAAATAAAGAAACACATAGGTAGGGTTCTGAAATTCATGCAATAAATTGAATAATAACTTTACAATCTGATTTGAAACATATATCTAACTAATTATTGACGATCTTCTGTAACTCTACAAATCCTAGGTCTATTCATGATAAAAGAATCAATAACTGACTGAAAACTAGAGACTTAATGGGTGAAAGGAACCCACTAGTGAAATCCCACATACCTGGTGATGAAATCTGCGGAGAAATATTTAGATTTTGGGGCTAGAACTGCTAGAACCATGCTGCGTTTTTTGAACTAGGGTTCTTGACCTTTTTCTCCTTTCATGCTTCTAATTTTTTATGTTTTGATTTATGATTTTGACTTAGGTAAGTTCTTGTTGTGTTTCAAGGCTGAAACTGACTATATATATATATATATATATATATATATATTATATATATATATATATATATATATATATATATATTTTTTTTTTTAAAAAAACAATACATTGATAGATAAATCCTAAAAGATATTAAATAGGTAATAATTCATACCTTAAACATAAGAACATATCTTAGTAAAGAGTTTTAAAACAGTTGAAATATATATATATATATATATATATATATATATATATATATATATATATATTTGTTTTTAAAAAAAAACAATAAATTGATAGATAAATCCTAAAAGATATTAAATAGGTAATAATTCATACCTTTAACATAAAAACATATCTTAGTAAAGAGTTTTAAAACAGTTGAAATTGGAGATTAAATTGGGTTTAATTGAGAAATCTCTTAAAATGGGTTATGCTTGAATGAGTTGAGATTGAACCTAATTCAAATTATCTTGAGCCCAACCGGTATAATTTTGGACGGGTTATCATATTTGGGGTTTTTACCCCTCCCCCCCCCAGGATCTCCTACCCTTTTTGTTCCCTTGGTGACTCGAACTCGCAACCTTCACGTTGGAAGTGAGGGGGTGCTTACCATCCGAGAAGCTCCATCTACATAAAAGTATTGACTTTGATATAGTTTCTAATTATCACTTACAATTTTTCATAGTTTTTATCATCTAATATATTTTTAATTTTTTTTTGAGATTTAGAATTTTGAATACTTAAAAAAAAGGTAATAATCCATTGATATATGCAACTCTAATGAAATACAGTTCAAAATTAACAAAACACTTATCCTAACAAAAAAATAAAAAAAATTAACTCTACACTAAAATGACAAATAATGTTGAATATTTATTCTTTAGGTTTATATTGATTTAGACATTTAAACTACATAACCTAATTTTAATTTTTATTTAATATTAATCATCTAATTAAAACTTTTTAGACTTATTTTAGCGTGATTGAGTACTTTTAAATTATAATCATTTTCATAATGACTTTGAAGAAACCTTACCCCAGAACAAGAACCAGGTTCTTGTAAGTTGTTTTTATGTAAAGACACAAACACTAATTGAATTAAAAACCTTCCTCACTCAAGGAAGGAAAAACCTCGTTTTATTAATTCAATTATAAGATTTTGTGATTACAACTCAATAATCAAAAGTCTTATCTCCACTACCTCCTCGATTGACTCCAATCGATCTCTCCAAAAGGACAAACCCACCTTTTGTTACACCTCTTACTAACACTCAACCCTACAAAGAGCCAAACCCACCCTTTGTACAATAAACTGTAAATTACAATCAACACAAAAACAAGACAAATAGTTCTACACGATAAAACCTTCTCACTCAAGAATGTTTTAAACGTAGCAATCCTATCACCCTTGAAGACTTCAATTTGATGAATAGTTCTCCCTTGTTCTCTGCGTGAAGTCGTGTTGTTTTCCTCTGCCTCGTGCTCTTCTTATAGAGTTTTTGCCTTGTACAATCCTTACTGATAAGGTAAGAAAGTTATGTTTAAAAAAGGATTCTTTTTTAAATTAGAATCCTTATTATACACAACTTCCTTCCTTAATAATATATTTAAGGTTTTCCTTATTTGTATTAACTTGTACCTTTAATATATTATTTTGGCTTGGACAAATGACTCTATTTTACTTGGTCTTGGACTCTAGCTTGACGTCTTTTGCTGCGTACATTTGCTACTGTTCTTTGCGCTTTTTGTCTATCATCAAAATGAATTATCGATTCTATCACATTCTATCATATTCCCCCTTTTTGATGAAGACAAACGTGTAACGTGTGATGCATGCGCAAATAACTCTTCCCCCTTTTGACGAATCAAAAAGAATCCAACAGCGGCTAATCAACACTAATCAATATCCATAGCAACAAAATACGCCCAGCCAGTTGAGCAATATAAATTGTTCTTGAAACAAAACAAAGAGCAACAATACATAGTGAAACCAACTAAGAGAACCAGGTTCAAACAGCATGTTTTGTCACTGCGGAGGTTGACCAGGCTTAGTTGAAGCAGAAGCCAGCAAATCCAAAACTCTGTCAACTCTTGCGTTGTTAGCAAGTTGTTGCTGCACCAACTTATCCTTCAACCTGTGTATTTCAGCATTTGAAGAATCAAGTTCAGCACGTAACTTCTGGTTTTCTGACTCAAGAGCGGCATTCTTTTCTTCAGCTACTTTAAGTTCCCTGAGTAACTGAGCAACAGGACCAGATGTACGTGGAGACGCAGTTGCAACCAGCTCCGACTCCATGGAAATCCCACAATCAGCAAGGATGGTTTGAGTGAACATATCTGCACGAGTTAAGATCCTGCCTTCTCCCAATGGTACTTCAAATGCATCAAACACTCTAGTCAACAAGTTTCCAAAAGCTAACTGATGAGAACCTAGCTTAGGATCCACAATTCTAGCAAGATGTTTGATAATCAGTGTGGGCCAATCAATACGTTCTTTGCACTCAAGTGCATTCATAAGTCCCATCTCTCTAATGGAGGCAATGTGACGTTGGTGACCTCTAGGCAGTATCACCTTATGAACTATCTCGAAAAGAAGCTTATGCAAAGATCTCATTATGCCCTTCAAAACAGTTTGAGCCCTAGAATTGACTCTACCTTGAGAGAATTTGGCTGGCAGGCTAGAATATTCATCAAAACCCCAATTGTACTCATTTATCCCCACAGAAGGTATATGCTGGATTTCCCCAAGTTTGGTTGCATCAAACACAATGTGAACCCCCTTTACACTGGACGACACCACATCTCCTTCTAAGATTACCAAGTTCGTATAGAAATCTACTACTTCCTTTTCATAAATCAAACTAGGTTCAAGGAATAACTCCTCCCACCCCTGAAACCTTAGGAGTTCACAAACCTGCTTCACTATATCCATTGACAGTATATCAGGGTGAAAGGTTCTACCCCTAAGCACTGATTTTATTTGGAAGTACTTTTTCCTTCCCACTTTTAGAAATTTATCTGCACTTCTTTTCGCAGATTTTGATTCTGATTGGAAAGTAGCAGAATGTTTACCCTCAAACGCAGCATCAGTTTCAGAATCAAGATCCATTGGGGAGACTGATGAAAGAACAGGAGACTTACCCAATCGGCGACGCTTCACCCTAGATGTAGCATCATCAGCTGGCTTGACCACATGCGCACTCCTTGTCACAGGCCGGTGTGGACGAACCTGTTTAACTGCAATGTGCTTTCTTGGCTGCCGTGGTTTTTTAGGGTGAAGGGATCTCAAAAAAATATCATCATGGATTGGGGATGGTGGTGGATGTTGAGGAATGGTGTGGTGAGATGGGAAAGGAGGGGGATTATTTGGGACAGTCGTTGTGGGAGATTCTGGGTTTGGTGATAGTGGGGTTTCTTATACCGGTGATAATGGGGTTTCTTGGACTGGTGATGGTGGAGATTCGATGAGGGGTGGTGGTGGGGATTCTGCAACAACAGGTGAAGATGCTGATGTAGCTTGTGGTGGCGGAGATGTATCTTTTGGTGGTTGATATGGAGTTTTTGGTGGTGGAGATGGAGCTTTTGGTGGTGGAGAAGGAGTTATTGGTAGTGGAGATGGAGTTTTTGGTGGTGGAGATGGAGGCAGATCTGATTTGGATGAGGATGTAGGTGTGGGTGGAAGTTGGCTTTCTTTCTCAAGATATGGTACAACATCAACAACTGGGTTCTCTTCCCCCCGAGAAAACGCACTATCAGACGAGCTTTCGCCATTAGAGTAAGAAACAAGTGGATTAACCATGGTGATGGAAGGGATTTTGTTTTCTTGTCTTGCTGAAGAATGAAGATGAGAGAAGGTTGGTTGCTTGTTTAGAGAGAGTGGTTTATTGGGAACGATTTTGATGTTGTATTCGAGGGGGGTGAGTAATTATGGGGGATAGACATCGAGGAGACGGGTGCTGTGACGGTTGCACCTGCTTTTCAGAGGAGTGACATGGGAGAGAGAAGATGAAATTGATTTCCCCCCAATTTAATTTTTTTTAAAAAAAAATCCCTCTTTTTTAAAAAAAAAAATTTTTTTTTTTTGTTTTTTTTTTTTAAAAAAATCTTTTTTATAAATAAAAAAATGGTTGAAATAAAACAAAATGTAGAACCAACTTGACTGAACCTGGTTTATATCTCCTTAGAACTTGGTTGGACAAAGATGAATCCAAAAAGATGAGCCCTAACTGAAGTCTATTTTTCTGGAATGACTCTCTTCCTAGTGCCTTGGTTAAAATGTCAGCAACTTGATTCTCAGTTTTGCAGAACTCCATTACTATGTTTCCTTTTTCAACATTATCACGAAGAAAGTGATGTCTAACATTTATGTGTTTGGTGGGTTTGTGTTGAACTGGGTTTTTGGCCATGTTCATAGCACTTGTGTTATCACATAGAATAGGAATACAACCTGTTTCTATACCAAAGTCTTTAAGCTGCTGTTTTATCCAAAGGAGTTGGGCACAACATGAAGCAGCTGCAACATACTCAGCCTCTGCAGTAGATAGGCCCAAGATATTAAACATCGTCCTAAAAAGTGTGCCATCCAAGAGGTAATTTTTCTATCAACCATATGTCCTGCATAATCTGCGTCAGCAAATCCTTTTAGATCAAAAGAGTCACCAGTTGGATACCAGAAAACCAGGTTCATTGTGTCTTTCAAATATCTCAAGATTCTCTTGACAGCTTTCAGATGTGATTCCTTTGGACAGGACTGAAATCTTGCACATAGACCAACATTGAACACTATATCAGGTCTGCTGGCAGTGAGATATAGGAGTGATCGAATCATACCTCGATATCTGGTGTCGTTGACTGGTGAACCTGGTTAATCTTTATCAAGCTTTGTTGTTGTCCCAATGGGGGTGTCATTTGACTTGACTTCATTCATATCATACTTCTTCAGTAATTCCTTGATGTATTTTTGTTGATGAATTGATGTTCCAACTGAAGTTTGCTTAATTTGGAGTCCCAAAAAGAAGTTCAACTCTCTCATCATATTCATCTCAAACTCACTATTCATTAATTGAGCAAATTCTACTCCCAGTGAGTCATTGGTTCCTCCAAATATGATGTCATCTACATATACTTGGACTATGAACAGATCTTTACCTTGTTTTCGAAGAAACATTGTATTATCAATTTTTCCTCTTGTATATCCATGTGTGAGAAGGAAAGTAGACAATCGATCATACCATGCTCTAGGTTCTTGTTTTAACCCATAGAGTGCTTTGTCCAGTTTATATACATGATCAGAATACATGGTATTCTCAAAACCTGGGGGTTGTTTTACATACACCTCTTATTGTAGGTAACCATTTAAGAAGGCGGTTTTGACATCCATTTGGTAGAGTTTGAACTCCATGTGAGCAGCATATGCGACCAATATTCTAATTGCCTCAATTCTTGATACTGGTGCAAAGGTTTCATCATAGTCTATACCTTCTTCTTGGTTGTATCCCTGTACAACTAGCCTAGCTTTGTTACGCACTATTTGACCTTGCTCATCGAGCTTGTTTCTAAACACCCACCTAGTTCCTATCACTGTCCAGTTTTGGGGTTTTAGAACCAGGTTCCACACTCTACTTCTTTCAAACTGGTTGAGTTCTTCTTGCATAGCACCAATCCAATCAGAGTCTAGCAGTGCTTCCTTTATATTTTTAGGCTAAATCAGGGACACATAGGAAGAGAATGCACACATACTACGTAATTTGGATCTTGTAGATATACCTGAGTTAAGAGGAGTAAGAATGTTTTGCAAAGGGTGAGAACTTTGATGTTTCCAACTGTGAGTTGGAATACTTCCTAGTTCTTGAGGTGCAGATGAACCAGTTTCATTGGTAGGCTGATCTCCTATTTCGGATGTTTTATCAGAGGGTATGGGTTCTTTTTCACTTATTTTTGGTTCTGATGGCTTGGAGCAGGTTCCCTCATTTTGTTCATCCTCTGAATTTCCTTCTTCACTAATGTGTTCATTAAAGACAACATGGACACTTTCTTCTACACGGTTTGTTCTTTTGTTTAGTATCTTGTAGGCCTTGCTTTGTGATGAGTAGCCCAGAAAAATTCCTTCATCACTCTTGGCATCAAATTTTCCCAAATTGTCTTTGTCATTGTTGTGTATAAAGCATACACACCTAAAAGCCCTAAGATGTACTAGATTTGGTTTTCTTCCTTTTAGCAGCTCATATGGTATTTTGTCTAACACTGATCTGATCATACATCTGTTTATTAGATAGCATCCTGTGTTCACTGCTTCAGCCCAATAGAATTTTGGAAGTTTGCTTGAGATTAGCATTGTTCTTGCAATATCTTCCAGTGTTCTATTTTTTCTCTCAACAACACCATTTTGTTGTGGTGTTCTAGGTGCTGAAAAGTTATGCTCAATCCTATTTGTAGTACAAAATTGTAGGAATTGTGAGTTCTCAAACTCCAGCCCATGATCAGATCTGATGCTGATTATTTCTTTGTTGAATTTCTTCTGAACCAGCTTTGCAAAGATTTCAAACATAGTGAATGTCTCGTCCTTTGTTGCAAGAAACAATGTCCAAGTGAATCTTGAGTAGTCATCAACTATTACAAACACATATCTTTTTCCACTCCTGCTTAGTACAGGCATTGGTCCACACAGATCCATGTGAAGCAGCTCTAGTGGCTTGGTAGTACTTACTGTCAACTTTGGTTTGAAGGATGACCTAACCTGTTTTCCTTGAATGCAGGTTCCACATACTTGGTTGTCTTTGAAACTTTTGGTTGGCAGTCCCCTAACCAGTTCTTTAGATATGAGCTTGTTTATAGTTGTCATGCTAATGTGTCCCATTCTTTTGTGCCATAGCATAGAGCAATCAGACACTGCACTTAGACATTTAAGAGTACCTTCCTTGGAGTCAACAATCTTGGCTTTGTACACATTCTTGTGTCTCTTACCTAGTAGAACCAGGTTCCCAGTTACTTAGTTTGTTACTCTGCATTCCTTTTCTGTAAAAAGAACGTTGTTTCCTTTATCACGTATTTGAGATATGCTCAATAGATTATGTTGTAGTCCATTGACATAATATACATTCTCAATTGCATGAGTATCCATTGATCCAACCTTTCCAAATCCCTGAATTTCACCACTTTTTCCATTACCAAAGGCAACGTTTCCTCCTTTGATGTTCTTGAGTGAGAGGAAACTTCTTTTATCTCCAGTCATGTGTCTGGAACATTCATTATCCAGGTACCATTGATGCTGCTTCCTCTTCACTGATCCCTGCAATATAATTTTGGGAATTAGATTTTGGTACCCAAATCCACTTTGATTTATGCTTAGGGAATGGGTGGATAAGATTTCTTCTGGCCCATCTAGGAAGATATTTGTCTTTAGAAATTTGGTTTTGCTCATTGGGTTTCTCATGATGAGGTTTTCTCAAGGACTTCAAGTTTTTGTTATGAGCAGTTTGTTTTCTTTGACAATCATGGCTTTTATGTCCTTCCAGCCCACAGTGCATTCATAGACAATCTATGTTGGGTTTTTTTACTTAAGAGCTAGTTCTATCAAAACATATCCCATGTTTCTCAGATGTGCGATTCTTGTGCATGTTGTCAAGCAGTATGGAATACCTGGTCCATCTCATTCTATTTTCTGCTTCAGTTTTAGTCACAAGAAGCTCTTTGGAGAGTGCTTCATTCCATTTAGTTATCAAGTCTAGGTTTTTACTTAGTTTAGCATTCTTGGATAAAAGATGAAGAATCTGTTTTTCAAGAATCTTGTTTTCTTCTCTTAGTGATGCATAGTCTTTCATTATCAATTCCCTTTTTGAGTCTACGGTTTTATATGCATCAATGAGAGTGTAGAGTAGGGATTCTAGCTCCCTTTTTGAGTATGAGCTTAGATTGTCTTGTATGTGATGAAGACTAACCTTTTCATTCATATCTTCTTCTTCTTTCTCCTCTTCAGAATCTGATCCAGCCATGAGTGCTAGTATGGTTTCTTGTGATCTGCAAGTTTCCTTTTCTTCCTTGGTTTCCACTACTACAAGGGCAAGAAAGTCATAATCATCTTCTTGTTCTAGTGCAAGAAGAGACTGGTTTCCTGTCTCATCACCCTCAAACTCTTCATCAGATGAATTCCTCATTGCTGCAAAAGCCCTCTTCATTGACAGATCTGCCTCTTGAGTTGTCATTCTTCTGTTTAAGGGGACAAACTTATCCTTTTTGATGTCTTTCCCCTTCTCAAAGTTTACCTTTTTCTGCTCTAAGGCCCAAAGTGGACAGAATTTGATGAAGTGATCTGGGCTCCCACACTTGTGACAAACCTGGTCTTTAGTGTTTTCAGATGGTTTTTGAAAAACTTTCTTTTGAAAGGTCTGCCCTCTCTTTAGCATTCTAGTGAACCTTTTGGTTATGAGGGCAATATTTTCATCTTCAAAATCATCTGATGCAGTAGCCTTTAGAACCAGGTTCCTTTCCTTTCTTTTTCCTCCAATTTACTTTTCTTGGTTTTTCTTAAGTTCGTATGTGACGAGATTACCAATTAACTCATCCATTCCCAGTGAGTCTAGGTCGCGGGCTTCAGTGATAGCCTCGACTTTGCTTTCCCAAGTTTCAGGAAGGACACTCAAGAGTTTCCTTACTGCCTTTCTGTTAGACACTTTCTCTCCTAAAGAGTACATCTCATTAATGATGGAGGTGAACCTTGTGTGCATGTCTTGAATAGTCTCCCCTTCTGCCATCCTGAACAGCTCATATTGCCTGTTCAAGTTATCAATTTTAGACTTCTTGACTTGCGTTGTTCCCTCATGAGCTGTTTGCAGTGTTTCCCATATGGCTTTGGCATCTTGACATGACGAGATTCGATTGTATTCGTCTGGTCCTATGCCACATATCAGAATTTTCTTGGCTTTGGCATTGTTTTGAATTGCAAGCTTGTCTTCAACATTCCATTCTTTTCTTTCCATTGGGATTTTGGTGATTCCATCAGTTGCGGTTCTCATAGGTATGGTTGGGCCATCTAGAATTACTCCCCATAGATCAGAGTTTTCGCCAATAAGATGGTCCATCATACGATTTTTCTACCATCCATTATATTTGGCATTGAACAGTGGTGGTCGTGTTTGTGAAGCTCCCTCTTGTGGGGTAGGTGGTGCTACCATTGAGTCTTTTCAAGGTGTGAATCTTTTAACGAAAAGATCTGCTCTGATACCAATTGAAGAAACCTTACCCCAGAACAAGAACCAGGCTCTTGTAAGTTGCTTTTATGTAAAGACACAAACACTCATTGAATTAAAAACCTTCCTCACTCAAGGAAGGAAAAACCTCGCTTTATTAATTCAATTATAAGATTTTGTGATTACAACTCAATAATCAAAAGTCTTATCTCTACTACCTCCTCGATTGACTCCAATCGATCTCTCCAAAAGGCCAAACCCACCTTTTGTTACACCTCTTACTAACACTCAACCCTACAAAGAGCCAAACCCACCCTTTGTACAATAAACTATAAATTACAATCAACACAAAAACAAGACAAATAGTTCTACACGATAAAACCTTCTCACTCAAGAATGTTTTAAACGTAGCAATCCTATCACCCTTGAAGACTTCAATTTGATAAATAGTTCTCCCTTGTTCTCTGCGTGAAGTCGTGTTGTTTTCCTCTGCCTCGTGCTCTTCTTATAGAGTTTTTGCCTTGTACAATCCTTACTGATAAGGTAAGAAAGTTATGTTTAAACAAGGATTCTTTTTTAAATTAGAATCCTTATTATACACAACTTCCTTCCTTAATAATATATTTAAGGTTTTCCTTATTTGTATTAACTTGTACCTTTAATATATTATTTTGGCTTTTACAAATGACTCTATTTTACTTGGTCTTGGACTCTAGCTTGACGTCTTTTGCTGCGTTCATTTGCTACTGTTCTTTGCGCTTTTTGTCTATCATCAAAATGAATTATCGATTCTATCACATTCTATCAGACTTTAATTAGAAAATTTTTTTATGTGATTTTATTATAATTTTTGTTTAAGATTTTAGTATCATCACACAACTCATATTTTGTACTATTTTGTTCGGAAGCACCTTCGGTAGATGTATTTTGGTTGGACAAAAAAAATATTTAGAGGACAAGTTAATTATATACTTGTATGAATATTTTACCAGAAAAATGAAAAAATCAAGGTTTATTAGTTTTTTTTTAATTTATAAAATTACAACTTTTGTTTGATATTTGAAAAAAATGAACCAAACCGAAAAATTGCGAAGTTGAAAACCCCCAAGTTTTATAATTTGATTTATAAATTTAAAATACTGACACAAATAATTTAATTTGATATTCAAAATAAATCAATCTGATGATCATGAATCCCTACATATTCTTATCTTAGAAAGAGTGTTCAATTAATGAATTAACGTTTTACAATACAACACTTAATATATGACACAACTAACATAAAAATGGGTAATTGCTTAGTAAAAATGAGTCAATGATGATTTATATGTCAACTAGTATTTGAAATATCTATTCAACACTTACTAGTTGATACATTTTTTCCAACAACTCAATTTTCGCCAATCTCTTTTGCTTCTCAAATTCGAATTGGAACTATAGTAGAACTTTAAAGTTTATCAAGTCACAAAACTATAATTATGAAATATATTCTATCCCAATTTAACATAAAATAATAAAAATAAATTAACTAACTTATATCAATAACAACATATAATCTACTATATATATAGGGAGATAAGGGAGCAAACCAAGTTTTTGTAATAAAATATAATGGCATTATAATAACATAAAAATAACAAATTTGAGAAGAGATGGAAAATATAGAACAACATATATCGTGTAATCATTAATATGCATTAATTATCTAAATTAATTAGAAATTAAAATGGGCGTAAACGCATTTAAATAAATTGTAGTTATTTTTGTGAGTGTTTAAATTGCAATTGTATTTGTGGATGTTTTTAATTAAATAAAAAAGAGGAGAAACACCATAAAATGCTTTTGAAATTAAAAACGAAAGACAAAGAAGGTAAAAGAATAATACTTTGTAATATTGCTTACATTAGGTTATTAAAGATAAATAACTTAATAAATACTAGGAGAAGCTTTCTAAAAACACCAAATCAACAACTATATGAGAGACCAAAAAATGGTATATAGTATAATATAGGATAGCAAAAACATGACAAGAGAAGGTGTTAATTAGATAGTTTTGTTTGTTGGGATGTAAACGGTAGCTTCTCATCAGATTGCGATGAAGTGACCATATTGCTTTTCAAAATTTTATCCCAATTCAATTTTTTTTAACTTATCAATGAACTTATGAGACAAAACTACACAAAAAGTTTCTCCTTCTTTTCTCAAATTCATCCATTCTCCTTCTGATGTTGACATTATTCCTCTATCAATCAATTCAATTCAACAAAAGGGAGAAGAAAGATTTGTCTTTCTCTTGTACTATATTTATAAATAGTATTGCATGATTATCTTTTAACTCTGCTGGTTTCATAAATTTAGCTATTTTTATAGATTATCTACCATAATTAATGTTTGCCTTTTATAGACATATTTTTGTTGAAGGAAGCTTATGGAACTTGTTCGGTGAAGCTGTCTGACGAGTTAGAGTTTGAGTTGCACTAGGAATAGACTACTCAATCCTAATTTATGTACAAGTCTATACTTCGTACGACTAGTATAAGGTGTATATATTATATTTGTGTTGTATTCGGATTCATAGTGTAGCTAGTATAGGACTCTTCTCCTATATAAGGAGTATGTAACTCAATCATTCATTTATTAATACAATCCTTGACTCTTCACATATCTATGAGAATTCTACATGGTATCAGAGCAATAAAGCTTTTTTGCTCTTTAACGCATTAGATCAAAAAAAACAACCAAATTATCAAACTGCAATGGCCCCTTTAACCAACACTCTTTCGACCTCTTCACTTTATTACCTTATTTGTCCTGCTCCATTAAAATAAAGCCGACGAACTATCTTCTATGGAGGACACTAATGACTCAGTTGATTCAAGTGATGAGATTAGCCTATATCATCATAGAACAACGTAAAGGGACCTGTTCCACTGGAAAGACTACTGAGAAAACTATAGCAGGCGAGAAGGGTGCAGAAGATAGCAACATTATTGATGAATGGGAGGAGAAGGACGTGTTACTAAGGAGCTGGATATTAGGCACCTTGACAGAAGAAGTCATGTAATTGATCGTAGGTTGCTCAACTACCAAAGAGATGTGGGAATGCTTAGAAGAAGCATATCTTTAAGCAACAAAAGATACAGAGTTCCAGCTTAAGCAACAACTGCAAAGTGTGAAGTTAGGAACCAAACCAATTGATTAATACAATAAGAAATTCAAAGGCATATGTGATGGCCTTGCAGCCTTTCACAAGCTTGTCAATGAGGATAACAAAGTGAATTATTTTGCTAGAGTTCTAGGTCTTAAGTACAATACCTTTAGAACTGTCATGTTAGGTAAGATACCGTACCCTACTTTTAATCAATTTATTAATGCTCTTAGGGGTTTTGATATGAAGGAAGATGAAAAAGAAGAGCCTCAACAAAATCATAACATGGCATTCTCTGCCCAAAGAGGCAGGGGAAGAGGAAATTACTCTCAAAGAAGAGGAGACAGTAATTTTAATTCTAGTGAAAGAGGCTTTATGCCTGTTGGAGGTAACAGGTTCTTATAACAACAGAAATTGACCTGGTCCTCAGAACAGTCCTTCAAGTCGATGTCATGAAAGGAATAATTCTGATCTGTGTCAAATTTGTGGTAGGAATAACCATACTTCTCTTAAGTGATTTTATAGGTGGGATTACTCTTACCAAGCTGCATATGACCTACCACAAGCATTATTGCTACTAATCTTCAAAACACTAATGATACCTTGTATGTGGACTCAGGAGCAAGTAGTCATGTGAAACATAACTCATGTATCCTAACTGATCTTAAGCACTATAATGGATCAAATAAAATTATTCTTGGGAATGGATCAAAGTTAGACATAACACATGTTGGGAACACGTCCAGATCAGGTAAATTAAAGGAAGTTCTTGTAGTCCCTAAGATTAATAAGAATTTACTCTCAATTAGTAAGATTGCAAAGGATAATTGTTGCACTCTTGAATTTGATGAAACTAACTTTGTTATAAAGGAAAAGAATAAAAGGACACTGCTGGCCAGGGTAACTAAAACGAATGGACTCTATGCTTTTGAAGATAACAATTTCTATACTTTAATTGTTGCATACGATTGGAACACGTCAGACAACATGTGGCATACTAGATTAGGACATCCTAGTTTGAAGTTTTTAAAGTTTTTGAATAGTAATAGTTGCATCAATGTTAGTAGTTGGAATTAAATGCCTACTGTTTGTTCTAGTTGTCAGTTGGGAAAGAGTTGTAAACTTCCTTTTGGTTTGAGACATAAAAATCAGAAAGAACCTTTGTTAAAAACCCATTGTGACTTATGGAGACCTGCTCCTGTCGAATCTTCCAAACATATGAAATGTTACACCGTTTATATTAATGATCACACAAGATGTATATGGATTTAACCACTGAAAAAAAACTCTGCATTCTTTGAGGTCTTTCTAAAGTTTCATAAAATGGCGGAAAAACAATTTTCTAAAGAGGTTAAGATTTTTAAGTGTGATAGAGGGGGTAAATTTATCCAAACAGACCTTATTCAGCATTTGGTAGATCAGGTCATTGTAAGATATGTTTCATGTCCTATCACACCTGCTCAAAATGGAGTTGCTGAGATAAAACATAGGCATATTGTGGAGACTGTCCTCGCTCTACTACTTCATGCTAATCTACACTTGTTTTTATGGGTTGAAGCTTTCCTCACTGCAATATTTCTCATCGATAGATTTCCTTCATCAGTCCTAAAAATGATGACTCTATTTTTTAAGTTGTATGGGGAACAACCTGATTATAACAGTCTAAAAGTGTTCGGGTGTAGATGTTTTTCTATATATCAAGGGCAATAATAAGTTCAGTCCAAAGACCTATCCTTGTGTGTTCATTGAGTACATCAGCTTAAACAAAGGATATAGATGTTATCATCCCTACACAAGAAGATTTTACATATCTAGACATGTTGTGTTTGATGAAAACACATTACCTTATGTGTCTTCAAAGCAATCTCAGACTAACATTGATGTCTCACCTCACCTTGCTACATTTATTGAACTTTCTCTAAACTGCAGACACATGATAATTGTGATTCAGGGGAAGTACAGGCTGCTAGTCCACAAATTACTAGTGATAATGTTGTTACACCTCATGTACTCATTGATGATGAGAGTTTTATTGAACTCAGAGGCACATGATAATATGTTGAGGAACAGGTTGAGGTTGATGATCCATACAGTAGTATTGAAAGTCTAGCTGCAGATTTTGAATCTGCCAGCTGAAGTGAGGAATAGGTTGTGCTTACAGGTCCAGCCAATGATCATTATCAAACAACCACTTTTGTTGATGTACCAGTTGACCATCAACTTGACGATGCTACACTCCAGTCCACTACCTTGGGTGATGTACCAGTTAAGTTATTTCCTGCACCAAAAGGGCATCATATGATCACCAGGAACAAGGAGAAGGAACAACACTTGTCACTTGTTGCTCGCAGCAGCACAAAATTTGTGAAAGAACCAAATTCTACTAAGGAAGCACTAAAATCACCTCATTGACTTGCAACAATGCAGGAAGAGATTGATGATTTACATACTAACAAGACAAGGATTTTCGTGCCCAAATCTCCTAGTATGAACTTGGTTGGATCAAAATGGGTGTTCAAGACAAAATCAAAAGCTGATGGAACAGTAGATAGATACAAGGCCAGACTTGTGTCAAGGGTATACTCGCAGCTTGAAGGGATAAATTTTGAAGAAAAATTCAGTCTTTTGGTTAAATCAACAACTATTAGGGTTGTTCTATCCATTGCTGTTAGTTCGAAGTAGAAACTTAAACAACTCGATGTCAAAAATGTCTTTCTCCATGGCTTCTTACAAGAGGAGGTTTACATGAGTCAACTTCCTGATTTTATTAATCGCCAGTATCCTCAGCATGTATGTCTGCTTAAAAAGGCATTGTATGGTCTTAAACAAGCCCCAAGATCTTGGTTTGATAGGTTTAGCATGGATCTCTTACACCTTGGCTTCACTTGTAATAAGACTGACCCTTCCTTATTTACTTTGAAAACTCACCAAGGCAAAATATTTCTCTTGTTATATGTGGATGATATTATTGTCACACGAACTAATCCATTTAATGTCTCAGAGTTGTAACTACAACTTGGGAAGGAGTTTGCCATGAAAGATCTTGGCCATTTACACATATTTCTTGGAGTTGAGGTTAAGTATTTTGATGGGGGCATCCACTTAAGCCAGAGTAAGTATGTTGTTGAGCTGCTAAACAAGGCTGAAATGACTTTTCCAAAGACAATATCCACTCTTTTGGCGCAAAATCATGGTCTACATGAAGCTGTGCGAAATCTGGTTAAAGCATCTTTTCACAGAATGATAGTAGGGATTATTCAATACTTGACTCTCACAATACCATATTTTACTCATTCTCTGAAATTAGCAAGCCAATTTAAGCAAAATCCAAACAATGCACATCTTCAAGGGGTGAAAAGAAATCTCAGGTACATCAAAGGCACTCTGCACTTTGGACTTAGACTATTTCACAATCACCATGTAGGTTGTATGGGTACTCTAATGCAGATTGGAGAGGTTGTGCCACCACTAGGAGATCCACTACGGCCTATAGCATATACCTAGGTGCAAACTGTATTTCTTGGACCTCCAAGAAACAGTCCACAGTTGCTCGTTCAAGTGCTGAAGTGAGTATAGAGCACTTGCCTCCAGTGCATCCGAGATGACATGGATCATGTATCTACTTCATGATCTTGAGGTGTTTCTTCGATCTGTATCTACATTGTATTGTGACAACATGAGTGCTTTGTAAATGACAGTTAATCGAGTTATGGATGCTAGAACTAAACATGTTTAAATGGACTATCATTTTGTTCGTGAGAAGGTGGCTAGAGGACAACTTGTTACTCAATTTGTGAGGTCCAAGGATCAGCTAGCAAATATTCATACAAAATCATTAACCAAATAGGTTCTTGCTGAGTTTTGTCGCAAGCTAGGAGTTACAGTTCCTCCACTCACTAGCTTGAGGGGAATTGTTGAAGGAAGCTGATGGAATAGGTCAAAGGAACAGGTTCGGTGAAGTTGTCTGACGAGTTAGAGTTTGAGTTACACTAGGACTAGACTACTCAATCCTAGTTTATGTACAAGGCTATACTTTGTACGACTAGGATAAGGTGTATACATTATATTTGTGTTGTATTAGGATTTCTAGTGTAGCTAGTATAAGACTCTTCTCCTATATGGGAAGTATGTAACTTAATCATTCATTTATTAATACAATCCTTAATTCATCACATATCTGTGAGAATTCTACAATTTTTACACTACATATCACAACAGGGTGTTTGAATTGACTTAAAAATTGGTCAAATACAAAAATGATTTCAAATAACTTTATGAACTATTTGGTAAGGTTAAAATCACTTGAAATAACTTTTAAAAAATCGAAGTTATTAGTTTATTTCGATTTACAAATTTATAAATTTGACACAAAAAATTTGGTTCGATAATTGAAAAAAATGAACCAGCCCGACAAAATTCGAGGTTCAAAACCCCCAATTCTAATAACTTGGTGTATAAATTTAAAATTTTAACATAATAGTTTAATTTGATATTTAAAAAATCTGAACCAATCTAATCAATTACACCCCACTTACAAGAATTGATATTCTTATATCAAAAGGAGTGTTCAATTCATGCATTAACCTTTTACAATACAACACTTACTAAAAATAGGTAATTACTTCTAAAAAATGAGTCAATGATGATCCACTTATAATTTCATTTGTACTTGTGGATGTCATAAATTAAATAAAAAGGAGCACAAACTCTCACACCCTGAGCCTACAGCCTGGGTGGGACTGACACTCGGTGACCAATGATGGCCTCGAGTGGACCCTTGGTCTTGCTTAGCTCAGTGGAAGATAGAAGTCACACTTATAATGATAAAAGAACTTATCTCAACTGCATAACAAAATAATTGGAAATGTCTTAAAGATGTAAACATTAAACATGGAAAAAATGGCAGCCCAAGTCTTTAACATAAGAATGAAAATGTAAATACTACTAAACTACTAACGGTCTATGAAGCAGCCAAAATGGACAAACTCCACAAAATCCTATTGAACTAACTAAAAAGCAATAAAAGATGTCCTCCGGAAAGCAATGAGGCTCACGAACTGACTCCGGAACACTCAACTGGATCAACGGTGCGCTGGATGTCGATCCTCGTTACCTGCATCTGCATCATAATACGATGCAGGCCAACTGGAATTAGTACATTGAATGTATGAGTATGAAAGTTGGAATGTTAATACCACTTAGGCTAGAAAGAAATTATGAAAGAAACACTTACATTGGCTCTTCTCAACTCATGAATACTTACTAAACTCATTTCATTATAACGCAGACTTAAACAAGTGCAGTATGAAGAAAAGTTGTTTACAAACATGTTATAAACTTTGTGTGTATGCAAACATACAATAAACTCTTGAGTGTATTAAAAGTATACTGAACTAATGTATACGAAAATACAATAACTTCTATGGGAGTTTCTCTAACCGACAATCATCATATAAAAGCTATAGTGATGAAACAACGATCTACCTCACGCTGTTAGCATATCCGACACACGTCCAAAGGTGTAAGACCTGAACTGCCTAATGGATCCATTAGTATAATGTGAAACGAGTTCATCTAAAAAGTATGAACCTTTTATACAATGGTGACTACATGTTTATGGGGTTGTGAGTTGTCTGAACTCTCCCCTATATTGGTGCTCAATACTACTCGGAAAAATATGCTAGCTCTTATGTTTTAAAAACATATTGATTCCGTGGTTTTTAGATTAGTACTCAAAATACTTAGCTCAAAGCTATTTTGGAAATCATAGTTTCCCTAATTGCTTGTTTTAAAAAGCTATAGTTCTTTTCTGAAAACATTCTCTAAGGCTCCTTAGAAATCAAACTTTCCTTAAATGTTAAGACATTTCAAGTCACTTTGGGACTTAGTCCCCTTATACCTTTAAGGAAAAGAACTTCAACTTCACTCTTTACAGAACTCAAAACTTAAGTCTTAAGACAAAGTTAAAATGTTAGTAAAAGACTAATGAAAACTTGAAATGACTCCTCTCACTTGACTCCTGATTTCTCTTAACTTTAATTCTTAACTGCTCTTGACTTGAATCTGACTGATACTGAATTGAATTATGGATTCAAGGAATAAGATTTATGTTTTGAAAAACCTCATAATGTTTAGGAATGATTCTAGGTAGCTAAGCATGAGAAAAATCCGAAAATCAAATTTGAAGGTGGGTCCGCGACGCGAAGGTATAATTTATTCTGATTCTTAATGTCTTTTGAGGCAGAACACCTCGTTAAGATCCCCGATGCGGAGCAGAAATTTTGATTAGGGAACATGTCACGCGACGGGCTCTTATGTCCATATTTCGCTCATTGAAATTTTTTCTTCATTTTTCTTCCTCAATTCACCCAAACTCGGTTCTTTTTCTGAAATCTCTTTTTTATGTAGATACCCAAAAAATGTACCTAAGAACCTAACCCGAAATGACCCCATAATGCGTCGTAACGAATTCAAAAACTTCACAACTCAGGCAATTCAAGAACAACACATGAATTCAAGAAAAGGGTATCAAGATATCAATATTCTAATGATTTTATGAGTAATCCATACTGAAATAATATACTTGGCACGTGGGAGAAAGATTTCAATGTTATGAGAGACTTACATACCCATTTGAAGCAAGTCTCTTAGTAAAAACACCAATATTCTTTGTTGGTCTTGATGATTTTGCCCTTTTTCCCTTCTTCTTTTGTCTTCTCCTTTCCCCTTAGCCTAGCGTGAAAATTCTAATTTTCTAAAACTGACCAAGTTTAGTTTTGACCAATATTAAACTCCTAAAACTAGAATAAATAATAGGGTAGCTAAAATACTAAAATACCATTGAAAATCTCGGATTGGACATTTTCTTAATTTAACATCCCAACTTCCAAAAGGCGTATCTCCCTCATACGATATCAAAATTATGCGAACCCGGCACTGTTCGAAAGATCTTTCCAGGGGCTTTCCATCCATAACAAGAAATACCTATAAATCATCCTAATCTAGAATTAATGGTCGTTTTAATATGACTAAAAATCCCTTTTTATCCTTAGTTAATTTCCCAAATTTCCTTATACTTTTCAAAATTAACTATTTCAAGATTTTACACTTCCTTCTAGTTCTTTGTAGTTACGAGATGTTACAATATCTACCCCTTGGAACATTCATCCTTGAATGAGGTCACTTCTACAATGCTTAGGGTGGTAACATCTAGTTCAAACACCCAACAAGAAAATGACACAAATAACATACTTACGCATAATTTAGATAGTACTAAGAAGAAAATTAGTACCTTGGTCTGCATTTTCTCTGGATTCAAAGATGCGTGGGTATCTCCTTTTCATATCCTTCTCAGCATTCGAAGTAGATTCTTCAACAAATTGGTTCCTTCAAAGGACTTTGACTGATGCAACTTTTTTTTTCCTCAACTAGCGAACTTGGCAATCTAAAATCTCAACTTGAATTTCTTCATAGGATAAGCTATTTTTAATTCCAACATTTTCAGTTGGTACAGTCAATGAAGGATCACCCATGAACTTTTTCAACTTAGAAATGTGAAGCACTGGATGAACTGCTGCTAACTCTTGTGATATCTATAACTCATAAGCTACACTGCCAATTCTCTTGGAATTCTATAAGGTTCAATATATGGGGGACTAATCTTCACTTCTTACAAAACCTCATAACACCCTTCATGGGTGAAACTTTAACATATACCCAATCATCCACCTCAATCTCCTATGGTCTTGTCCTCACATCTATGTAGGACTTCTGATGACTCTGCACCGACTTCAGTCTCCCTTGGATCACCTTCACCTTCTCCATGTCTTGATGAAATAGATCTGGTCCTATCAACCTTGATTTACCCACTTCGAACCACACAATAGGAGATCTGCATTTTTCACTCATAAAGAGCTTCATATGGAGTCATTTGGATGTTCGAATGGTAATTGTTGTTGTAAGAGAACTCTATGAGAGGTAGGTGATCATCCCAAAGCTCTTAATATATCTTATAATATATGGATAGTACGCTCCGCTTGTCCATCCTTCTGAGGATGAAAAACATTGCTTAAGTTCACTTTTAAACCCAAACCCTTCTGGAAACACTTCCAGAACTGCGCAGTGAATTGTGTGCCTCGATATGAAATGATTGAGAATGGGACTCTGTGAAGTCTCACAACCTCCTAAATGTATAACTTCACATAATCCTCTGCCGAATAAGTGGTCCTTACCGGCAAGAAGTGGATTGATTTTGTAATTCTATCAACAAATACCCAAATTGAATCATTTTATCTTTGAGACCTTGGCAACCCTGTGCTGAAATTCATGTTAATCATCTCCTACTTCCATTTCGGAAGTTATATATTTTGAGCCAAACATAATGTACTTTGGTGTTCCACTTTCACTTGTTGGCAATTGGGCATTTGGCAACAAATACAGCAATGCCCTTCTTCATGCCTTTCCACCAATATACCTTTCTCAAATTTGGCACATGTTTGTGGAAACCAGATGAATGGAATATCTGGAGCTATGAGTTTCCTCCATGATCCTCTCCTGGAGTCTATCCACCCTAGGTACACACAAACTACCTTGATACTTCTTCAAACCATCTCTCTCTTATTCAAAAGCTAAAACTATTTGCTAATAAACATTTTCCTTCAAGTCATGCAAAATGGGGTATTGGTCTTGCTTCTCTTTCACTTCTGACACTAGTGATGACTTAGCCCCATTGGTCACCACTATCCCTTCTTCTGTGGAATATATAAGTATGACTCCCAGGCATGCAAGTCTATGTACATCCTTGGGTAACAACCTCTTCTCTTCTTTAACATGGTGGTACTACCCATAGACAACCTCATTAAGGCATCAACAACCATATAAGCCTTACCTAGGTGGTAAAAAATACTCATGTCATAATCCTTGAGTAATTCTAACCACCTCTCCTGTCAGAGATTGAATTGTTTCTGGTAAGCTCTTGTAGGAGTGAATATGTCAACATGAACACCATACTAGTAGTGACGCCATAATTTCAATGCATGAACTACAACAACAAATTCTAAGTAATGTATTGGGTAATTCTTCTCATGAATTTTCAACTATTTGGAGGCATAAGCTATAACATTGTCATTCTGCATTAATACACAGCCTACACCAACTCTTGATGCATTAGAGTACACCACAAAACCTTGAGTACCTTCCGGTTTAAGTCAAAATTAGGATAGTAGTCAACTTGTTCTTTAATTTCTGATGTTTTTCTCACAAGCTTCAGACCATTGAAACTTGATTGTTTTCTGAGTCAACTTTGTCAAAGTAGACAAAATGGATGAGAAATAATCTACAAATATTCTACAATAACCAGCCAAACCAAAGAAACTCGTAATATCAGTTGGTGATATGGTTCTAGGCCAGTTCTACACTGCCTCAATTTTCTGGGTATCAACTCTAATACCCTCACCGGAAACTATGAACCAATAATACAAAAAACTCAAGCCAAAACTCACACGTAGATAACTTGGCGTACAACTCTCTATCCTTTTAAGTCTGAAGAACTATTCTAAGATGACTAGCATGGTCTTCTTCATTTCTTTAATATATTAGTATGTCATCAATGATGATGATAACAAACAAATCTAAATAAGGTTTGAAAACTCTATTCATAAGATCCATGAATATTGCAGGGGAATTGGTCAAACCGAAAAACAAGACCAAAAACTCATAATGCCCATATCTGGTCCTAAAATTGTCGTTGGAATTTCACATTCCCTAACTTTCAACTGATGGTAGCCTGATTTGAGATCAATTTCTGAGAAGCAAGAAGCACACTGAAGCTGGTCTAAAAGATTATTTATCTATGGAAGAGTATATTTATTCTTTATGTTCACCTTGTTCAGTCGGAGGTATTTTATACACATCCTAGGGGAACTATCTTTCTTTCTAACCAACAAGACCGGAGTGGCCAAAGGTGAGACACTAGGTTGAATAAAGCCTTTCTCTAAAATGTCTTTTAACTGCTCTTTTAAATCTTTCAACTCTGTTAGTGCCATTCTATATGGCAGAATAGAGATGGGTGAGTATCTTGATGAAGATCTATACTGAAATCTCTCTCTCTCTCAGGAGGGACTCCAAAAAGACCATCTCGAAAGAATTCTGGAAACTCTTTCACTACTAGAACTGATTGAAAAGGAGGCATCTCAACACTAGAGTCATTAACTCGGACTGAGTGATAGACACGCACCTTAGAAACTAACTTCCCCGCCTTAAGGTACGAAATAAATCGACCCTTAGGCACTGCTGAACTGCTTTTCCACTCTAAGGTTGGCTCATTCGAAAACTGAAACTTCACTATTCGAGTCCTACAATCAACTGAGGCATAATAGAGATGAAGCCAGTCCATACCAAGAATGACATCGAAGTCTATCATGTCTAACTCAACTAAATCAGCCATTGTACTTTTGTGACTGGCGGATATGGGACAATCACGATAGACTCTTTCTATTAGAATGGATTCACCAACAGGTGTGGAAACACTGAATGGTTCACTAAGTTGCTCACGAATAATGTCAAAGTTCATGGCAACATATGGAGATATAAAAGATAAAGTTGATCCTAGATCTAGCAATGCATAAGTAGTAAAGTCAAAGACTTGAATCATACCAGTGACAACGTCTGGAAAATTCTCATTTTCTTGTCGATTGTTGAGAACATACAAGCGGTTTGTTCCTCCGCTAGAACTTATGCCCTAGGTGTAACTTTGTTTGGTGGAGAAACTGATGAAGACTGAGCTTTGTTTCCCCCATTACCACCGCCTTCCTTGTTCTTTGGACACTCCCTCATGAAATGCCTGGTATGACCACACTTGAAGCAACTCGTGGATCCCTCACATCAAACACTAGATTGATTTCTACCACACTTGGTGTAGGCAGGAGGCTTACTGCCTCCTTGCGCCACACTACCCGATGAATATGCAGGCTTAGCTCGGGAGTTCTGACCATGATGCTCAACTCTGTCTCTGGGCGCAAGTGCACTAGCAAATGATGGTGTAGGCCTCTTTTGTTTCTGAAACAGTGGCCGATTCGAACCACCTTTCTGCTGCCCAGACTCATTTCTAGTCTTAGCCTTCTTGTTTCTGTACTCTTGTCGGTCCCTTAACTTTTCCTCCTATACCTGTTGTACGTAGATCATCAACCTCGAAATATCCATCTCCAATAATCATTGCAACTCTGCCTTCTTTTCTTGATGCCCAACCCAAGCCATTAAAAAAACAAGCTCATTCAGCTTCTCATATCTTTAACCATTTTAGAAGCATAGTGAGACAGTTGGGTGATGAAAAGAGCTAGAGGGTATATGAGCTTTAGGGATTCATCTCTAAAAGAGAAATATAAAAAAACAATAATTTTTAAAAAAGGGATAAGTAAAGAGGTAAAAAATGTGAGTAATAGAAGCGGAAAATAAAGAACCTCAATAAAAAAAAATAAAAGAAAAAAGAACGTACTAGACTTTAAGAACAAACAAAATAATGAAAAAATAACAAAACAGAAAGAAGAACAAAAACAAACAAAAAAATAAAATATATATAATGTTTTTTTGTAAGGGAAGGAATAAAAACTAATTTCTAAAAAAGGTTAAAAGAACATAAGCAAAAGAGGAATAGAATACCTGTCAAAAAAAATGAAGCATAATAATAATAAAAATAATAATAATAATAATAATAATAATAATGATAATGATAATAATAATGATGATAATAATAATTTTAAAAAAAAATTAAAAAAAAAAGTAAAAAGGAAAAGGAATATAATAATACAGATACTAATAAAGAAGAACTAAAAAAAGTATCTCTTAATTTTGATTTGTTTTGTTTGAGTAAACTTATGTGTATCAAAGGAAGCGGGATTTAAATAAATTTTTAGGCGAATAAATATATGTATTCAATGTTGGATTTTAAAAAGGTGTGAATGGAAAATGAAGAGTTGCGACTTGACTTTTATGAAGAGTTGTGACTTTTATGAAATATTGCGACTTTTATGAAAAGTTGTGACTTTTATGAAAATTTGCGACTTTTATGAAAAGTGGCGACTTTTATGGAAAGTTGTGACTGTTATGAAAGGTGACGACCTTTATGAAAGATTGTAACTTTTCCAAAGGTTTGTGACTTTTCCGGTAAGGCACAATAAGAACCTTTTCGCACTATCCTTTGTTTTCTATAAATTGAGGGATTTCCTCTCATTTTAAAAAGAATTTATGGACTTCTTCTTCAACTACTAAATCTAGTATTCTAAGTGTACTTTACTGTGGTTGAATGGTTCGCAGACACCGGAGTTTTTGGTATCTATACTCTGGTGATTGAGATCATTTTACCCTCGGAGGTCATATTCCAAATCAAACCTCGGATACTAGAGGGGAATAATTTCCTTAAGGGGACACTGTGAATTCAGTGGACTTGATCTTTTTCCTATTAAAAATTGTCCAGATTCTGGTACGTGTTTTACAAACTTTAGATTTGTGAATTAATTTCAGTTCTTCTATTCTTTTATTCTTCACTGGTTCATTAAACTTGGTAACTTTGTGTTTCTGCAAAATTTGTTGGAATCAATAAGATTCTTTAGACACGTATTAACAACAATTCTTATTTAAGAAAAATATTTCGTATATTATTTTAAAAAAAATTGTTTCTGATTCTAGTTTCGCTACTAGTTTTAATTTTCTAGTTGTGAAAATGGTCTTAAACTTTGTTTTCTTACAAAGATGTTCAAAGTTTTGTTCTAAGTATTTTTGGAATACAAGATGAACAACAATCTAAAGGAAATTATTATGTTGTTAGTATTTTTTTTGTATTCTACTGATTGAGAGAATCTGATCATGGAAGTAAAAGATAAATGCATTACTTCTCCATAATTCCTGCTTTGTTTTAGCAAAGTCGAAGTGAGAATGTAACAAAAAAAATTTATGGTACTCCGTTTAAAGATTACCAGGTAACCTTCTTATTAAATTATCTAAGGAGGAAAATAGTTTCTAAGAGTAATCATCTTTGATTTTTTATTTTTCTATTTTGTGTATCTTTGTAAAAAGATTTGCAAACCATATGTTGTGGAATGAATTTTACTTCGTAGATATTGTTGCTTTTAAAATTCTTTAGTTTGCAAAATGAGAGATGCATATTTTTGTTTGATAAAATAGTATGTCAAATTGTTATAGTTGGAAGACTATTTGATAAGAAAAACATTTCTATGTGAAAAAGAATATGTCTTATTCTATTTGGAGAAAAAAAAGACTTTTGTAGTTTTGTACTCCATGAGAAATGTTAGTGTGTCTGATTTTTGTAGGTTAAAAACTTTTGTGGTTTTATATTCTGAATAAATTGGACTCTGCAGTTGGTTTGAAGAATATGAAAACTTCACATAATAAGTCAGTGTTTTACTTTTGATTTTCTATAAACTTCAATGTAACATAGAAATAAATTGTACAATTTTGTTTTGTCCTTATTGTTAATATTTAAAATACTAAGTGGCACGTCTATTTATGATAGAGAAAAATTACCAGTGACTTAGAATTTGTGATTTTGTGTCTCTATGGGATGAAGTTTGACATTGTGTATACATTGTCAAATAGAATTGCAGCACTATAATTCTTTCGTAGAATAATGTTTCCAACATTAAAACATGTGGGAAAACTATTTTCAAATACTTGAAAAATATTTTTGAGATCACATTTGAAATGTGGGGGTTATTTACTTATGATTAGACTTGGTGTCTAATTTAACTTTGGAACAAAAGATATGAAATTCAATGATACTTTTGTATTATGTTATACCCACAAAATTCTTGGAGTATATTTGGTATTGTGGTTGTTGAGTTTCTCTATTACTAGTATACAGTGTGACTAGTATGAAACATCCAAAATATATATATATACTTGTTCAAAATAATTGTATTCTTTTATGGAAAAAAAATCACTTAAAATGTTGTGATTTTTTATGAAAAGATATGTCTATTATAATAAAATTATTTGCATAGACATAAATATTGGTGAATAGTCATTTGTTATGTTTTTGTAAAAATAAAATAACGGTTGGACTATATTGTCTTTATTGAACCCGATGAAACTTTGTTCGTAGGTAGTTCTATAACAATAAAATTGAATGTTATGGAAATGTCCTTCTGAAAAGGATATTTGACAATCTAAACAATGTTTATATCACACAAAATTGTAAGAAATAGGAACAAAATATTAGAGAGGAAAAAGCTACCTCGCGAAGAGCTTTTCAAACTCAATGTTTTTATTTGTTCTTACATGCTTGAGTCAATGTTTGTGACATGAACACTTGGGGCATGTCAATTACAAAACCTTGTAAGAAAAAACGGATCAACTTAGAAGTTTTGCCTAACTTTGAGTGCAATAAATAAAAATGTCAAGTTTTTGTGGTATCTAAGTATGTTGAGCATTCTTATAAATCTGTTGAAAGGAATTCTAATCCCTTAGAATTGATTTACACTGACATTTATGATATGAAGTTAACACCATCTCATGGTTGGAAAAAATATTTGTTACTTTTATTGAGAATTGCATTAGAAATGACTATGTCTATTTTCTAAATGATAAGGATGAAGCAATAGAAATGTTTAGACAATGTAATATCGAAGTTGAAAATCAGTGTGAAAAAATATATAAGAAGTGATCAGAATGGAGAGTATAAATCTGTAGAAATATGTTTGGAAAGTGATATACATCAGACTATTGACATATTCACCTCAATCTAATGAAAAAACCGAATGTTGAAAGAAATGATGGATGCATTATTTATAAGTTCGGGTTTACACAAAACTTGTGTGGAGGAACTATCTTTACATTAAAAGGGAACAACAAAAAGATGTCTTTTTAGAAAGAAAGCGATTTTGTTTGATCAGAATACAATCTTTTCCATATGATAAATGGAAAGGAAGGAAATCCAAATTGAAGTATTTCAAAGTGTGGGAGTTAGTCAAAGTCCAAGTTCCTATTTCTAAAAGAATTAAAATAGGACCTATGACTGTGGACTATAAAATTAGACTTGAGTAGTCTAGAGAAGGGTCTAAAAGGCCTAGGAAATGAAAAGGATAATGTACTTAATAAAGGGATTCAGAGGCTTAGTAAAATGTCAAAGGACATTTACTTCCTTCGCATATGATTTTGTAACATTTTCTGTGTCTTCTGTAGACTCATCCTTTGGAAAGATGGTGTCAATAAACATATTGAAAGTTAATTAATCTTCTTCAAGAAAATAAACTTTTGGGTTCAAAATGAATCTTTAGAAGGAAAAATAACAGTTGATGGAACTGTTGAAAAATATAAAGCAAGACTTTGTGTTAAAGGCTTTAGAAAAAAAATAAGATTTTGATCTTGTCGATATATATACTCGTTAGTAATTAGAATTACATCCATTCGGATGCAAAAAATTATTACTGTGGTATATGACCTCCAAATTCATCAAATGAATATTCTTAAATGTAGAATTGGAGGTAGAAATTTACATGGAACAACCCGAGGGTTTTGTGGTACCTGGTAAATAAAAGAAAGTATGTGAACTTGTTAAGTCACATTAGGGAAGCACCAACACAATGACATAATTCAATCAAACCATGTCGGCAAATGGATTGAAGAATGATGGAAGTGATAAATGTGCTCACATTAAAATCATAAGGTCATTGTTTGTTTGTATATTGGGGATATGTCGATCATCAATAGAGACACTAATGACATAAATGCTACTAAACGTATGCAATAAAGCAAGTGGAATGAAAATTATTGGAGTTGCTAATGCGATCTTAGATATAAGAATTCGTAGAACTCCATAATGTTTAGCATTTTCACGGTCTCATTGCATTGAAAAGGTACTTAACTAGTTCAAATATTTGAATGTCAATATTGTCAAGTGTCCAATAAATGTGAGCTTTGCATTTCAAAAGAGTGAAAACAGAAGTGACTCACAATTGGATTGTTCTAGATTTTGGGAAGCATGATGTATATCATATAGTGTGTGCGATCAGATATAGCATTTGCTATTTTAAAGTGAGTCGGTTCACAAGTTATCCCAAATAAATTCATTAGATGACAATAAATAGAGTTTTGGAGTATTTAAAATAATACTTAAAACTATATCTTGCATTATAACAATATCCAACTATATTGAAAGAAATAGTGATGCAAATTGAATCATCGGAAGAATGAAGCAAAATTCACGATTGGATATGTATTTACTATTGGTAGAGGAGCTGTCTTTTAGAAATATTTCAAAAGAGACATGTATTGCTAGCTCTACAATAATCTTTGAGCTAGGTGCTCTAGATAAGGTCGGTGAATAAGTTAAAAGACTCCGGAATTTCTTGATAGATATTTTATTTTTGCCCAAACCGTTGGCATTAGTATGCATACACTTTCACAGTCAAGATGCAATAGTTAGGGCATGGAGCATGACGTATAACGAAAAGTCTCGTCATATACGACATAGACATGATATTGTTACAAAACTACTCTCTAGTGGAATTATCAGAATTGACTATGTAAAGTCAAAGGATAATGTGTCGGATCAACTTACAAAAAGGCCTAACTAGAGAGAAAGTTAAAAAAATCATCTAAGGGAATGAATTTACGGCTTAGGACAAGTCATCATGGCGGTAACTCTATCTAGCAGACTGGAGATCCCAAGAGCTAGATTCAAGGAGAAAAACAAAGTTGTGAATGACGGTTCGGCATTGTCAATAAACTCAATCCATTCTCATGATGAAGACAATGCTCAGGACAAGGATACAACATTAAGGCTTGTTAATGAGTTAATAATGCTTAATGGTTTTAATGATTTGCTAAGTTTGGCAGTGTTGACCAAATAGTGTATCTACGCGATAACACGGTTAGAATCACCTATGTAAGTGTGAAGTGTAAGCCGCTTCAAAGAAGATGATTGTCAAAAGCCCATCTCTTTATACACTCATGAAACCAAGAGGTGTTCATGGCTAAAACGAACACAATCGTAAGAACCATAAATGGTAAAGAGTTAATTGTGTAACATATGGTTGTCTAGGTATACACCAAAGTTCGATGGTTCAAAGATATCGCATCTACCGATTAACCGAGTATATCCGACATATGTTCTCTACGGAAAGTCCAAGGGGAAACCTACTTATCCAGATGCAATTAATTCTTGCTTGTAAAGTACACATACTTGTCCGTTTCTTTGTCTTCGAGTCATTCCCCATTCATGCGGGAGATTGTTGGATTTTAAAAAGGTGTGAATGGAAAATGAAGAGTTGCGACTTGACTTTTATGAAGAGTTGTGACTTTTATGAAATGTTGCGACTTTTATGAAAAGTTGTGACTTTTATGAAAATTTGCGACTTTTATGAAAAGGTGTGACTTTTATGGAAAGTTGTGAGTTTTATGAAAGGTGGCGACCTTTATGAAAGATTGTGACATTTCCGGTAAGGCACAATAAGAACCTTTTCGCACTATCCTTTGTTTTCAATAAATTGAGGGATTTCCTCTCATTTTAAATAGAATTTATGGACTTCTTCTTCAACTACTAAATCTAGTATTCTAAGTGTACTTTACTATCGTTGAGTGGTTCGCTGACACCGGAGTTTTTGGTATCTATACTCTGGTGATTGAGATCATTTTACCCTCGGAGGTCATATTCCAAATCAAACCTCAGATACTAGAGGGGAATAATTTCCTTAAGGGGACACTGTGAATTCAGTGGACTTGATCTTTTTCCTATTAAAAATTGTCCAGATTCTGGTACGTGTTTTACAAACTTTAGATTTGTGAATTAATTTCAGTTCTTCTATTCTTTTATTCTTCACTGATTCATTAAACTTGGTAACTTTTTGTTTCTGCAAAGTTTGTTGGAATCAGTAAGATTCTTTAGACACGTATTAACAACAATTCTTATTTAAGAAAAATATTTCCTATATTTTTTTTAAAAAAATATCTGTTTTTGATTCTAGTTTCGCTACTAGTTTTAATTTTCTAGTTGTGAAAATGGTCTTAAAATTTGTTTTCTTACAAAGATGTTCAAAGTTTTGTTCTAAGTATTTTTGGAATACAAGATGAACAACATTCAAAAAACTAAGTCAAGTCATATACAAGTCAATAAAGTGATCGTGCTAGATACGGGGGATTGGAGGGGCGTCTTACACCTTCCTTTCGATCAATAGAATTTCTTACGCATACTTGTTCGTGCAGACCATAAAACAAAGAGTATATTTCCTTTTGATTAGAGATTTTAAAAAGGTGACTTGACATAGAAAAACTCAATTCAAGTGGCGACTCAAAAATTAAATAAATTCTTTTCAAAATGTCACTTCAATTGGAAAAAACTCTTTCCTTCATAAAACACTAATTCTGAGGAAAATATAGGGGTGTGACAAACATCACTTTCTAATGTCATTCATGGACCAAATGTTAGAATGTCTTATGGAAAGGGTTGGTATTGTTTTCTAATTGGGTATTCGGGCTATAATAATGATCGTCATACCTCTGGAATAGCAAGAGAAGACTACTTTCACTTGTCCTTACGACATACGTCTTCAAGAGGATGTCATTCTGGTTGTGTAATGCATCGATAACTTTTCAATGTTGCATGATATCGATGTATTTTTATATGGTGGAACACACTATCGAGGAATTTATGGATAATTTTTTTTTTGTGGTTGGTAACTCATTTGATGATTGCTTGGCTCATTTGGGTAAAGTTCTAAAACATTGTGAAGAATGCAATATTATGCGAAACTAGGAGAAATGTCACTTTATGGTAAATGAAGGCATAGTTTTGGGCCATAGAATTTTTCGAAGGGCATTGAAGTTGATATAACAAAGGTCGAGGTGATTGAAAGTTTAGCTTTGTCCATCTCTGTGAAAGGTGTTAAGAAGTGTTCTAGGGCATGCATATTTATATAGGAGCTTTATTAAAGATTTCTTGAGAATTACACACCTATTGTGAAAGCTATTCAAGAAGGAGATAAAATTTGAGTTTGATGATGCTTGTCTGAGAGCATTTGGGAAGATGAAAGAGAAGTTGACTTCGGCACTAATCATTATTTCACCGGATTGGGACAACCATTTGAAGTTGTGTGATGCAAGTGGGGTGGCACTTGGTGTAGTATTGGAAAAAAGGTGAGAGAAGATGCTTCATCCCATATATTATACGAGAAAAGCTCTAAATGTGGCTCAAAAAACTTACACAATCACCGAACTTGTATTTCTTGTTGTAGTCTTCACATTTGAGAAGTTAAGACCATATTCAAAGGCAAATCCGGGATTTAAAGGTTGTGGATGACGTATCACCATTAAATAGACATGTTTATTAAATCGACCAAATATTTAAATTATTTTATCCTTATAAATAGATATTTGGAATTGTTGTTCGGTTATTCATCTTTTCAATTTATAAAAACAATTGAATCAAAACAATAAATAAATAAATAAATAAATAAATAAATAACGAAAACTTGGCGCAATGAAAATATTTCCAACCATAACAAATTTAAAAGATCAATGAATTGATATGAAGTTTTAGTACAATTCTCATGTTGTCTTTAAATGCAGCATGCATTTTATCTTGTAATTTTAAATTCTTGATAAGATTTAAATCATCATATCCAAAACTACTTCTTTTTTCATATGCATTCAAATGATTAAGATAATAGAGCAAAGGATAATTTAAATTTGGCATTGAGTTTCAAAACTTTTGAGAAAAAGAAAAGGAAATTTTGAGGGAGAATATCTAAAACAAATCTTTATCATTATATAACCATAAATTATGCATAAGGAATATTACAAATGAGAATAGTTTCTAATAATAGAAAAGTAATGTTCTTTTGAAATAATCTAAAAAAGAAAGTGTATATCATAAATTTAAATTTAAATAGTAGTATTTTGTCATGCCTAAAATAAAAAAGGGGGGAAAAGAAGTCGATGAAGACAAATTTAGAAGTTTTATGTCATGCTAAAAAATATATGGTAAAGGATAAAATATCATAGATAACCATAGCCTAATGGTAATAGTAATTTAATCTCAACACATTGCAAGTTCAAATCGTGGTAGGGAACAATTTTTTTTTTGGAAACAAAAAAAATGCAGTGTAAGCAGAATCGATCCCGCATGTCAGGGGAGTAAAACTTGACCTTCCACCATTGGAACCATATGGTTCATTTGTTCTCTAGTTGCAAGTTAAATATATATATATACATATATATACATATATATAAAAGAAATTTAAACTGAGATCACTGGTGACGTGGCATCATCACGGCCATACATAGATCTGCTCCCTGATCCTATTTTCAGAGCACTAAAATCATTGTGCACACATGTATCTTATGGTAAAGAAGGATGTAAAACTAAGGTTGATTCGATGGGTGGGTACTATTGCTGCAAGAATTTGACTTTTGAGGTGAATGATAGAAAGGGGAAAGAAATCCAAGCGACTGATCACTTGTCCATATTAGATAAAGGGGCTATGTTGAAGTTGGATGATGGACTTAAGATAGATGATACGTTACTAATCGAACAGTTTATGGCTTATTAGTTTGATCTTATCCCATGGTTCGTAGATTTCGCCAACTACTTGGCAAGTGATCTGGTGCCGTCAGATTTGCCATTCCAACAAAGAAGAAATTCATGTCTAGTGTGAAGAAGTTTCTTCGAAAAAGAATCGTATTTGTTTTGTGTCTATACTAATGGGATTATTTGGCGTTGTGTGCCTGAGGTAGAGATGATGATTATATTAGAGGTGTGCTATTTATTCCTATTGATGGCCATCGTAGTGGTGTATGTACTGCTCATAAAATCTTACAGTGTGGGTATTATTCGCGTAACATCACCCAAGATGCTCATAATCTATCCAAGTCTTGTGATTCATGCCAAAGAGAAGAAGGTATCTCAACAAAACAAGAACTCCCAATGACTCATATTTTGGTGATTGAACTATTTGATATTTGGAGCCTTGTCTTTATGGGTCCGTTTCTGAGTTCGAATGGGATGACGTACATAGTTATTGAGGTTAAATATGCGTCTAAATGGGTGAAAGCTTTTGTGCTTTCAAATAATAAAGGGAAGAGTTTCGTCGCATTCCTAAAAAGAATATCTTCTTCTTATTTGGTAAACCAAGGGTCATTATTAGCGACGGAGGTTCCCACTTTTGTAATGATTTGTTCAATGACTTTATAGTGAATATGGTGTTTGTCACATTGAGCAACTGCCTATCATCCACACCCTAGCAGGCAAGATGAAGTTGTTAAATTGATAAATTAAGAAAATCCTTGCAAAGACTATGATTCCAAACAGAAATATTGGTCGAGAAAGCTTGATGATTCTCTATGGGCCTATGCACTGCATTCAAGATTCTTATAGGTATGCCTCCTTACCAACTTATTTTTGGGAATTCTTTTTACTTGCATGTAGAGCTAGAGCATAAAGTAATATGGGCACTCATGAAGTTGAAGCTAGATTGGGATGCCGCATCAAGACAAAGGTTGAATGAGCTTGATGAGTTTCTCCTAAAATCATATGAAAGTTCAGACTTATATAAAGAGAAGGTGAAGAAGTATCATGATCAAAAGATTGAAAAGCATGAGTTTTCTCATGGTGATTTGGTACTTATATTCAACTAAAGGTTGTGCTTATTTCCTGGCAAGCTCAAGTCTAAGTGGATGGGCATATTCAGAGTGGTACAAGTGTTTAATAATGGAGTAATTAAACTTGAGAGTAAGAAAGGAACAAGATTCAAGGTTAATAGTCAAAGGATAAAAATCTAATTGGGTCAACCGAAAGATGTCAATGTGGTGATCGAAGCATAGGATTTTGATGAAGTCTAATTAACTAAGGGGATTGTGTCATGTCATGACATTAAATCAAGCACTGCTTGGGAAGAAATACAAGATTTAAAACCCTTTATTTTTAATTCATTCCCCATTTTCCCTCCTCCCAACCGGTACAACTCTTCAAAACCAATTACTCGTTAATCATCCCACCCTTTAACATTTACTCCAACCCATCAATCTCCCATATACCATTATATATTCCTTTTCTCTCTCATTTTCTCCATCTTTCCTCATTTTCTCTTATTCTCCCCCAAATTTTATTCCTCTAAAATTGAAAGTCGCGCGTGTTAAGTCTAGCAAGTGTGGTTATCAAAGTCTAAGACAACACAGTCATACAACTTTGAAATCTTTTGAAAGATATTGGTTTTAAAGAACAAACCATTAAATTTGTAGTTGAAATTGAAAGTTTCTAGTTAACCTTGGGTTTAAATTTTTTGTTAAATTTGATAATATTAGTTAAAGTGTACCCTTGGGATGAAGATATTGTGAGTGTCATTGAGTTTGGGTGTAAACATATGGGTAAACGACTTCTAGTTGTGTTCTTGACTTAAAGTTTCAATTTGATTATTTGTATTGTGTGAATTGAATAAAAAACACCTTAAGAATGATATAATAACATTAAAATGTGTTTAAATGCATGTCCTAAATGTTTTTTGGTAGTCAAAATATTAAAAGTACGATATTGGATGAAATTGAGAAGTTCATTGTAAAAATGGTAACTAGCAGCCTTGACTTATGGCTCGTAAGAAAACCTACGAACCTTAGTTTAGAGTCCGTTAATCAGAAGTACAAACCAATAGGCTAAGTTAGAAACGAATGTTTTTCATATGGTCCATTGTTAAATCGACGGACCGTTCTAATGATTCGCCTCCTTACCTACCGTCCATACATGTTTCTACAGCCCGTAATAATTAACCATGGGTCCCAAAATGATAGTTTTTTTCTAGATTTGTTTTAGTTTCCTAGTTTTAGTTTTCTTTTTTTATTTTTTTATTTTTTTATTTTATCTAGTTGGAGTACTTACAAATATTCTACACATATTATGGATTCAAATAAAGAACACACTTACCAACAGAAGTATAAGTCCAAGTCCTTGATCAATGGAGGAACAATATCACCATTTTTGTTTAATAAGATACCAAAGTGGATGATTGTCACCAACTAATTGATCAGTCGACTGGGTCTGAATTTGATCAAGGCATGACCAGAGACTCTCATATGGCACATCAAACTACGGGGAAACAATCTAGAAAACGTGATATTGTCGAGGTGTTAGAGGGGAGCAGTCCTCTAAAGACGATGATGTCTCACAGTTTGAGGAGGGGGAACAAAGTTTGGGAGAAACAAATAGGGTATCCCAATCTAGTTCCAGAGCAGGTTTAGTGCCCACCTCTGCTTCTAGCATTACTAAAACCGCAAAGGCCCATGATTCTCCCACACTAGAGTTTATACACCTTTCTACTGTGCCAAATCGATGGTGTGTTCCAGGGATGTTCCAAATATTCTCAGAAAGTCTACACATGAATGAATAGGTTAAGCCAGTTATGACTATTATAGAGGAGCTTCGAGTTCTCACTAGAAGCCTTAACACAGTGTTGGCTATTTATGAGTTATTCAAGCAGCACATATGTGAGTGGATGGCATTCAGGAGGTATAGCTCAGAGATAATTAGGGAATTTTATGTTTCTAAAGAAGAAAATGTACATAATTCTCTGCCATCACACCTAAGGCCATAGCTCAGCTCCCACTTTGGACTACTTTGGTGTGAGGCATCTGCATTGATCTATCCAAGGCCACAGTCCACTTATTTATTTATGAACCTTCATATGTTCACCCAATCAACACAAGTGAGTACAACTATAAGATAAGGGTGGTTCATAATAAAGTTATCATGCGTGATTCTGACCAGATGGAGACCCTAGTAAGCTAGATGTCTAGGCACATTACTGAGAACGGGCTAAATGTTGAGTAGTTTAGTGAAATGACCTAGCCCATAAAAATCTACTTTTAACTTTGCAGCCAAGTTCTGGTGTTCTATTATCAAGTAAAGCTTGTCCCCCCCCATTGGCTAATTATATACTGACTTGGATTAGTGTTGTGATGCTTTCTTCATTGATGGTAGGGTACGAGATAGATTTCTCCTAGATTCTGACAGCCAAGATTCATGAGAGGGTTTTTAGGGACAAGACCACATTACCATTACCATATTTGATCTTCTGCCTATGTAGAGAAGCCAATGTCTTGGTATGAAGATGTGATAGGTTGATATAGGTGACCAAGAAGGGTGATGTTGTCTTGATACAGGATCATGCAAACCCCACAGCTCCACAAAGAGGTATCCCATTTGATTTACCTCTTATGGGGGTGGCACTTGCTCCTGCCCAAAATGATGAAGGGCGCCATTCATGCCCCTACTGAGGTACCCCATGTGACTACTCAACCTTCCGTTTCACCTGGCCCGAGTATAAGCATACCACATGCTCTTACTCCTTAAAGATTTTCCATGTTGCCACTAGCAAAAATTAATAAATTTGAGACTTAAATGGTAACTATCTTGCTGCACATTAGGCCATGGATGAATAAGTTTTTAGAGGAATTGGAAGCAAGGACAGAAATGGTTATTTAGGTGAAGATACAGGTAGTGCACAGGAGGATTGATTCTTTTAAGCTTTGGATGTTATAAAGGCCTCATCCTGGGCATATAAAGGATCTAACTGCATTTCACATGGAGTTGGAAAAAATCCAAGCTTATATTGATTCCCTAGCCAGTGTAGATGTTGTTGTACCGGAGCCTTCCCTAGAGGATAATAATGGAGATGTGGTGCTTAATGCATTATTTTGTTAGGATGGTACTACCAATCACCCTCTTCTTGAGGCTGGAAAGCACACATGGGATTCAGAGACTATTATAGATATGGAGGAGGAATAGAGATCTAGAAAGAAGGAGAAAAAACAGTTTGACTCAACACAGAGGTAGAAGTTACTTGAGGAGGAGATGTGGCAACTTAGAGAGAAGGAGTTGGCGATAGGTGTATCCGGTTCGAGGGGCACTATTGATGGTTCCCCCCTCATTTAAAGTTGAGGGTGTCTATGAGGGCATAACTCATGTTTATGCAATGGGTTCGGGGAAACCAGACCCACCTACTTCTTGATAGGTCTTTAGTGTTTACGCACTACAAGTTTGTCTCACCCATGTTTTATTTTTTTCTTTTTTTTTGCATTGACGGTATTGTACTATATTTTTGTGCGGGTGGGGTAAATAGACTGTCAGTGTTAGAGTGAAATTTGAAAAACCCAACACACAATCCTTTCCTTGGGGTTTTCTTGCATGTGCTCTTTTTCCCTAAGGAACTATTTAATTTCTGTTGAACTGGTATGTCTAAGATAGTATAAGTGTATAAAGATATTAGAATTAGATCATCAGGGCAAAAGATCCCGAAAAGTGATTCCCCTTAAATTTTTTATATCTGATGTATCTGTGTACTTAATAATTTCAATGTGTAGGATCTTTGCATGACATGAAAGGAATTGATTAGATAACATTACTTAAGCTTTAACATGAACCAGATACATTGATGATTTGATAGTTAAACAAGGTTCCACATATGTGTGAGATTGTTTGTATAGTCATATAGTACATGCAAATCTAGAAAATTACACATTGGTCTTGCTAAGATAATTTAAAGTGGAAATTAGGAAATTATCACAGGTCATTGTTGATAATGAGTCCACTTAAGAATAAAAACAACCAACCAAAAGAATATTTTGATTCCTTCGATCCAAATGTTTGATCTCGATTAATACCATTCTTTGAACACACCAAATTCACCTTTCCTAAAAATATTGTGAAATTCTACTTCTAGTCCCCTTTGGACATAGTGTACCTCAACTCAGGAAAAAAACCTAAGTTGAGGGTGGCTACTGCAAATTTGTTTCTTGATTTTGGCCCTGGTTCTTCCTAGAACATTATGCACCTCAACTCATGCTAAACATTTAAGTTGAGGGTGACTATTATGAAGGAAAACAAGAAAGAAAGGGTATGAAAAGAGTCGGGTATAGATAAAAGTAATAAAAATGAGTAAAAATATTGAAAATGGTGTGACTAATAAAAAAGAAACACAAGAATGAAAAGCTTAAATAAAAAGATGGAAAAAAACAGACGAATCAAACAAGAAGATCAAGTCAAAAGTCACACTGAAGCTTCAATGAATCACAAGGAGAAGAGCATAAAGCAATATGATGTCAGAATTGGTTGTAAAAAGAGGTAAATTGGTCAATGTAATGTCAAGTAGTGCAGAAAATGACTTAATATACAAATATACCACAACTGATCCTAAGCCTAAGTTACAAGCTACGAAAGTCCTATAGTAATCCTAAGTGAACATTTTGGAAAGTCAAAGCATAGAAAATAAGGGAAAGTATATGGTATTGAGCACAAACACTATTGAATATGCTTCTGAATGTGAGTGTATATTGAATCCCTAACTAAAAATTGAAATTACATGTGAACAAAGGGATCTCTTTGCATTAAGGACTACATTATTGAAGAGTTGGTATCTTAGTGATTGTTGTTTAGGTATGTGAATGTGTCTGTCAGTATGTTTGTGTCATGTAATTATCCGCATGCATTGGTTTGTTGAGTTGAATAAATGATTTCCACAGTGATGAAAATAAATAAGGAGGGTGATTGCTAAGAAAATGTCAGTTGATTGCTTGAGTTTTTGAATTACTTCTACATAAGTATCGTTTAGAGCTTGTTGTGTCACCTAATGACAAATAACGAACTTAAGTTGAGAATGTTTATGTACCTTGAACTTACAGTATTTTGATGCATTAAACTTAGAGTTTTGCAGGATTGTTAGGCGTTTTATTATTAGAAGTGGTGGGATTTTGGTCTGGTTTTGTATGAAATAGATTTTGGAATAGCTGGTGTTAAAACTGTTGCAGCAACAGGATTTTGGTGATAGACAACTGGACTTACGAGACGCACCTATGAGTTGTCATCTCTACAACGAGTCATAGGTTTCCAAATGTAGGTGACACTGTCCAAGCTAAATGTAGGATTTTGGGTTGTTGACGTTTTGAGATACTTACTTTTTAGCTTTGAGAATTATTTTGCAAAGACTTTTGGCATTTAATTCTTGAAGTTTGATCATAAAATTTGTATTTGTTATTCAATTTAAGATTCCAGATTTCATCTAATCTAAAAAATTTCATGAAAGCCTTAACATGAATTGTGAACACTCATGAATGATTAACTAAATCCATAACTAGGGGAATTGGGAACCATGAGTAAATAAGTAAACTAATAAGTATGTAATTTTGGAATAGTGTTTATGCATATATTGTTAATCTCATTGTATTGAATGCTTTCTAATAGTGTGCAATGTTACAATTTACCTCATTCCTAATTGTTCGACCAAGGAATTAATTAATGAGAAAAGGGTTAAACAACAAAGATTACCATGATAATTTGTTATCTAATAGTGTAACCCAAATACGTAAGGGCTAATCTTTGGTTAAAGATAAGCTAGTAAAGCATACACCCATATTACCAACCTTGAATTTTAACACTTAAAAGATACCTACTTGGTGAATCCCAACTTGGACAACCATACACTTAGGAGATACCTAATTTACAAACCTTGCATTTAAACACTTGGAAAGAGTTACTAGTATTAGGAATACTGCATTACGAATTTGTGGGAACACATATATCCTAGTTACATCTCACATTGATATTGCAAACTTCGAATTCTATTACTTGTTATTAAAAATTAATCGACAATTATATTGTGTCATAAAAATCCCACCTTTTTACTAGAGCAAGCTAACTAAAAATACAATCAACAATAAATTAGTCTAAGTCTTTACCATTTTCCTCGGGGGATCGATCCTAACCTCAGTTATATTTTTTAATTGAAAATCCTCACTTATACTTTTGTAAGAAGGTATAATTTTGGTTTATCAATAATTAGGCCAAATTCATGCATGAATAACAAAAAAACAGAGCAAAGCACAATACCTACTATTTTAAATCAACACCCAACCCCACTGAGCATAGAACAATACCTACTACATTAAATCATTACCCAACCCCATTTAAGAACCCCTAGATATTGTTTTAGCCAACCATCACAAAAAATAAAGAAACTATACTTTTCATGAAAGAAGCCACAGGTAAATATGAAATCAAGCAGCTAAGATTAAACACACTTTGGATTTAACTACAATTTATCAACTTCAAATTGTAAGACCCAAAAGACTAGAAAAGCTTTCTTCAAAGGTAAAGTGCTCTTACACTATCTAGAAAAAAGCTTTATATAGTTTCCCTTTCAAACTCTCCAAAAACATAAAACATGGTACTTCAGAATTATATCCTTTGGGCTATTTGAAATTTTCCAAAAGTTGGCCCAAAAATCTATTAGGTGCTTCCTTCAGTGACATTAGTCAGGCTCGCCAAACCTACTCGGTGAATCTCCCTTCGATCATCATCTCTCCTTGTGATGCTCTAGGATTTAGGTGTTTGAAACATAGCTGTCCAACTCAATTGAGCCAGCCTTTGACGATTGTGAATCGTCAAATACCACCTTGACTCGCCTTTCAAGCATTCAGTTTTTTCACTGCACACTGTCTCTTTTGACAAATTGTATCTATACCGCCTTTCTCCTTCAACACATTGTTGTTTCTACTAGATCTCGCCGACCTTATGTGATAGACACAAGTGTTATGCATTGTCAAATTGGCCGAGGTCATGTACAACTGGTGATCCTTCCTTCATGTTAGGCAATCAATAATGTTTACTTTGCACTTTTTTTGTATTTTTGGTCATTCTCCCAAACATCAGACCTTGCTTTGTCCAACCTTCATCCCTGCAAATCATCAATATTTTATCATAATAGGAAAAATTAGGCATTTAGGACACTAAATATTGAGCAAAATTGACCTTAAATGAGTTTAAATGTACCACTCATCACTACCCCAAACATAAACTTTTACTAGTCCTAAAGTAATTCAAAAACAAAAATAGCTCAATAAGGGTGACTACAACAATTATCAATGAGAGATAATATGCAAGCGCCAAGGAAAAACTATTCTCAATAAATTCATGTTAGTGATGTACCGTGGTTTCATTGTACTTCCAATTATTTTTCCTTAAGTTTAGTGTGTGTCTAGGGCTTTTTGAATTAATTTTAATGGTTTTTATCTATGTTTTGCAGGAAAGTCATCCAAAATAGAAATGCACAAGATTGTGTAGAAGAGGTGGCCCACAAAGCCATCGACGGCTCGTCATTCCATCGACGATCCGTAGGTGGTGGTCGTCGATTGGAGGCCCAAGCATCTGGAAGCAACTCAGGGAATTCTGACCAAGTGTGGGGCTATGGAAGGATCAACGGTCCGTCGACTGATCTACGGACCGTCCTGGCAAACCGTCGATCAGATTAGAGATTAGCCCTAGTACCCAAAGTTAAAGAAAAACTAAGTGTGGAACTACGGAGGCATCGATGGAATGTAATTGCATCAACAGACGGTGTTGTTGGTCCGTCGATTTGATCAGAGAAGATGCAAGGATGAAGGCTGAAGAAGATGCTAAGTATGGACCGACGGAGGTAGTCGGCGGTCAGTTGTTCTATCGACGGACCATCAGTGGTGTCGTCAATTGAAGACGCGATTCTGGACAAACTGTCTTTATTTAGAAATCCTTTTATTTTTTGTCTTTATTATTATAAATAGATTTAAAAACCTTGTTGTTTAGGTTCGAATTTTTTTATTTTTCATACTCTTGTAATTGGGAACTTTGATAATGGGGAATTAGTTCAAGTTTCCGGAATCGATTCTCAAGATATTTTTGTTAATTCAAGTGTTATTTCTGGATTTTCTTCAAACTTGTCAAAGTAAGTACATGAAATCTTGTTTAACAACCATGAATTGTGTTTTTCTAAGCATGGGTAACTAAATCCACAACTAGGATTGTGGGAACCATGGGTGATTAAATAGGTAAAACTAGCTAAATAACAATTCTAGAATAGGTTCTTGCATGTATTGATAATTCTTTCGTTGAAAAGTCTTTTTAACGAGTGCACGCGTTAGCACTTTCCCTATTTCTACTTGCCGGACCAAGGAGGTAGTTGATAGGAAAATAATTATCAACATATATTTAGCATATACTATCTAATAGGCTAGTTTCGATAGGTGCGAAGTAGTAACTATGCCATACGTCGAATATGATTCTTAATATGAGGTATAAGGTAAAGTTTTGTAATTTAAACACACATAGACAGACCAAGGTACAGAGTGAAATTCTCTAGTTGACGGACCAAGGAATTAGAGATACATAACTTACCACTTTGCATGCAAGACACTAGGAAAGAATTGTTATAGACAGGATTATCGCGTTATGAACTTACGGGAAACACTTACACCCTAGTTACTCTCATCACTTGATAAACACCAAATTTTAATCTTGCTACTTATTTTACTTAGAAATAATTGAACAATTTTGTTTCACAAAAAAAAACCTTTAATTAACTATTTTCAGAAAGGATTTGACTAAATAGACGTACTCGTTGACTAAAGTTAAGTCAAAACTATTTTCCTCGTGGGATCGATCCCAACCTAATAATTGGGTTCTTTACTTGATACGACCGCTTATACTTATTTAGGGAAGTATAATTTGACTGTATCAAATTTTGGTGCCGCCGGAGATAGTGTCTTTTAGATTAACTTTAAGAGCAATTACTGAAGTCTAGTCAACAATTTCCTGAGTTTACTTTTTTCTCTTTGTTTTTGTCTCTTTCAAGTCTAGTTCTAGTGTATGCCAAGTACACATAGTCGAGGAGAACCAATATTTCCATTTGATCCAGAACTGAACCCTACACTCCACAGAATGAACGAGACACACAATCTTGATAATATTGGTGATGGGATCAACCGTCAACTTCCTCCGCCGGTTGATGCTCATAACCAAGTGATCATGGATAACCCTGATGAGGGAGCTTTAAGGAGAGAAACTCCTACCCCATGCCCTCAAGAGTATTATAGGGTCAATATTAACATCTCCGAATCGAATGGACCTCTTGTCCTACGTCCTCTACCACAAGGTCATTCATTCGTGGTAACTAGTAGCTTCATGCAGATGCTCACTGCTAGAGGTTTGTTTTCGGGGCTACCATTTGAGGATCCACATGCTCACAACGCCAAATTGAGGTCGGTGTGCAAGATTTGTGTAGGGAGGCCAGACTTGGACATGGATATTATTGGATTCAGGGTGTTCCCTCTCTCAGTGATGTGAGAGGCCCCGATTTGGTTTACTGAGTTGCATTATAGTTTGATCTATACTTGGAAGCAGTTAAGGGATGTGTTCCTAGAAAGTTATTACCCGGTTTTTAAAAATCATAACCATAAAGAGAGGGTGAACAACTTTGTGGCATTGCTTGGGGAGTCGGTTAGTATTTCTCGATATAGGTTCACCTTATTTCTTTGAAGTGTATCAAACAACCGCATTGATGATGAATCGTTGAAAGAATACTTCTATAGGGAGAAAGATGATAACAATAAAGCGATACTGGATACTATTGCGGGTGGTTCTTAGGCTGATTGCATTTATGCAGAAATCGCGGAAAAATTGGAGAAAATTTCCCAAAACAACAAGGTTTGGAGCACTAGGAAGTAGGACACTGGGAGAAACACCTTTGTAGTGCAAGCTACACACAACACGGCCGCAGATGAGATTCGTGAAGAGATGGCTCAAATGAGAACTAAGCTTGAGTTAGTATTGAAACATGTCATTGGGGGTGCATAGAAAGTGAAGGTGGTGAATTATTTGACTAAGACACCACCGCCGGTACATGAATTTTACTATGACGAAGACTCTTATAAAGTGAATTAGCTGACGGGGGCTTTCCGACCGAACGCACAAGGCTCCAATCAGGAGAATTGGTTCCAAGGTCAAGGAAATCAAGGTTGGAACTATGGAAATTACAACCGAGAGGGTCACTATGTTTGAGATGGCAACTACAACCGCGACAACAACTTCAACCGGGGAAACTATGGTAACAGAAATGATCAGAGTGGGTCCTATGTTCAACCTCAAAATCGGGAAGTTGCTACTAGGGATGGTGGAGGTAGTATGGCACGAGTTGAGGATATGTTGCAGAAGATGATGATGGGTTTTATTCTAGTGATGAGTACGCCGAAGAGTTGAGAGGTGATTTAGCGAATATTGGAAAAAGGTGGATGCACATGCAATCTCAATCAAGCATCTTGAGTTTCAAATGGCCAAATTGTCTTCTACTGTGAACTCACGCCAACCGGGTACTCTTCCTAGCAATATCATCCAAAATCTGAAAAATAATGGACATTGTATGGCAGTCACTACTTGAGGGGGTAACCAAACCATTGACCCACCTATGCCGTCTGACGTAGAAGATGAGATAAGAGCAGATGATGTGGTAGAGGAAGTAAGTGGTGAGTTTGTGTGGGGTTTGAGAATCACGAAGAGTTTTCAGAGAAATGTCCCAATTAAAAACTAAGTAGGAGTTTTAACTTAAGATAGAAAATTCGTCAAGTGTTGGGGAAGGGCAGGGGGCGGTGCGCCATAATAGTCCTAAGGCTGAACTTCATTAGTTCAAATCTTATATTTGGGCGACACACTGACACTGCACCAAGGCCTGACTTCTAAAGTTTAGGCCATGGGCAACGCGCCAGTAGTACACCAAAGATTTCAGGCCAATATTTATTTGTTTCATCTAGCACGCGTTCCTTAAATTTGTGGTCACGTTTCTCATATCTGAATCATAAACTATATGCTTCATTAACAGTTGAAAATTCTGGAATATCCTAATTATGTGTCTTAATGCACGTTCAAAATTAAATTGAGTTCGAGAAAAAAAATTGAGAGCTTTATTATGTTATTATTGAGAATCCTTGTTAAACAACAATGATTTTAAACTAATTTTCCGAGAAAGCAAAGATGAAATGATTTTGAGTTCTTCTGTTCCAAAGTTCCTGATTCATTTTGAAATTTTATTCCTAATTGTTGAATTTTTAGATGTTATGCATTGAGATATTTGAGTTGAGTTATTCATTTCTATATTTCAGTATGAACCATATGAATTGAGTATACTCTAAATGATTAGTATCAGTGTTTTCAAAGGCGAGGCGTTTATACGGTATAGGGAGAGGCATAAGTCTTGAGACACGGGGTGTAAGCCTCATGGATCTACGAGGCGTAGTCTCATGTATATTCAATTTTATAGTTTTATTACTAATAAAAATAAGCAAAAATAAATCTTTCAATGATTTATAATTTTTATTTGAGATAAGTATTAATAATCAATAATGAAGAAAAAAATATTATAATTACTATTTGAGAAATATCATTAGACAATAATTTAAATATGATTTAAAGAAAAAAATAAAAAATGCCCTGGCATGCGTTTTTACCCCAGGACTTACACATGTCTATATTTCAGCATGAATCTTATTTGAGTTATGAACTTTAAGAAGCTTTTAAAGTCAACATTTGTGCTTAAACGGAGTTTTGAGGAAGTAAAGAGGAGCTTGACAACTAGTATAAGGAAAATAAGTATTTCCCAAATGTCTTATGTTTTATACATGAAGAAAGAGAGTATTATTTTGAGAAAATAGAAACTTTGCTTTCTAAACGAGTTTATGAATTCAGAGGTATAATAGAGGAGTTACATTTTTTAAAGAGGATAGTTTGAGAAAATATCTCAAACTAGAGAAAGAGTATGATTAATACATTTTAGCAACAATATACATATTATTGGGAGTAGTATTAATCACATATATGAGATGAGCTAAAACAACTCAAAATCCTCGCAAACCATGTATGTCAACAAAGGTAAAATATCATACTTTTTATTTGAATCCTTAGTGCATTTAGCTGAGCTTAGTGGATCAAGTTAGTTGAGATCTTTTATTCCCCAGCAAGGTATAGGACAGTTCTGGCAATATATGCGAGACATTGTATCATCATGTAGCTCATAGTGTTGGTTTTCTATTAGACAATCTTCCAAATAGAGTTAAAAGTGTATTTTTATTATATCGCTTAATATGTTGAGTTTAGAGATGAGTATGTATTTTTGGTAAAGTTTTAATGATTTCACTTCTTTATTTCTTATCATTCATTTGAGTATATATTTATTATCTATAGTAGTCCCTTCATTCAGTTAATACAAGTGCTTAAGAACCTCAACAAGAGTTTGTTCTAATCACTTCATTTGCTCGTTAGCTTTTTGATTAAGCCTCTTTGATTCCAGAGGACTCCTTTATAAGTTGTAAGTAGTAGTTCTCTTGAGGAGTCATGGATCTTGTCCCGACGCTCATCTTTGTATAGTAGAGACTTCATAGATAGATTGTTTTGGAGAGTCTTTCGGTTTTAGAGGTTTGTTATAAAACTTATCTTAAATACATTGAATATTTAATGTGTTTTGAGAATTAATACACTATTTGTTACCATTTCTTTTAATTTAATGTTTGGGTAGGCTCAAGTTAGTCTTCCGCTTATAGTCATCCACTATGAAGATTCGCTTAGGAATCAACAATGATTCTCGAGTGTCGGTCATGTCCAAGGTGTAGGCTCGAATTGTGACAAACTTTGTATCAAAGCATAGAGTTCATATTTTTAGGGTACCTATGAATTCATTTAAGTAGGATCTTATCTATAGTTGTGAGGGCCCACTTCTATAAATAAGGGACTACAGGCATTTAAGAAGATTTCCATTCTTTCATACTTTAAATTGTGCAATATAAATTTGTCATGAGGAACTTATTCATACTCGTATGTTTCTCAAATCCATTTAATTACCCCTTCATACTCAAGGTAGTCAAAAATAAAAGCCCAAATTCTCATAGATGAGTTGCGCTTATCAAAATTCTTCAAAAAAATCATCAGACTAAAAATGGGCTTGAGAGAAGCCCGTGAGTGAGATTAAGTGTTGAGATTTGATGAAATGCACTCTTATTTTGTATGAATCGTGTGTTCGGGCTAAAATCATGATACCTAATGAGAGAAGGGTGTTCTAGAATGCTTATGTAGTAATTTTCAGTCGAAAGATAGTATAAGTTATGATGAACCACTGTAATAGAAGTTCCCAGAGTATAACAATTCATTAAGAGTATAGAAATCTAAGGAAGATAGGTAGTGATATCTTGTTGTAATCATGTACTCAATAACTCATTAAGGAGGAGTTTTCCTTTATATGTAGGATAAAGAAAAATAATTTTTGTGTGGATTTCATGATTGGAGATAGAAATTAGTACAGTTTAGGATGAATTAAGTTATAATCTTACTAGAAATGAATTTATGTGAATGTGTTATTGTGTTAGTGAAGACCTAGTTGTTGAATAGAAGAGGAGAGTATTTATGAAGTGATAGATCTAATCTATGCTTATGATTTTTGGAAGTGAAAACTCCATGGAATTCGGAGGGTTATAGAACTAATTGGGGAATGATGTCTAGTGAGTTGGTAAATAATACTTAGATTATGAAATAGAATATCTTTATAGGTTGTAATTAGATAGACTATGAGGCAAACATCGACTATTTCACCTAAGGTTTTAAGGCTAAGTCATAAGATTAGCAAGAGCATTAAAAGGTGTACCTGAGATCATATATAGTTAGACGAGGTTCCAATTAAGTTATTATTTTTCATGTGTGCCTAGGTAGTATATTTGAGCTATCAATATGGAAGAGGTTAAGAGAAGCATCTTAGAAAAAGGTCTTAGAATAAATCTTAGTACCTTCTTATAGAGAGTTCATTAGTCATAAGATTAGCATCTTCTGAGTAAGAAAATAAAATGTAGACTAGTTTAGAGATGATGGAATATGTTCATAGCTTTAAAGTACCAACTTCAGACCTAAGGAGGAGATGATAAGATGAGAAACCAAGTACAGTATTAAGAATCAGATAGTTATGTGTTTTGAAGGAGTTATAGTGTTACCTCAATCCATTAATACTCTAGTGTATTCCTCAAATTTCATTCATTACAACATCTTTTTGTTATTTCTAATATCAGAATTGTGTCTGTGGCCTATACTCACACACATCATATGGATTTACATATATGCTCAGTTCATAGAATGAGGAGCAAAGACTTTAAACCATTAATCTCAATCTTACTTCATAAAGTTATAGACATCAACATTATGGTATGAAACTATTCATATAAGCACGTGTATCTCACAATATTCTCAAATTTGAGAATTCATGATGTACTCTAAAAGTCTAGAAACAAATGGTTTTATCATGTATATTCTGATATTAGATATCTTAAAAAACTATACTTATGATCTTTTTCCCTACGCTCTTTTAATGATCCTTTTTTAGTTTTGATAGTGATGTTGTTGGAAATAGATACACCCATTGATGGGTTAACTAGTAACTTGCTTCATTCATGAAGTAAGTTACAACTCCACTTACATAACTCCCTATAGTAAAAGAAGAAGAGTTATGAATGAAGTGCAAGTTATAGGATAAGGGGTGATGTAACTCTTGAATGAATAAAAGTTACAAGCCTTAACTTTGTCCTATAAAAGGGAGGACTTGGGGTCATTCAAAAAAAAAGCACAAGAAAAAAGTTTCTTAGATAAAGAGTATAGTTGTTATGGAAAACAATACAAGACTCCATAGTGATCTTGTAAGAAACCACAAAGGCGATTGGTGCTAATAACACTTGATCCTACAACAAAAAGGTATGTATAATTCTGCATGAATCTCTGAGTATAAACCCCGTCATTGGTATCAGAGCAAGGTTTGTTATATGTGATTATATTTTCACCATACCATCATAAAAAATTAAGTGATAAGTGGATTTTTGATTTTATTACATTTCGAAAAAGTATTTCCTTTTTTTTTATAAACGCATTGACTTTCAACCAAGTTATATCCTAGAGTGGAATGACAAACTGAATAAACCATATATTAATGGAAAGATATATTTGATACATTTCCATCGATAAATTATTTGTAAAATTTTGATATTGGATGAAGGAGATATGGGTATTGAAAGTTGGCTGCAAAAGAAAATTAAAAAAAAACTGCTGGAAATTTCAGCAAGACTGCCCAACTTTAAAGCTCATTTTCTCCCCTTCATGTTTTCTGATGTAAGGAAGACATATATCACTAAAAAGATACTTTCAAATAAATGAGATATGAGTGCTGAATGTTCACTGTTTGAAGACATAATTGGGAAATTTTTTAAGTTCTAACAAGTATTCTAGGAAAATATAATTATGGTTTATGTCATTTGTGTAAGACATGTATATTGAACGACTTATAAATTTATTTATATATATATATATGTATGCAATTTTGCAGCAAATAAATATAAAAAAAAATTGTGGTTTGTGCTTATTTGTGCTATGTCTTTTATGTGCATAGATAAGTTTATAAAATGGCTTCAAAGACTATCATTGCTAAATTGAATAAGGGTGAAAAATTAAATGGTGATAATTATGACATTTGGCACCGTAAGATTCATTCTTGAAGAGCAAGAGGTCTTGGAGAACCCAAACCATGTGATGGTTGAGTTGGCGGGTGAAGACACCCAACAACATGAGAGAAATCTTGAGACTTTTCATGTATGGAAGAAGAAAAATAGTATTGCTCGCATAACTTTGCTGATTAGTATGGTTGATGATCTTATGTGTGAGTTCAAATCTTATCCAACGGCACAAGCCATGTGGATAGCACTGAAAGCAAGTTTGGTGGCACTTCTACTACAAAACTTAGGAGGTTGACCATTAAATTTTACACCTATAGATTTCTCCCTAATTCATCGATAAGGCGGCATTTAAGAGAGATGTCAAATATGATACGAGAACTAAAATCAGTTGGTCATAATATTTCTGATGACAACAAGTGCAAGTTGTTATAAGATCTCTTCCTGCTAGTTGGGAATATATGAAAATTCATATGATCCACAAGGACAACATCAAGTCTTTTGTAGATATTGAGCACCATATTGTTCTTGAAGATGAGCGTCGTGACACTTCTAAAACAACTGATCAAGCTTTTCTAGCTGAATCTGCTAAGACTTCTAATCCTAAGCAAAAGATCAAAAACAATAAAGCATGGAAGAAAAAGGGATTTGACAAGTCAAATCAGAATGATAAATCTCAATTTTAAGAAGAGAGGAAAATGTGGTGCTATAAAGATTGATATGTCCAAAGTGGAGTATTATTGTTGTCACAAAATGGGTCATTTTGCGTGGGATTGCCCAGAGCAGAATAAGGTAACATCATGCACCAAAACTCCTCATTTTGCTTATGTCTCTAGTATTGCATTAATGGCCGATGCTAATACTTTGTGGAATGTTGACTCAAGAGCAACAGAACACATAGCTAAAGACAGAGGATCATTTCTTGAATACCGTCGACTGCCTTCGAGGAGAAGATGACTTTATGGGGAAAATAATGCATCAATTGAAGTGAAAGGGATGGAAACATGCAAACTAGAGTTGCAAGGTGGATCGGACGAATCCTTCTCCTACATGATGTCTTATATGTTTCAAACATTCGGTGGAATTTAGTTTCAGTTGTTTCTATTCATAAATTAAATCTCAGTGTGAATTTTCACAATAACTCTGTTGACATTATTTATGGCACTGGATATTATGGTTCTGGTTACCTTTTTTATGGTTTTATCGTGTTGGACACAATTTATGGTTTTAATTATATGTCTAATAATCATGGTTGTTTTTGCTTTAACAAAAACTCCAATTTCATATATGAATATTTGGCATGCTAGACTTGGACATATAGGCCTTGAAAGAATGAATAGATTGGCAAAAGAAGGATTGTTGGGGTCCTTAACTAAAATTGAAATGTCAATATATGAACATTTCCTAGAAGAAAAACGACTAGAAAACCATTTGGAAAAGAACTAGAGTTTAGTTTCCATTGCAACTCATCCATTCAGATATATGTGGTCCTATGAGTTTAAGGGTGAAGAATGGAGCCTCATATTTCACAATATTTATAGATGATTATAATCGTCATGGTCATATTTATTTGATTTCCCATAAGTCAGAAGCATTGGAATGCTTTAGACAATTTATGAATTTGGTGGAGAATCAATTAAACTTAAGAAAATTGTAAGACGGTTAACAATTCCATACACTCCTCAACAAAATGGAGTAGCTGAGTGAACAAATAGAACTTTACTTGAAATGGTTAGGTCTATGATGGCGCAGGATAACTTGCCAATTTCCATTTGGGGAGACGCGTTAAGGTCTGCAACTTTTATGTTTAATCGTGTGCCCTCTAAGTTTGTTTCTTCCACACCATAAGAATTATAGACGGGTAGAAAACCTGACTTAAATATATTGCGACCTTGGGATCTGTCGCATACGTGCATGATTGTTCTCATAAATATGGGAAGTTAGGTCGTTGGGCAAAAAATGCATATTCATTGGCTATTCAAAGCAATCAAAACGTTACATCTTCATAGGGGAAAATGAAGATGGAAGTACAACAGAGCTTGAGCAATGAGATGCTACATTCTTAGAAACTGAATTTCCTAGTAAGGGTGATACTGATAGAACTGTGTCATTTTATGAAATTGTGGATGATCAAGAAAATACTTAAGATTAAAAAAAAGGAACAAGAAGTTGTACCTTCTCTTGTTGATGTAAGTGGGTGAATTACTCATTTAGAGAATATTAACAAGTGACACGTGTATAGAAGAGTACACGAGAAACTATTCCCCGATGTCAATTATAAATCAAAAGGGAAGCATTCATAGTTACTCTTCAAGATGTTGAAGAGCCTAATTCAGTTAAAGACGCTTTTTCAGACCTTACTAAGGATAAGCGGATAGAAGCAATGAAAGAGGAAATGAAGTTCATGAGGACAAATCATGTTTGGGATTTTGTTGATCTTCCGCTAAGTCGAAAGACACTTGGAAATAAATGGATTCTCAAAAGTAAAATAAAGGCAGATGGTGTAATTGAACGCTACAAAGATTGTTTGGTGGCTAAGGGATACACACAATATGAGGGCATTGATTATGAAAATACTTTCTCCAGTTGTGAGATTAGCTCTATTAGACTGATTCTAGCTATAGTTGCAAGTATGAACTTGGAGTTACATCAAATGGATGTAAAGACCGTATTTCTTAATGGCGAACTACATGAAGAAATATATATGGAACAACCATTTGGTTTTATCCAAAATGGTAAAGAGCGCAATGTTTGCAAGCTCAAAAAGTCTATTTATGGACTAAAACAATCATCTAGGGAATGGTGCTTAAGATTTCATCGGGCTATTATGTCTTATGACTTCAATATGATTGATGAAGACCATTGTTTGCATATGAAGCGGTCTGAAATTGATTTTTTGATATTGTCCCTTTATGTGGATGATATATTATTAGCTGGAAATAGTCTTACTTTTGTAAAGGATAATAAAGAGTTGGTTAACCCAAAATTTTGAAATGAAGGACAAGGGAGAAGCAGATTTCATCCTTGGAGTTGTTAAAATTCATAGAGATCGTTCTAAGAATTTATTAGTTTTATCACAAGAATCATAGATTGAAAGAATTCGTGAAAGATTCAGGATGAAAGACAAAACCATTAGACAGCCCTGTAGCTAAAGGTGAAAATTGAACCTTGAAACATGTCCCGAAACTCAAACCGAAAAAGATGCCATGAGGTGGGTCACAAATTCAAGTGCAATTGGGAGTTTAACGTATGCAATATTGTGTACACGTCCCAATATTTGTTATGCAGTGGGTCTTGTTAGTCGTTATCAATCCAATCCAAGATAAACACATTGGAAAGTTTTTAAGAGAATCTTGAGATACTTCATTGGAAAGTTGTTAAGAGAATCTTGAGATACTTAAGGGGCACTGTTGATTACAAATTATGTTATCAAGTAAGTGACTTACAGTTGGTTGACTACTCTGATGTTGACTGGGGTTGTGACTTGGATTAAATAAAGTCCACTTCTGGTTATATTTTTTAGCTAAACATGGCACTATTCATGGAGTAGCAAGAAACAAACATGTATAGCTTTATCAACTATTGAAGTAGAGTTTATTGCATGCTCTATAACAGTACAAGAAGTTGTATGGCTAAAAAGGTTCATGGAACACTTAGGGATCATTGGCAGACCAATGGAAAGACCCTAAGATCATAGAACGTAAGACTAAGAACATAAATACAAAGTATAATTTTGTAGAGACATCAGAGCTCGTAAGCAAATCGTTATACATTATAGTTTTACGCACAAGATGGTAGCGGAACCCTTAAAAAACCAATACCTATAGATGTCTTTGTTAATCATGTGAAATCTCTAGGCTTGCGTGGGATGATATACTTTCATATTTGAACATCTTGATCATAATGTATAAATATTTGGAAATTTTTTTATGTTTATTTATGGTTATTTCATACATTATTATTGATTATGACATTCACAATATTAGAGTATGTCGTACAAGTTGATAAGGTTGGCTTCCTCACATGAGCAACCGCCTTGGCAGCTTATGGAAAAGCGAGCCAAGATGAGACATATGTGTTTTTTAACACTAAAAATGATAGCTAATATATGTGGCACCTTGACAACATATAATTTAAAGTCGCTCTAGTAAAAGACTAGGATGAGATTCAAGAGACAGAAAAAGGATAGAAATTATGGATTCCCACTACCTATAATACTTGTAGCCAGATATGAGATCTCCTCTAAAAGTACAATAGAGTAGTAGAACTCTGGTCAAGCAAATGATTTACTTCGACCAAGATTTGTACAGTGTGAAGAAATGAAAATCGACATACACTCTGATGGAATCAGAGGCACACTGTAACATGCATTTCATACTACATGTGTTTCATTACCGCAAATTCAAAGGTAAGTGAATACACCCTACTTTACTTTTATATGAGACCTTGAAATGTTTCTTTTCCACTAGGCGATTTTGAATTTTATAATATCATGAGGTGATGGGTTAGTGTATTCTACTTTACTATGAATCTAAAGGTTATAAAAAATACGACCCGTATGAGTAATTCTAGGAAAGCAATTAATCTTGATCTTAGTGATATGTGGGCAAAAGAAAGATCATGTCAAAAATATACACATTATTCTTGTGTCTGAGACTGGTCCATTATGACGCCTATTTTCGTTAGCATCATAAGTATGGACACAAGGCATATGAAAATTTAAAATGGAAAGAGGATAAAAAGAATCCATGTATGTATATAGACATGTTTGGGGCATCTAAGACACTTTATATGACATGATGATATATCATATATGATCATAAAAGTGTTGTAGTCTCTTATGTTGATCTAGAAAAAAAGATTTCTAGTGTAAGAACTCCCAAACTTAGTGTCTGGGCGATCACAACAATACACTCGGTATGAATGTCTAAAGGAATTTACGTTTCAAAGCCTTACATGTTTCATCCTATAATGTGTGAGTGGGAGATGTTGGAAATAGATACACTCATTGATGGGTTAACTGGTAACTTGCTTCATTCATGAAGTAAGTTACAACTCCAGTTACATAACTCCCAATAGTAAAAGAAGAAAAGTTATGAATGATGTGGGAGTTATAGGATAATGGGTGATGTAAATTTTGAATGAATAAGAGTTACAAGCCTTAACCTTGTCCTATAAAAGGGAGGACTTGGGGTCATCCAAAGACAACAAAAATAACACAAGAAAGAAGTTTCTTAGAGAAAGAGTGTAGTTATTGTGGAAAACAATACCAAATTCCACAGTGATATTGTAAGAAACCTCTTAGATAATTGGTGGTGATAACACTTGATCCTGCAACAAGAAGGTATGTATAATTCAGCATGAATCTCCGAGTATAAACCCTTTCAGATGTTGTCAATAGTAGTTGAGCAATGATAGAAGGAGAGAGTTGATGTTTCTTATCGTGGTAGTGGTGGTCTTCGTATTTAATATAAATTTATAATGTGGGAACGAATATGATACTGTTTTACTATGTGTAATAGTTAAGTAAGAGAAATTAGTCGGTTCTTTGTAATAATATGTGAATATTCAATTGGTAGATATGTTAAGAGAATAAGAATTTCTTAGAAGATTGGTTAGTAGGATTCCATGGAGTGGTTATGATACTAGGCTTTAATGTTGTGTTGTTAACATATGGACAAATGCATGATGCATTAGGTGCTTCTGGATATGGGCTCAAGGTTGGTTGAAGACAGCTGTAAAGAGAAGTATTCTTGGGATGAGATTTCCGAATAGAGGTATAGAACCTGAATCTTATAGTTTAGATAAGTATAATCATCTCATGTTTAACATCTAATTTAGAGATAAGGCTTGAACACAGTGAGAGTGGATAATTTAACTTAGACCTTGGTAAGAGTAGTGATCAATCCTTGTAGGATTTATGAGTGAGGTGCGGTATTTATAAAAAGGGTGTGGTTTAGAGGTGTTTCTATACTTGAAAGTCAGAAGTTGTATTGCTTAAGGCATAATAGTCTTATTCTTACTTTATGCTTAGATTTCATTTATCTCGTGTAACATATAAAGCTTGAGTTTGTTCAAAAACAATATCGCTATTGACTTATGTGCTATAGACAGTTCCAAACTCTTAATATGAATCAGTTTTTCCTATGTTGGTAGGAAAGTTTAGAATTCAAAAACATAGTTTAAGAATAAATCATTTCAATTCTCAGTCCTGCCATCATTCGAGGACGAATGATCCCAATGGGGTTTCTAAAGTTAAGACTTGGACCATTCTTTATTTGTAAATAGGATTGTACCAAGTGATTCATAATTTTTATTAGGTGTTAAGGTTAATTATTGAGTGCGGGAATGATTTTGTATATGAATTAAAGTCACTAGAATCCCTAGCACAAAGTTGAGTTTGAAAGCTTTCTTACTAATTACGTTTCAATATAGATTTTACTTTGAAAAACTTCAAATAACTACAACTCTTAATACACAAAGAATTAGGTGGCCTATGACCTATCAAACTAAAAGTCTTTGAGTCATCTTTCCAACGCTGCTATGTTTGCTCCATTTCAAGCTCAGAGTGAAAAGGTATGTTTGTTTTGGTTAAGCCTTCTTTTTAAGGCACCTTAATCATGTTAGAGGGGTAGTTTGGTCTTTTCCAATATCTTTTAAGCCTAAGCCATATTTTTTTCCACCCAATTAAGATCTGATCAATGTGAAAATTATTTTCATGTTCTTTATTAGAAGAATCAAAGCAAGGTTCTAAGAGGAGAAAAGGCTAGGGTTCAAGTTTTCATCGATTTCATTAAGATATTTCATTTATTCTAGGTATGTAAGGCTTATCACAGTTCTGAGCTTATTCGTCCTCTCGACGTACATCTCAATTTAATCAAGAAAATGTTATATCTAAAGATCCACTCGTAGCTCTTGATATTGAGTTCAAATTTTATTAACAATGAAGGTTTTGATTCTTTTGTTTTGTGAATCTTTGGTAAGGTTCTGTTTCCAAAGGAATTATATGAAAGTTCTCATGTATTTGTGTTGGGTTTGAGAATCAAGAAAAGTTAATAAGAATTCTCAATTCTAAACTAATTATAATCCTAATTTTAAATTTGTTACGTTGTCGAGGAAGGGCTTGGGGCGGCGCACCATGATAGTGTCAAGGTTGAACTTTAATAGTTCATGCTCTGAAGAGACACGCTAGCAGTTACCCAAGGCATGACTTTTGAAGCTCGATCCCTAAGTCGATGCGCCATAGTACACGAAGGATTTCTAGGCAAAAAAAAATTTGTTTCATCTGGCACGTGTTCCTTTAAGTTTTGTCCACATTTCACTTCTCTCTATTACCTCCCCAAGGTTTCATTTACCTTTGAAAATTCTGGCATATTCTAATCACATGTCTTAATACATGGCTTAAAAGAAAATTTTGAGAGTTATTATTGAGAATCATTCTTAACCAATGATGATCTTAATCTAATTTTCTTAGAAAGCAAAGATAAGTTGATTTTGAGTTTTGATTCTTATTAATATTATTGTAACACTTCGAAAATCCAAGACATGTTCTAGAGCCTAACATAAGTTTCATGAGGTCTAGACATTTTTTTAAGGTCTATTTAACGAATATAGGTCATTTAGGAAGTCTAGGAACCAAAACGTCCAAGAACGTCCATGATATTCGGAAAACTAGCTCATGGAGGTACGGGCATGCCTTAGCCTATTTGACTAGCTTTTAGGAGTCGTAAATCCACAAAAATAGATAAAAGGGTGTCTAACATGTGTTTAAGTATATTTATGGTTGAAACATCCAGGTACGACTCCCCAAGGACCAACCAAGGTCCCTTGAGGAGGACCCTTGAGAAGTGGAGTCAAACACGGGGCATGTGTTGATGAACGGGGCGTGTGTGGATCGACAGGGAGTCGATGTCGACCGTAGACCAACACTTTTCCAATTTTTTGGAGGCCCTCACCTGCACAGTCTTTGACCAAAACGACGAGTGTGCAGCATGGAGGGAGGGCCTGTCATCGATGGACTAACAATCCGTCGATCATGATCTCGTCGATGGGGCCTGTAACTCTTGTACGTTTTTAAGTTAGTTATAACTAATTAATTATGGGGTTTGGTGGTTAGTTAGGGATTAAGGGAAGTCTAATTAACTTAATTAACACCCCCCTCCCCTCCATATAAGTACCCCAACCCCATTAGTCTAATTATAATTCTCAAAATAAAACTCTCTTCCTTCTCTCTTCTTTCTCTCTTTATTGGAAGACACCATAAAGACAAGCTAGGGGAGGGATTTAGGGGCTGTAAATGGAAAATTTAACCATCAATTCTTCACCAAACTTTGAGGTATGGGATCTAATTCACCTTTGAGATCTCTTTCCTCAAAGGGTTCCTTTAAAGTATTTTCAAAAGTTGAGTTTTCATGTGGGTCTTTCTCAATCTCGAAAATTATATCATGAATTGGTTTGTTTATGTTTTCTATTGGATAATATGAATTGATGAACATGTATTCTAACTTAATTTTGATATATATTAATGGTTTGATCTAGTTGTAGAAGATGACCCTTAACTTTTAACCCTAGGTTTGATCTTGATATGAATTAGGCTGTATTTGGTTCAATTGACTTGGCTATTGGTTGAATTGATACTATATGAGGTTGTTACACTAATCATGAATAAAATTAGAATGATTGGTAGTCTTTCATGCTAGTTCTTGAGAAGATGATCTAAGTTATAAAGTGTATTGTGAATTGACCTAAGTATCTTGTCTTAAGCTATGATCTAGTATTGAATTGTGATGTAGTGATTCTTCTAGCCTTGTTATCATGTTTATTATTGACTTATGATGATGTATACCCAAATGGGGTTTAATTGAGGGTTTATAGTAAGACCTTGATGATGAATTATGAAGGAGACTTGGTAAGTCTTATGATCTCTATCCTTTACTACAATTGTTGTTAATTATGATTAAGTCATAATGTTGTATTGGAGTATACCTTGTATTAGGATTGATAGGGTGGTATGATGTTTGATTGAAATGTCTTGATTATGAATGTGAGGTGTTGGTTTAAGATATAAATGTTATAAGGAGGGTGAATGATTTACCAATGTGCCTTATTATGATATGAAAATGTTAATATGCTAACCTCGCCTATATGAATTGTAATGAAAGAATTTGTACTCATGCAATTCTTATTGAGCTATTGATGATGATGATTATACAAGGGGTAGACCCTATGACCCAAACTAAGCTATGTTGATAATAAAGGCTTAAAGACATTCAAAAAGGGACTCTAGCATAGCACCGAGTGAACTAGCGTGAGGAGTGTCCCTTCCCACATAGGGAAGGTAGGATCACTAAAGTACTCTTGAGTTGGAGACTACAATGCATGTAGCATATAGAGGGTCTCAATTATACCTCCTAGGTCTTGAAGTATGTTGCCTCCATAATACTAGCTAGTGGATCCACGTGGTTGCTGTGTTTTATGTTCTGGTAGTACCTTGACAAGTAGTCTACCTTCCTTTGGTGTAGATTATGACACCGGATTCCACATTAGCTCATGTAGTCTATGTCGATTAGGGAAAGATGTTTCCAAAAAGTAAAATGAACTAAAGGATTGAACTCTAACTATGATAACTTAAGGGGTCTAGCTTAGTCTAGGTAGAGGTATGGGACTCTACCTAAGCATTGTACTAGTTAGCCTTGAGGGGAGTCTTAGGAGGATGTTCTTATGTATGATTATGCTTATAATGTTATATGACATGTATATGATGAACTTTCACATTGTTGATACTATGTGTTGATTAGTTCATTTATGAATATGTGTTGGGTTATATTGTTAATATAAGATGATATGTACACCTAAATGCCATGTTATGTGAAGTAGGATGTTAGTCACGATTCTTGTTAGGTTACTTGATTGAGTAAGGTTATGGGACTTTTCTTGGTCATTGCACTTTTTGACTTGATAGGGGTTCATGGGTAATTGTCTTGTTATGTTTATAATGAAATGTCTCTTATTCAAACTTGTTGTTAATATGACTTGATGATAGAGTTACTTGGATATGTATTCGATTATATGATAAGCATGTGGACTTGACTAGTTTTGATGTTGTTGGTCTTGTGATATACATGCCTATGGACTAATGAACATGTCCTATGGATTGATACGATCTTGTTGAATATACATAAGTGTTTTCAAAGTAAATTGTATATCTTTATGAAATGTACTTTTCTTAGCATGTTTTCATAGTATGTGTGCATATGGTATTATACTTAATACAAGTAGCGTACTAACCCCATCTTTTCCTTTTTCCCAACATTTTAGGTTCCAATCGTTGAGATATTTCGAAGACGGCTTGAAGAAGGCTTGGATCTCTCATTCATCCTGGTAGGGTAGGTCCTCATTTTCCGAGGGCGATGCAACTATCTAGCTTACGGAGTTTGTTTTTAGTTAAAGACTTCTATAGTTATTTCTTTCCATTTAGTATGAAACATTGTATAGCCCATATAAGGCATTTTTACTTTATGTATGGGTTATGCCCAAGTTCTTACACTCTTATTAGATGGTTATGAGATGAGACGACTATTATGACTATTATGTCTATGTTATACTTTATATACTTATGCGCAACAAAAGTAGAAGACTAAGTAAACTTCATATATGAAGGGTCTATGTATACTCGATATATATATGTTATGTGTATGTAGAGGTCTATGCAAGTAGAAGTAATGAAAAGTTTTAAATTTTCCGCTAAATTTGACCTGTGAATGTAATGATGTAAACTAAGAGGCTAGTCTTGGTCCTCACAGAGGACGATGACGCCGGTTACGTCTAGGGGTAAACCCGGATGTGACAATTATATTCCTAATTATTAAATTGGTATATGTTATGCATTGATATTCTTGAGTACGTTGTGTCGTTCGTGTCTATATTTTAGCTTGAACCCTATAAATTGAGTATTCTTAAGATGAATAGTATCGATGAGTTCTGAATTATGAGTTATTGAGTTTCAAGTATTGTGTTTTCTATATTATTATTATTGAGATCCTTGAGTTGATCCGATCATGTATAAATTTCAACATGAACCCTAATATGAGTTATGACTTTTGAGAAGCTTTTGAAGTCAACATTTGTGTTTAATTAGAGTTTTGAGGAGGTAAAGAGGAGTTTGAGAAAGAGTACAAGGGAACTAAGTTTTTCCCAAATGTTCCATTTTTTCTACATGAAGAAAGAGAGTATTATTTTGAGAAACGGAAAATTTTGTTTTCTAAATGAGTTTAGGAATTCAGAGATATTATAGAGAAGTTTCATCTTTTAGGAGGATAGTTTGAATAATTATCTCAAAATACATACATACATACATACATACATACATATATATATATATATATATATAGAGAGAGAGAGAGAGAGAGAGCACCGATATAGGGATGAGTTCAGAAAACTTATAATCCTCGTAAACCATGTATGCCAAAATGGGTAGATCATACTATTAAGGATTTAGTGGATCCACTTAGTTGAGGTGTTTTATACACCAACAAGGTATAGGATATTTCTAGTAGCGTGGATGAGACGGTTTAACATAACGTAGCTCATAATAATGGTTGTCGGTTAAAGAATCTCCTAAATAGAGTTGAAAGTGTATGTTTATTATATCACTTAATATGTTGAGTTTAGAGAAGAGTTAGTATTTTTGGTAAAGTTTCAATGATTTCACTTCTTTATATTTTTACATTCAGGTGAGTATATAGTTATATCTACAACAGTCCTTTCATTTGATTATTTGTTATTTAGTTATATTACATACTCATACATGCAATGTATTGATGTCATAAGAACTGCATCTTTTTATGATGGAGACACGGGTTCTTAGGATCCTCAACAAGAGTCTATGAGATCACTTCATCTGCTCGTCAACTCTTGAGTAAGACCTCCTTACTCCCGGAGGACTCTAGTTTTATGGGTTGTTAGTAGTAGTTCTCTTGAGGAGTTGTAAGTCTTGTCTCGATACTCATTTTTGTATAGTATATGCTTCATAAATAGACAAATTTGGAGAGTCTTTCAATTTCCAAGATTTTCTTAAAAATTATAATTAAGGCTATATGATCTGATGAACCCCTATACTTGTATGCATTTTTATTATGAACTCTTGTACTTAACCATTTGACAATTGGACCCTTCAACTCATTAAAACACAATATTTCAAACCCTTCTGACCATTGATCATGCTTATGTGGCATTAAAATGAATGAGGTTGCAAGAGAGTGTAACACGCACATCCAAAGGCAAGTGAAGAACATATTTAATTTTAAAAAATATAAAATGATATTTTTAAAAAAAAAAAGTTTCTTCTTCCCCTCACCTCATATTCTTCATTCATCCCCCACCCCACCCTTATCATCGCCCCAACCTTTCTTATCAGCCAACTTGATACTTCAATCCCCCTTTTCAGCCATCCCTCACCCCATATCTGTCCTAACCCCCCTTTTTAGACATCCCCAACTCCATATCCGCACCAACCCCTCTTTTGGGTTTCAACTATCCACCACTCCATCTTTGCCCCAACTCCTCTTTTCAGTCACTCTCACCCCATTAGTAGACCTAGATTTTATTGTTAAAACAATTTATTTTAGTTTCACCAAATACCACCATTAAAGAGTGAAATTTCAACTACAAAAGCCTTACAAAGTATGGAAAATAAAAGGAAACAAAGAAAGATTAATTTTGATCCAATTTAAAATTCAATTTTTCTTTTCAAGACTCTCATTCTCAATGTCACTTTTTTTTTTTGTAGAAGACAAGTTTAAATGGAAGAAACTGTTTTTATTTTTTTTTGTATGAAGATAAGCTTAATGGTACAAAAAGAGGCTATGATCGGAAAACACTCTTTTGGCGGAGGAACAGGGTGGTCGGCGGCGGCATTGATGGAGGAGGAAGATGAAATCTATGATCAGAATTTCATGTTGCCGGTGGAATATACAAAAGAATATGTGTTTTATACGTAAGAAAAGATAAGAAAAGAAAATGGATAGGGGCAGGTGGTGATTTTTATTTTTTGAATGAAGGGAAGAGGGTGGGGAGGAAGAAGAGTGTGGGGAGGAAAAGATGAAGTGGGAATAAGGAAAATGAGTATAGAGAGAGAAAAAGAATTGTACCTTTTTAAAAAATATTATTTATTTTAAATATTTAATTTCTGATGTGTCATTAAAAAATAATAATAATACTGACGTGTCATTAAAAAATAACGTGGAATTTCATGTGTAAATTGAGTGCAATACACGCACACACAAATGATGAGAAAGGGGTTTCAAATATAGTGTTTTATTTAGTTTAGGGGTCCAGATGATAAAGGGGTAAGTAGAAGAGTTCAAAATACAAATTGATTCAAGTATGAGGGTCTACCAAATCATTCTGCCTATAATTAATACTCAGCATATTCAAAGAGTTTTTTGATTTAATACACAGATGATTTAGCATTTCATTCATATTGATATTTATGTATGCTCGAGTTAGTCTTTCGTTTGTAGTCAGACAGGATGAGAATTTGTTAGGAGACCAATAATGGTTCTCGAGTGCTGGTGACGTCCTAGGTGTAGGATCAAATCTAATTTCATGTTGGACTAGTTCATCCTCACGTCTTACATCTAATTTCAAATCATGAAAGAGTACTTTAGGGTTCTATCCTTAGATTTGAGTACGCTTGAGATGAGTTGATATTGAGTTCTGAGTTCTTAAGTTTTTTATTATTGAATTCCTATTTCTAATTATTGAATTGTTGTAGATTGTGTATTGTGATTATTGAGTTGATAGTTCATGTCTATTTTTCAGTATGAAGCTTGTTCCTGAGTATTTATTCTGATGAGTTTAGACATGAATAAGTATTTGTAAATTTTTAAATGATATAACTTATTTGTCTCTTTACTTTTGGCTCGAGTATATTTTATCTAATGTTGTCCTTTATGTTAGTTGTTTCACTTCAGATGTATAACATACTTGTATATTCAATGTACTGACGTTATTTCACCTACATCATTTTGTGATACGGACAAAGGTGTTTAGGATCATCAACAGGCGTTCCATTGGGATCACTTTGCACTCCAGACAGTTTTGGTGAGTCTTCTTACATTGGAGAGGATTTCTCACATTTACTTTTAGTTAGTATTTTTCAGGCGTCCTAGGTCTTGTCCCAACACCTATCTTAAACATTAGAGACTCCGTAGATATATAGAGTTGGGGAGTCTTTCAATATTTTTTTCCTTCAAAGATATTGTCCCAACTATTATAATTATTCAATGAGTACTTTCAAACATTCGATTGAGTTTCATTTTGAGATCAAGTTTTGTTTTAAGCCTATTGTTGCTTGAGTGAGTCTTCCACTAAGTAGTCAGCTAAAAAGAGAATTCGTTTGGGGATCAGAGTGGAAATGAAGAGAAAAATATAAATAGTAAATATATGAAATAAGAAATATTTTAATGATAAAAATTTATAAATGATAAATTTCACTTCCGACAAATTAGTATCAAAACTCAAAACATTAGATGAAAATATTAGTTCAAACATAGGCATACATATCAATAGCCAAATTTATGAAACTTACTTAATATAATATCAAATACGATAATAAATTAAAGTAAAAATACAGGAATTGTCTATTTAAAGCGAATTAATTACATTATTTATCTCTTCTTTTACTAATTTTGTCAGATATTCTTTCTCTTATTCTTTTTTTTTTCTTTTAATTTCTTTTTCTCTTATTGGCTCCTCTTTTGTTTTGTATATTTAGCATGATTCTTTTTTTTTTCTGGTTAGATTATCTTCTTCTTCTTTTATCAATTTCTACAATTGCATATATTGAAGGTGTCACTTAAATATTCAAGAAGTTAGTTAGGAGTTTAAAAGTTAGTTGCAAGTAGTTAGAAAGTTAACTAAGGTTAACTTACTTAGTAAAAGTTAACTAACTAGATTAGATGGTTAGGTAGGTTTATTCTTGTTTAATAGATCTGTATATATAATATGTTTCATAAGCCATTGAAGGCTCTCGAATGAATAAGAAATCAAAAACTCTGTTCTCTCTCAATTCGTCTTCTTCTCCTTCTTATCTGATTGTGTTGATATAGATTCTGTCTAAGAGATAGGTTCATACAATTTCATGTTATCAGAGCACTAACTAGGTAGCTGGTTGACATAATCGATTCACAATTCAGATTTACAGAATTTGAAAAAAAAACAATCTGCAATTCTGTATAAGAAGAAAGTGAAAAAAGAATTCTTTAGATTCAATGGCGAAAGAAGAAGATCAATCTACTTTGTCACAAGTAACTGAGTCTGGTCCGAAGACTAGAATCGACTATAATCATCCCTTGTTTCTTTCCCCTGCAGATGTGAGTGGTAGTCAGATTATCTCGTTTCAGTTAATAGGGGTTGAAAACTAAGCAATCTGGTTTAGGTCAATGTGAGTGTCCTTACTTGGAAGAAACAAGTTAGGCATGGTGGATGGTTCTTGTAAGAAAGAGGTATTCCCAGAACAAATAGGAAATCACTGGGAAAGAGTGAATGTTGTAGTTTTGACTTGGCTGATGAATTCTGTGGAAAAAGGGTTGTTAGGGGGTATAATGTATGCCTCACACGCCCAAGAAGTATGGGATGATCTATACGAGAGATTCAACAAAATTGATGGTTCAAGAACTTACAATCTTCACAAGGAAATTGCTACATTAACTCAGGGTACGGCTACAGTGTCTGCATATTTTTCTAGATTAAAAAGTTTGTGGGAAGAGTTTGAGGCTCTTGTTCCAAATCCCAGTTGTACTTGTGAAAAATCCAAGGAGTTTGTAGTACACTTGTAGAAATTAAAATTGTTTTAGTATGGGTCTTAATGATTCATACAACAAAGCAAGAAGCCAGATCTTGCTCATGATTCATATGTCATCAGTCAATCACGCTTATGGAATGGTAATTAGTGATGAAGGACAAAGATCTGTGGCTACAAATTCTTGAATCTTAGGGGCAAATCCAACAGCAAATGGTAATGGCTTGGATGTGGCTATGTTTACAAGGAATGGCCCTACAAGATACTAGAAAAACTTCAATCTGCAGTGTGAATTCTATAAAATGAAAGGTCATTCAAAAGATATATGCTACAAGTTAGTAGGGTATCCCTCAGACTATAACAAGTTCAGAAAGATAGGAGTGCAAGCAGGCAGTAGTGGATATGATTCAAATGCAAGAGCACATAATGTGATTACGGGGCGATTTTAGGAGTCAAAGCAAGGTGATATAATGGTAAATACATATGACAGTGTAGTTGAAGGAAGTAAGGTAGATTACAAAGGAAAGGGAGTAGCATACGAAATTGAGTCCTCACAGAATAGAGAGTCTGAAATGGGATTGTATCCATTTACTAAGGAGCAATATGGTCAGATTGTTAATCTGTTAAAGAACATGAGAGACAACAACAATGCTGCAGATTCGTCAGCAAACTTGTCAGGTATGATTCAGTCCAGTGCTTGTTCGAATAAAAACAGACATGAATGGATAGTAGACAGTGTAGCAACCAATCATATGGTAGCTGAGGTTAATTTAATAGATAAGCATGTCACTCTGTCTAGAGGAGTTTACTTGCCTAATGGAGCTGTTGCTAAAGTAACTCATACTGGTCCTAGTAGTGTCACTGCAAGAACATCCCTGATTAATGTGTTGCATGTACCACAATTCAAGTTTAATTTGATGTATGTGTCTAAACTCACAAAAGAATTAGGATGCTCAGTGAGTTTCTTTCCTGACTTTTTCTTGTTTCAGGATCTCTCCACTAGAAGGGTGAGGGAGATTGGTAGAGAGGAAAATGGATTATATGTTCTAACTGGAAGCACAAAGGTGCAGAAGTCTCATTCCCAGACAAGTGGATGTGTTGTGGTTGTACCTAGTAGTACATGTTCTAAGAGTTCTGCAAATGTGGAGTTATGGCACCAAAGGTTGGGACATGCATCCAAAAGGTCATTAAAGAAGCTTATATTAGTAAAGTCAGATTGTATAGCAGCTACATTGAATAATTGTACCGTTTTCCTCATGCAAAACAAGTTAGAAATTTTTTTCCCACTAGTAGTATACAAACTTCAACTTGTTTTGATATTGTACACATGGATGTGTGGGTCCCTTACAAAGTACCTACATTTGATGGTAACACATTTTTTCTTACTATTAGTAGATGACTTTTCGAGATTGACTTGGGTATACTTGTTAAATTGAAGTCTGACGTGTATGTGATAATCAAACAGTTTGTTGTGTATGTTAAGAATCAGTTTGGTAGATGTGTTAAGGTGATAAGGTCTGATAATGGGATTGAATTTGTCAACTCAGTATGAAAAGATTTGTTCAAAACCTTTGGCATAATTCATCAAACTAGTTGTGCTTATACCCCTCAGCAGAATGGAGTACCTGAGAGGAAACACTGACACCTTCTACAGGTAACATGGGCATTAAGGTTTCAAGCTGAGATACCTATTAACTTGTGGGGTTTGTGTGTGTTAGCTGTTGTACATATTATAACAAATTAACTAGCTCAGTGTTGAGTAAAAAGTCTCCCTATGAGGTGTTCAATAAAAGGAAGCCTAGTATCTCACATTTAAGAGTCATTGGGTGTCTATGCTATGCTAAGGTAGTTTAGGAATTTGATAAACTAAAACAAAGGTCAAGAGTGACAGTGCATATGGGATATTCTATGACTCAAAAAGGGTATATATTGTATGATTTAGAAACAAAGAAGTTGGTGGTAAGCAGGGATGTTATATTTAGGGAAGATGTCTTTCCTTTCAAAAACAATACTAGAGTATCATGTGACAAGTTGTTTATTCCAGCTAGTACATATAATGAGGTAATGGATATAGCTAAAATGAGAGTTACACATAAAGATACATGTCTAGAAGATGAGAGTAGTACACACGAAAAAGAGGTTGAATCAGTAGAAATTCCTGCAGAATCTAGTAGAAATACTAGGAGGTCTGAAAGAGAAAGAAATCCTCATGTGTGGTTAAAAGACTTTGTTTCTTTTGAGTATGAATAAAACACTAGCTTATCCTATATCAAAGTATGTTGCTTATGAGCATTTAGCACCCAAATATCAAGCCTATGTTGCTGCATTTTCTGCCTCCACTGAACCTAAAAGTTCTACTGAAGCTGTCACAGATCCTAGGTGGGTGGATGTTATGAAAGAAGAAGTTAGTGCACTACAACAGAATAATACTTGAAAGGTAGTGTGTTTACCTGTTGGAAAAAAAACTATTGGATGTAGGTGGATTTAAATAATAAAGTATAAAGCCAATGGTGAAGTAGAGAGGTTAAAAGCTAGATTAGTAGCAAAAGTATATAGTAAAAAGGAGGGGATTGATTATCAAGAAACATTCTCTCCAGTGGTGAAAATGAAAATGGTAAGATTAGTACTTGTTGTTGCAGCAAAAAACAGTGGCATATCCATCAAATGGATCGGTTTAATGTTGTTTTACAAGGTGATTTGTTTGATGAGATTTACATGGAGTTGCCTCAAGGATTTCAGAGTCAGAGGGAGACTACGACAGTATCCAGACTCAAGAAATCCTTGTATGGATTGTAACAAGCTCCTAGGCAATGGAATGCTAAACTAATTGAGGCACTGATTAAGTTTGAGTTTCAGCAAAGTCAGAAGGATCATTCATTGTTTACTAAGAAAACCACAGAAGACAATTATCACAATCGAATAAAATGATAATTGTGAAATAAAATAATTAAATGACAAAAATAATCTTCAAACCCTTTTTTCTATAGAAACTAGGTAGAGGTGGCCCGTGCAAGCACGGGCCCAACATTGAAAGATTTTTGTTAGTTAAATATAAACATATAGAATGTATGAGTCGGATATATATATATATATATATATATATATAGAGAGAGAGAGAGAGAGAGAGAGAGATGGATAGATATATTATATATATGAAATATGGTTGATAGTTGTTTTGTTCGTTGTCATGGTTGTATTATTTACATAAAAAAAAATATTAAATCGCTGCTCCCAGCAGCGATTTCTTTATTTTTTTTAATTTTTTTTAAATCGCTGTTGGGGCAGCGATTTCCTTATTTTAATTTTTTTAAAAAAAAATATTAAATCGCTGCTAAGGCAGCGATTTAAAAAAAAAATTATGGCAGCGATTTCTTTATTTTTTTTTTAAATCACTGCTGGGGCAGCGATTTCCTTATTTTTTTTATTTTTTTTAAAGCCGGGCAAGAATCTAATGGTAGTACGAAGAGGGAGCAGAATCGTACCTGGGAGTGGTTCTTCGGATCGATCACAGATTCTCGGCCCCGTCTTTTGGCTTCCATTCTACGCAGCAATTTTGTAAAAAAAAAATTCTATATATCGCTACTTAGGCAGCGATTCCTTTTTTTAAAAAAAAATCAGATTTTGCAAAATCGCTGCAGAGGTAGCGATTTTGCTTTTTTGGGTGGGGTAAGTCGTTGTTGGTGCAGCGATTTTATCGTTTTGGTTAATATAAAATTTTATATACCGTTTTGAAATTTTTGTTAATATTTTATACCCTTTAGGCTCCGGACTCATGATATCAACATAGTATATATCTGTTAAAGAATGATAAAAGTCTCAAATCGGTGGTTAATGAGATAAGTAAACTCCTTATAAGGCTTGGACAATCCTCCTCCCTTTGAGCTAGTTTTAAAGGTGTGAGTAAGGCCTAAGACCTAATTTAACAATATCATTTACTAATAGAGTATATGAATGACTTATTCACATGATTTATCCATCACAACAAGATATTATAGTTGAACGATTCAATCGTTCGAAAAAAAATCTCAGTCATATATCATACATATATGGTATATATTATATGTTGCCAGGATATCATAGATATTGGTTCATTCCTTAAAGGCTGAACCAATGACCCTCTACCTAAATTTACACCAACTTTCACTTAGACATGTCAACTGAGCTTTGATAATTTTAAACACCTTATGACATGTTTCACTATGTCATTTTGACACTTCTTCAACAATCAGCTAACAAAAATTTAAAAATGTGTGTGATCCACTCACGGATGACATGACATGATGACAAATTATGAGAATACATGTGTCAATTTGGTAAAAAATATGACGAAATCATTCGAAAAGCATTGTCATGATACTTTTAAAAGTAATAAGTGTAACAAGTAAGCATCCTTATGCTAGATGTTGTAAAATTTTGGATTCCTTTACTTCATTTGTTTTTAAAGCTAACTACAAGTTACATTGCAATCATATCACTTCAACATTTGAAGTTTTAAATTGCATCTTTCAATTCAAATTGTTCCTGTCCAATTACTCAAATTTGAAATTGTTGATTTTCACTAACCTAAATGCTAACATTGCAGCAACAACTTTCCCTATAAGGGTAACTATTTTTATAGTTCTAGCTGAAGGAAATGACAGAGAAGAACTACCTCTTAATGCTTGAAATTTTCTTATTTCAGATTATACAAGTGCAAATAAGTGATGATGAGGTAATCAAAATTTTCAGTCATTACGTTAAACCAACTAATGCTCTTAACTTTTTTCACTGTTCAGTGAATTTTCTTGCTTATCTTCTCTGTTTGTTTGTTATTTAACTTCTCACACCTCATTTTGATGTTGAATATCTATTGTATTTTAGCCTTTCGTTGATTCTTTTTTTGTGTTGTATTTTGAGCCGCGGTTTGTTCTATTTTTTTCACCAGATTTCACTCAATGGTTGCTATATGTTTCTTCTTCAGTGTTCCAACATTTAACATATATGTTTTGCTGAGTTTATTTGGGCTTTTGTTCTTCGCTCTTTTGGATTATTTTTATTTAATGATGTTGTTAGTGTACTATATAAACTTGAAAAATCTGCGTTGTCAGCTTCTCCTTCTTCTCTTGCTTCTGCTATGATTTTTCCTCATTTTAGTATGTTTGATGCTATTTTTTTAAATTTTTCAACTGTTTTAACATCTTTTTATGACGCTGAGAAAGGCAAAAGAAGTATTATACGTTATTTCTTCACTTTTGTGTAGGTCGCTAGATCTATTTTCTTAGCAATTTGCTGATTACAGTTTACACTTTAGGTTTACGTTTTACTTCAACATACCCCCTCATTTTATCTTACGTTTTTAGGCTTATGATTTTCATAGTTGATTCCTTTATATAACTTATAACTAAGATTTAAAACTGTTTAAGTGAAATATTTCTGCAGCCAGTTCATTTGACGTTTTCCATAAGATGATTCAAAATTGGATAAAGCTTAAGTTTGATTAGGATTACAATTATTAAATTACAATGAAAATAAGTTGGTGAATGATTTTTTTGAAAAAATTCATTCCTTATTATCATGACATTCTATAGTATAATGCAAAATTATGTACCTTACTATTGTTCTTTCCTGCATTGCATCACTCTGTTATACTTTCCATCTTGGTGAAGTATTAGATTGGGTATAATACTACATTACTACTTGAGTATATATTATATTTGTCGTCTTTTATCATGACATATTAAGTGGGCTAATATTGAGCCTCTCTACCTCGCAGTTGTAGTGGTATTCTCCTAAGGGAGTAGAGAAATTTCAAGATTAAAATCTGTCATTAGGATTTTTTCCCTGTTTTCCATTTGTAACACTTGCCATGAGGTGGCATGATTCAATAACAACTAACTCAGGTACACATTTCAAAAATCTCATTCTTCAGATTTATAGAGTGTTTTTTCATTATTGCCTCTCTATTTCTTAAAACTTAAAAGGAAAATGTCATATAAATGTATGATTGTGAATTCCTGATTCAAGGTCTCTTTTCTTCAACGGCTTAAAAGAATGTTAATGCTTCATTTCAAATGTTACATTCAATGATGAAGAAATCTTGATTTGTTTTTCTTATTCTTTACTCTCTTTTACATTGAGATTTTTCACCTTCTATGTCTTCTTGCTGCACAGTTACCCCAGTGAATTCCACACCTGAAGCATTAGATGCACTGAAGTCGTTACAATAGATACCAATTTACCCATCGTTCGTCCTCGAACGATCACAAGAAGAAAAACAAGGGCGAGAAAGAGTACCTGACTCTGTAAAAAGGTGTGGATATCTTTCTTGCACATCAGCCTCCTTCTCCCAAGTGGACTCTTCAATTGGCCGATTCTTCCATTGAACCTTGATGGATGCAATCTCCCTTGATCTCAACTTGCGGATTTCTCTATCTGGAATGGCAACAGGCTCCTCCTCATAAGACAAATTCTCATCAAGAAGAACTGAATCCCAACGAATAATGTAGTTTCCATCTCTATGGTATCTTTTCAGCATAGACACATGAAATATCGGGTGCACTCCTGAGAGTCCTGGAGGCAATGCCAATTCACCTCCCCCACGCGCTTCAAAACTTCAAATGGACCAATATACCTTGGACTAAGCTTACCTCGCTTACCAAACCGCATCACCCCTTTCATGGGTGAAACTTTCAGCAAGACTTGCTCACCCTCCATAAAATCCAAGTCCCTAACCTTTCGATCTGCATATTCTTTTGCCTGTTCTGAGCGGCTAGAAGCTTTTCCTAAATGAATTTCACTTTATCTAACGACTCCCTCAAAAGATCGGTACCCCATGGTCTCACCTCAAATGCATCAAACCAACCAATGGGAGACCTACATCTCCTCCCATACAGTGCCTCAAATGGGGCCATATCGATACTTGAGTGATAGCTATTATTGTATGAGAACTCTGCTAAAGGTAAGAAGTTATCCCAATGACCACCAAATTCTATCACACATGCACGAAGCATATCTTCCAACACTTGAATCGTTCGCTCAGACTGACCATCGGTCTGAGGGTGAAATGCAGTACTAAGATCCAACCTAATACCTAATTCAGCATGCAATGTTTTCCAAAACTTAGAAGTAAACTGCGTACCTCTGTCTGATATGATAGAAAGTGGAACTCCATGCAATCGAACAATTTCTGAGATATAACGTTTGGCTAACTTCTCTGCATTGTAAGTCACCTTGACCGGAATGAAGTGAGCAGACTTAGCTAATCTGTCAACAATTACCCAAATGAAGTCATACTTACCCAATGTCTTTGGAAGACCAACTACGAAGTCCATTGCAATTTTCTCCCACTTCCATTCAGGAATGGGCATTCTCTGAAGTGTCCCTCCAGGCCTTTGGTGTTCATACTTTACCTGCTGACAATTCGGGCATTGGGTAGCAAAATCAACAATGTCACGCTTCATCCTACTCCACCAGAAATGTTGCTTTAGGTCACGATACATTTTGGTTGCACCAGGATGTATAGAATACCTTGAACTATGAGCCTCTGTAAGAATAGTGTGAATCAAATCATCGACGCGGGGCACACATACCCTTCCTTTAATTCTCAAAACGCCTTCCTCATCAATTTTTGCTTCTTTAGCCTCTCCTCGCAATACCATATCTCGAATCCGGATCAGTTTCTCATCAGTAAACTGCTTTCCCTTAATCTTGTCAAGAAAAGAAGATCTTGCCTCCACACAGGCCAAAAATCCTCCCTTCTCCAGTACTTCCAACTTCATAAAGTCATTAGCCAGAGTCTGAACCTCTCTAGCCAATGGGCGTCTAGAAACCTGCAAGTAAGCTAGACTTCCCATGCTCCCTGCCTTTCTACTTAAATCATCTGCCACAACATTAGCTTTCCCTGGGTGATACAAGATAGTAATATCATAGTCCTTCAGTAGTTCCATCCACCTCCTCTATCTCAAATTCAAATCTTTCTGAGTAAAGACATACTGTAAACTGTGATGATCTGTATAGACTTCACACTTAACCCCATATAGATAATGTCTCCATTGCTTTAATGCAAACACGACTGCAGCCAACTCCAAATCATGGGTCGGATAGTTACGTTCATGCACCTTTAGTTGCCTCGAAGCATAAGCAATTACATTCTTCTCCTGCATTAGCACTGCACCCAAACCAAAATAGGAGGCATCACAATAAACAATGAAGTTCTTACCTTCCACTGGCAAGGTGAGAATTGGTGCAGTAGTCAACAAGGTCTTGAGTTTCTGAAAGCTTTCTTCACATTCGTCCGACCATACAAATGGAACACTCTGCTTAGTCAAATTTGTCAGTTGGGAAGCAACAGAAGAAAATTCCTTGACAAATCGACGGTAGTAGCTAGCTAAACCAACAAAGCTCCTTACCTCTGTAACATTAGTAGGTCTTACCCAACTCTTTACTGCTTCAATCTTAGAAGGATCCAACATCACTCCATCCTTATAAACTACGTGCCCCAAGAAGGACATTGAATCTAGCCAAAACTCACACTTGGAGAATTTGGCATAGAGCTTTTTCTCTCTCAACACTTCCAATACCATTCTCAAATGCTCCTCATGTTCTTTCCTGCTCTTTGAGTATATCAGTATATCATCAATGAATACAATGACAAAGAGATCCAGATATGGCTTAAAAATCCCGTTCATCAGGCTCATGAAAGCAGCAGGGGCATTCGTAAGCCCAAACGACATTACTAAGAAATCATAATGCCCATACCTGGTTCAAAAAGCAGTCTTTGGCACATCTGCTGCCCGTATTTTCAATTGATGATAACCAGATCTCAAATCGATTTTGAGAAGGTACAAGCACCTTGTAACTGATCGAACAAATCATAAATGCGAGGAAGAGGATACTTGTTCTTAATAGTTACCTTATTCAGTTGCCTATAGTCTATGCACATCCGAAAACTTCCATCCTTCTTCTTCACAAATAAAACTGGGGCACCCCAAGGGGATGCACTTGGCCTAATAAAGTCTTTACCTAACAACTCCTGAAGTTGGGCCTTTAACTCTCTTAGCTCAGCTGGAGCCATTCAATAAGGGAGTATGGAAATGGGGCGAGTAACCGGCTCCAGATCAATACAAAAGTCAATATCCCTATCCGGTGGCATACCAGGAAGGTCTGCGGGAAACACATCCAGAAACTCATGGACTATCAAGACAGACTCAATCGAAGGTACTTGGGAAGTATCATCCCTGAGATGTGCCAAGAAGGCTAAACAACCCTTACTAACCATTCTCTTAGCACGAAGAAAGGACATAATACGAACTGGGGTGGAAGTGTAGTCACCCTCCCACACTAGCGGATCTGTCCCAGGCTTGGCCAATGTCACAGTTTTAGCATTACAATCTAAGATTGCAAAATTTGGAGAAAGCCAAGTCATACCTAGAATTACATCGAAATCAACCATTTTTAGGATAATCAAGTCTACATGAGTATTGCTCCCCACAAAAGTCACAAGACAAGACCTATACACCTTCTCAACTATCATAGACTCACCCACAGGAGTAGAGACACGAATAGGCATGTCAGATACCAATTTGTATCACCTAGATACCAATTGGATCCAAGTAATAGCACGAAAGGAAGAAAGAATGGAATTTTTCCTAAAGTCTTATAGCCTCTCAAAGAAAAGTAAGGGCGTCCCCCTACCGTTCCTCAAGACTCTACTAGACTCGTTCTTGTGTGATGAGACCAACGAACCTAATGCTCTGATACCAAGTTTGTCACGACCCAAAACAAGCCGCGAGTGGCACCCACACTTATCCTATTATGTGAGCGAACCAACAAATCTAAACCCCAACATTTACCAACATTTCAACCATAATGAACAAAATATAATGCGGAAGACTAAAAACTCATTAACGAAAATCAATTAAATAACTTCTAAAACTCAATACTTATTATTCCCAAAATCTGGATGTCATCACATCAAGAACATCTATCCTCAAGTTTCTAAATCTAAGAGTATTAAGAAGCTAAAATAAGTAAAAGGATGTCCATGTCCGAACTTCAAGACATCAAGACGTGAAGGAGAGAATCCAGCACGAGCTAGGAGTAATAGCTCACCCTGAAATCTGATGTGCTGAAGACTGGCTAGAGTTGCGGACGAGTCGAAGTCGATGGCACCTTTGCTGCACTCCACAAATAACAAAGAAGAAAATTACAAGTAGGGGTTAGTACAAGGCACAAGTACTGAGTAGGTATCATCGGCCAACTCATAATAGAAAGCAATATATATCGAATAATAGTATAAAATCCACTACAACACTTAATTGGTGACAACAACAAGTACAAGAATCATTGACAACAACTCCAAGCGCACCCATGAGGATTCAAGTCTCCACACCATACTCATTTGGGAAATAGGTTCTTGGAATTTAATTAAATTTACATAATTCCAGATTCATTCCCTCCAATGTTACCGTGTCGGAACGTGACATTCTGATCCCCTAATACTACGTGTCGGAACGTGACACCCGATCCCCTAATACTACGTGTTGGAACGTGACACCCGATCCCCTAATGCTACGTGTCGGAACGTGACACCCGATCCCCTAATGCTACGTGTCGGAACGTGACACCCGATCCCCTAATGCTACGTGTTGGAACGTGGCACCCGATCCCCTAATGCTACGTGTCGGAACGTGACACTCCGATCCACTAATCCCATTGCTTTAGTTCATAAAGCCTCTCTTATGTCAAAGCATCATCTTAATAGAAAGGATTTAAGGTTTAAGGTTCAACAGTCTCATCATTCTAATCCATCACAATTACATAATCACAACATGCAACCACACAATCAAGCATATAGAAGACTTTACAATACCACCCAATACATATCAATTGCTATTTAGAGTTTACTATGAAATAGCATAAACCATAACCTACCTCCACCGGAGAATCGTGATCAAGTAAGCTACTTCCCAAAGCCTTTTTGCTTTCCTCTTCGTTCTCTCTGTCTCGCTCGTTCTCCCCTCTTCTGTTCTTTTTCTTTTTCCTTCTTCAGACCCTTTTTCTTTTACCCTAATTATCATATAATTAATTATAAAAGATGATAAAAGTAACCCACTATTTATTTCAAGGTTATCTCCTTTAACCCCCAAGTAATTAAATTATTAGACTTACCCCACTAATTTCATAATTATAGTCATGAATAGTCCAAAACACCCCTTTAAAACTTTAAGCAGAAATCCGACTCAGTCAGGGTTACGCAACTCGTGACGGTCCGTCGTACCTGCGACGGTCCGTCCTGCAAATCTGTCACAAAGTTCAGAGGGTCAATTTCAGTAAGGATATTTGTGATGGTCCGTCGTGTCTACGACGGTCCGTGCTGCAATTCCGTCGCGAAGTTCAGAGAGTTGATCCCATAACCCACAGGAAAATTACACAAGTGTGGGACGACGGAGTCCATGACGGTCCGTCGCGTGATCCGTCGACCCAGTCAGTTTTATCACAAATGATTCTACTGCTCGAAACGACTAAACAGGTCGTTACAACATGGAATAGAACCTGTAGTGTAGTTCTGTTTATGGGGTTGAAAACATAAAGTAAATAAGAAAATAAAAAAGAGTGAGTTTTGGGTCTAGGCCAAACTCATTATAATGAAGGTGTTGTTAGTTCAAATCTTATTGTAAATATGTAATTGAATAGATTGCATCGATTCGAAAGCTCAAAAAAAAGGGAAGGCTCAAGTCCCGAAGTGATTGTTCGACTATTTGAGGCAAGTGAATTTCTAAACTCTTGTTAAGCGTATGAAATTCGTGTATTTCCTTGTGTGGTGTTGAGAATGATTTGGAGACTTGTTGCTTATTTGTTGGTGTTGTATTCCATGTTGCAAATTGTGCTTTTTTATCAAAATGGATATCTCCTCATTTTTATTTTAGTATGTAATTCACACTGCATTTGAAACATGGTTGTAATAAGAGTAATGTGATAAGAGGATGTACCATTTCGAGGGTCGTATCGCGCGCCGCGATGGATATTATATTTCGAGGGACGTATTGTGCACCACGACGGTTACTATTATCGAGGATCGTGTCGTGCGCCGCGACAGATGCATGGACATATATGTAATGATCCGAAAAGTCATTTTAAAAAAAATTATACGAAATTTCAATTGTTACCCATATCGATAGTTACCCCGAGTATTTTCATTAGTTGGTGAAGTTGATTTGAAAATTTTAAACTATTTATTCCACTACGATTACTTAATTAATAGACATATATTAAACAATTTATTTAATTAGTTGATGGTTAACGGGTCAAGTCCATAGTAATTTACCTTATAGACCTCTTATCCCAGCTTTATTACACTAATAAAGTAAGTAGGGTTTACTATTTTGAAGTCATTAACTATGAAAAGGAACGGTGGCGAAAAACAACTATGAATGTTCCATATCCCTAAGGTCGGTATGCTCGTCCCTTTAAAATATTTTGTTATCAATTGAATTGATAAGCATATATCTTAATATATTATTATAATACATTGGTTAGATAAAGAATGGAAGGACATAACATGTTGGCTGGACGTTTATCGATGATGTAAAGGTTATATAATTGACTTAATGACAGCAAGTCATATATTTGTTTAATTGAATAAAGTGCAGAAATTGAAAGTTAGAATAAAAATGAGAAGGCATGTTCTTTTTTTATGGATTATTGAGAGACATGCATTTTTTTTATTAATTTATTTGTAATGATTAGCAAATTATATTTCATCAATAATTTGAAGGATGGGATGGAGTATTTAATCAATTGCTTTTTCGGATGCAAGTTACTGATTTGTAGCTTCACCATGAACTTGAATTCTTCTTATGATTATCGTATAAAAAATTATATTAGAAATAAATAATTAAATATTAGATATATTTTATTATGTGAATATTATTAAACTATAATATTGAGGGAATTAGAAATAAATCCTAGACTTGAATAGATTGCATTGATTTGGAAGTTTAACAGAAGAGGAAGGAACATGTTCCGCAGTGAATTCTTGATTGTTTGAGGCAAGTAGATTTCTAAACTCTTCTTAAGTGTATGAAATGCGTGTATTTTCCTTGTGGTATATCTTTGGGAGTAATGAGATTTTGTGATTGGTTGACTAGTCCACATTTATTAATTCTAATAATGAAAAAGAGGTAACAAAAGGCAATATGGTTAATTGTCATATGTGATGTGTTGAGAAAAGTTTGAAGGCTTGTTGAATCATTGTTGATGTGATATCATGTTCGTGTTGCTGTGAATTGTGCAATGTTATGAAAATGGTCATCTCCTCATTATTTGTGTGAACATGTCATTTGCATTATTCTGAGACATGGTTGTGAAAAGAATTATGTGCATTGAGAAAGAATGAGAACGTAAAGATGATGTACCATTTCGAGGGACGTATCGCGCGCCGCGATGATTACTATTATCGACGGTCGTGTCGTACGACGCGAGATGCATAGACAAATATGTCCCACGTGGGTCCCGGACTGAGAGACAACGAGTGTGTATCACTAGGTCAGACATGCATCATTATACTTGACATTGTGTTCCATTGCATTGCACATACTTATCATTAGTGACCTTGATATCGTGTTTTGCTGATCTTCTGATTGCCTTTCTGTAGAACTTGTGATTGATCAATATTGAGCTTGTTATTGTGAATATATATTTGTTGAAGTATTGTTGTTGAGGATATGTAATTTGTTGAATTGTTGTTGTTGAGGATATGTAATTTGTCTAAGTGTTGCTGTTGAGCTACGTGCTATGTAAACTGTGAGCTGTTAGGTTGGGTTGATTTTAATGCAGGTTGTAGTTGTGGAGGTTCGATTAAGAGTGGTAGGAGTACCCGTATTTCATCCCCTTAGCTTGTGTTTAGAGGTTTACTTGCCGAGTACCACGTGGTTTGGTATTCACCCCTTGCTTTTACAAATTTTTGTAGGTTATGAGCCTGAATTTTTGTTGTACTTGTCATTCTCTTCTTTTCCGAGGCTTCTTGGAGATTTGTGAGGTAGTTGTTTCCACCTCAGCAGACTTTCTTCTACTTAATTATGATCTTGTTCTATTCTAGAAACAAGTTCATTTGAAACTTGAGTTTTTCTTTTGAATCAATTATAATACTTTAAAGGCTTGTACAAGTTTTGAGGGTTTTATTAAGTTACTTATATTTTAGCACTTTATTGTAATGGTTGAGTTTTAGGCTGACTTGTCTTGGTGGGATAAGATGAGTGTCATCATGTCCAATTTCGGGGCGTGACATATATATTATTATTATTTTTATTATTATTATAATTTAATATTAATTATATTATTATTATTATTTTCATGTTGTTATATTATTTTTATTATTATTTATAATTGTTATTTATATTTAATTATTTTATTATTATTATTATTATTATTATTATTATTATATATTATATATTATTATTATTAATATTTTATTATTTTATTCTTATTATTATTTATTTTAATATTCTTTATTATATTATTATTATTATATATTATTATTTTTATTATATATTATTTATTATTATTATATTATTATAATTATAATAATTATTATTATTACTATTATTTTCATCTTATTATTATTATTATTGTTTTCATATTATTTTATTATTATGTATTATTATTATTATTATTATTATTATTATAATTATTATCAATAATAATATATATATTTTTTATTATTATATATTATTACAATAATAATAATAATAATAATAATTATATTATTATTATTATTTTTATTTTTATAATTATTAATATTATTAATATTATTATTATTATTATAATTATTATTTATAAACAATTTTGTGATAATAAAGAAATATATGAATGATAGCAAAATATAATTACTTATGGATGTAAAATATAAATTATATTTGTTTCACTTTTTTAAGTATAAAAAACTTAAATTAATCAACTTTTATCATGTTAACAACTTTTAAGGGTATTTTAGATATTTTGATTAAAAAAAGTGTTTACCAACACTTATTTGCCAATACATCAACAACTTTTTTTTAACTTCAACATTTTTATCCAAACACATAACTACTTATTTTAAGAATAAGTTCCAGAACTTTCAAAAGTACTTTTTAAAAGATACTTTTTTTAGATCATCCAAATGGACTCTTAAAGTCCTACTACAATATCTATTACTACTATGATTATAATAATGTAATTATAATTAATCTAATCCTAGTCGTAATATAATCTTAATAGGCTTCAGCTAGAAGTAACAACCTAGTCGATATAAGTATTCTAATACTAGTGTGACTCTAAATCGACATTAGTTTTGTAAACATGTGTGTTGTAAACACTCCAATCATCTTTATTGGACATGTTCCTTTGACATATTTAAATCATCAACTTCCTTCATCATTAACACTTCCCTTCAAGCTAGAAAGTAGAAGAACGATTACTCCTTACTTGCTTCAAAAACCCATTAAAAACTTATTGTTGTCAATACTTTAATATGAATGTGATGTCTAGTTATTGCTTGTGACAGTTCATTTTCAGATTGATACGAGTAGTCCCACCAATAAAAATACTTAAGAGCAGTATGGTTATTCCTACCACAAATTTGACATGACTCAATATTATTCCTTTCCTTATGTCATATTGAAACTTTTATTGTTAAGAGAACCTGGTCCATGTTAATTGTTCCGAGGACACGTTCCTTATCTAGCAAGCTTGAAACTTGTTTCTTTGGAATTGATGTTGTTGTTTCCTCTTTCCTTACCTTTTTTGGCAGAGAATACCATGCCATGATTTTGTTGTGGCATCTCTTCTTAATCTTTCTTTATATTTAAAATTCGTGAGAGCATAAATAAATTGATTAACGATGGACTATGATGTCATACATAACATGACGATTCTAAAAGGTATTGTATTTGAGACGTACACCTCTAGCAAAATTTATTGCTTTGCTATCTTCATCCATAGACTTGTGAATGGCTACAAGAACATCACATATGACTATAAATTCCTTGATGTATTTATCAAAATTTTTGGTTCCTACCCTAACACTTTGTAGTTGTTGTTTAAGTTGAAAGTCTTTATCTTTTGTTGCTTGAAGAGAAGTTTCTTCCAAGCATTTACACATCGCCAAGTTGAGAGGCCTACAATTATGTACATGTTTTCTTAGGTCAATGTGCTTGAAATCCAACTCATTAGTAACACATCTTTCGTCTTCCAATCATCAATGGTGCCACTATATTTTGCATCATTCTCAACCTCTACATTTCCAAACAGTCTGTCCGGTGGAACAATTGTTTTTACTTGATTCATTCTCTGTAATGAGACAAGTAAGTCTCATCACGTGAATTAATTGGGATATTTGTGTTCTCCCTATGAGGTAGTTTGTTGTCTTAAGTTTAATGGAACAAGCGAGAATGAGTTGGTGAAATGAGGAGGTCCACATAGTATTTGTAGAAGTGGTCATTGCATTTAACGTGTGATTTTCTTTATTTTTTCTATTTTTTTTATTAATATTCAAAAAGCGCATGAGGTTTATGTTCTGATACCATGTAGAAATCTCACACCACTGATTAGAGAAATCAAGAATTACATTGATGATTAAAGTTGTTGAGTACATACTCATTATATAGGGAGAGAATTGTAGAATTCTAAGTTAAATGTACTTAATTAAAGTCCTACTACAATAGCTATTGATAAAAGAAGAACAAAGAAAAACCATTTAAATTTATATTTTAAAAATATTTCAATAAGAAAAATATCTAAATTTTTTTCAATCAAAATTAGAGTTCTGCCGAAAAAATTGAGGAGATTTAGATCCAATCCACCCCCCCCCCCCCCCGAAAAAAAAAATGACGTCTCATATTTTTTTATAACTAATAATTCTAATTCTAAATAAAATGTGTTTTGATGGAAGAGAGGGAGAGAGAAAGATAGGAACAAAAATGGCGAATCTCCATCTTTTTCGGTGGATAATGATGTTATTTTTTAGATATGTTTTTTTTTAAAAAAAAATAGCTTTTGTAAGGTATTTCAATCAGTTTATGATTAATTTTCAATCAGTTTCAATGAATATATGATTTTTTTTCGTTTTACCCAAAATCAATACATAATGGTGGGAAAGGTGAAGGAGTAAGAGGGAAGAAGATTAACTGAAAAAAAATATTTTTTTTCATAAAAGAAATGTTTTCTACACGTTTAAAATCAGTGTAACACGTGTACTTTGTCAATTCCGTAAAAAGTATTAAAATGGCACAAGAAAACATGACATGAGATGTCTATAATGAACAAAGTTTAATTAAAGTGTCTAAACCACTGATGAATTCAGCCTTCCTTAAAAATACTTTTTAGTCCTATATGATACACATGGTACATATATCATATCCTGATAAAGTATCATAAGGGTTAATTTATTCCTTAAACAATATTTATTAGTTCTCTTTGATATTCAAATGGTTCAAGCATATACAAATAAGTTATCAAAGTTATGCTTAATTTTGATAAATTATAATCAGTTTTAACGAGTACATTTCAATAAAAATATTTATAAAAAGAATAGAGTCATGTTTTAGATATAAGTTTTTTTTTTCGCAAATTAGATTTTTTTAATAAAAATATATTATTTTATTAATGTAGATTTAACAAAGAAACTGGTGGGTTAGTATGTTGTAATTTTCTTATTTATTTTTATTATATTTTAATTTGTATAAATTTCTCTTTTAATAACCTAGAAATAGTTGGTTAGTATTTTATAAATTTTTTAAAGTATTTTTAAATATATATTGAAATTGTATGAACGTATCTCTTAGACAGAATCTATATCAACACAACCAGATAAGAAGGAGAAGAAGACGAATTGAGAGAGAAGAGAGTTTTTGAAATCTTATTCATCCGAGAGCCTTCAATGGCTTATGAAACATATTATATATACAGATATATGCAAGAATAAACCTACCTAACCATCTAATCTAGTTAGTTAACTCTTACTAAGTAAGTTAACCTTAGTTAATTTTCTAACTACTTGTAACTAACTTTTAAACTCCTAACTAACTTCTTGAATATTTAAGCGACACCTTCAATACTCCCCCTCAAGTTAGGTACTCTAAAGATGTTTTGAATACCTAACTTGGAAATCAGCAATTCATGTTGCATTCCTGACAAACTCTTAGTTAGTACATCTGCAAGTTGTTCACTTGTAGGAATATATCTAGTAGAAACCATCCCTTCCATAACGTTCTCTCGAATGAAATGACAATCTATCTCAATATGTTTAGTTCTCTCGTGATAGACTGGATTTGCAACTAATGTCGGTACAGATTTTAGCATTCTTTACTAATGTCAATATTTAATGCCGCTAAAAGTTATTTTTATTGTAGTGAGTCATGACATCTATTTTCTGAAATGGATCAAATATCTTGGAGTTACAGATTTTAAAAGAAGTTCAATTTCATATATGACTGTATGCTCAGTGCTAACTTGATGACGACATATATAGGAGCGATATCTCTTTTATTTTTGTGGACTTCTTTTGTATGTAATTGATTCACAATCTTATATAGAGGAAAATTGTATTTGATACGCCAAAAAAATAATATATAAATTCGTGTTTTGGCCAGAAACACGATCAACTCTCTGTGGACTTCTCTTTTAATTCGCTCACATTATAGTTAGTAGGTGTACCAACTTTATATGATTGTTTAAGTTGTTGTCAGATAAAATTCATTGATTTAGACGGCAAAAATCTTGAGTTCAATTTGCTTTTATGTTTTTTTAAAGTTGGATCTTCGGTCTCGAATTAAAATTTAGAAAGAGACAAGTTATTTCATAACGGATTGGATCTTTAATACATTGACACTTGGGAGAGTTTGATAGTTGGGTAAGAAATGAATTATTCATGTATTACAATCTATCATATTAGTACCATGTTTGGTAATATTTTTATTACTATTTATAGAATTCATCACAAGAAGTAGAGTGTTTGGTTATGATTACCAATTACAATCCCACATAATTAATGGAGTCTCATGCAAGTGCCTCCATATATACTGTTTCTTGCAAGTGCCCTTTCAACTCTTATTGACCCAGAGTCGACAATAACCACTCTTAATATTACAGTTAGGACCTTTTATTTGCTCATTTCAGGAAGGACAGACTTATCGTATGCCTTTCATCAGTTACGAATGAGGAGATATAACATTCTTGTAGCACAACCTTTTAATAATGCTTCTCCTGCTCTTGCTGCTGCTGCAACAAATGTCTGTCACTGGACAACCCTTGCTGCTGGAAAATCTACACGAGAACTTGCTTCTCGTAATACCAACACATTACGCCAATATTATATACCGATTCCAATTTCTAAACCTACATCAGCAAACCAACCTGCTTATACCAATGCCAATGCTAATGCTTCTAAAGCCCAAAATTTATATAATCCTGGAAGTTATTTTGATACTAAAACTATTTATGTACCTAAGAACTCGAATCAACTGACTATGACCAGCATGTCAAGTACGCCAGCTATAGTTGAAGAAGCTTGTAGCAGCAATTGCCCACGAGCCCGGATGTTGCACGGGTGCTGTTTGTACCGCATCTTTTTTGGCAAAGTCTGACAGTTCAGAGAAGCACAATAGTAAAATTGAAGAAAAAAGTAGCAGCTGTTGCCCGCGCTCACCAACAGTTGCACCACATCTTTTGTTCGCAAAGTCTGATACTTCAAATGTGAAATTAGATCTTGGCCCTAACTCAGACTCCAAAAGCTAGATCAAAGGGAGAAAATTACTCAAGCCTCTCATCTCATTAACCATCAACGTGAGACACTCTACTAATACAGAAAGACGACTAGATGTGTGTGAGAGGATATCTCGTTTCTATATTTCGTGTATTGAATGATGTGTTGTACACACACAATTAGTTAACGGACTCTTTTAACTTTATTTTGGAATAATTCTTCACTAACTACTTAACTAACTAACACTAGCTAATGACTCATTATTGACATTCTTTGAATGGGAGCAACGTCGAGGCGATTCAATTAAAAAAAGAATTAGTTAAAATAATTTTTAAAAAGGGTAAAGGGGTCAAAAGTGGTAAAATGAGTTTAAAAGGATTAATGGGAGTTGGAGAAGGGAGTCGCCACCTAATTTTTAGGAAAATAAGGAAACAGATTAACTAATTAACTTAAAAGAGAGTCCACGAAACCAATTTGATTCTAGGTAAGGGGTTCAAATTATTCCGAAGGGAAGGGGTTAGGCACCCTTCGAAATCCACAACTGTGGTTCCCAACTAAGTTCATTTTTTCAAATTGAGGATATAACAATAATATACCAGTAATATAATATACAATAAACAATAATAATAAAATAAAACAACAACATGAGAAACGGCCTAAGGTTTGCCTGGCATCGATATATACAAAATAATGAATTGTAAAATATAATTTGAACTCCTTTCGAATAACTTAAATGAAACAAGTCTTGGGTACCTGTAAACACACTTAGTAAAAGTGTTAGTAATAAATAAAAATGAATAAAATTGACGAAAAAAATGAACATGACCTTTATTAATATCCTATCAATATATGATATAAATGGTGGGTATCATAAAGTATTTGTGTCTTTTTTAAGTAGTAAATTGTCATTTCTTTATTACACTTAAGTTTGTTAGTATAAATATGAGTAACATATTGTATCATAGATAACTGCATTTTTTAAAAAACAGAATGAATTAGTATTTTGTAATAATTTGTCCGTAAGTGACATATGATATTTATGAGTTGTAGACTATGGTTAGATATTGTGTGCATAATATAATTTTTACCGGAGAATCATGATTAGGTCCACGGACATGGCGTTTGACCGATAAAATATAGAATTTAAATAGTAAAGAGACTTAATTATGTGTTGATGTGTTATTGTATATGAAATTTTTTATGGGTGTTTTGTATGGATATGATCTATGTGTTGATTAAATAATTGAATTTGTTGTGTTGCAAGTGTGTTTATAATTGTCATATGCTTAGTTATATGTGTGATAGTGGTAAGGGTAACGTATGAGCTTATAGTTTGATGAGTTATTCGAAGTCAAGGTGAGCTTACGGATGAACAGTTACATGTATGTGTGAGAATAGTAGGCGTAACATATCGACTTGCAATTTTATAAAAGGCTCGAAACAGGTTAGCTTCTGAATGAGTGATTGCATATTTCCAGAAAAGTCAGGTTATGATATATACATAAAGTTGATCCCCACAGATCCTAAATATTGGACATAAATAAAATCTTCAGTGTGTCCATACAATCGAGGGAAAGTGTGATGCATTGATAATAAATATGTATAATGATGCTGATGTACATATGTGCACATACATGAAGCTATGTATAACTCTTATGTTGCTTATGATTTTGTCATAGTTGATGTTATTGATCCATGAGATTAGTTGATATAACTAATTACTGAATATATATATATTGAAAAATCTTGTTGGTTAGATTATTAATTAAAATGAACGAGGATGATTGGGGCGTTATATAGGATCTTCATGATTGCTAATGTGATTCCTATATTATGTTGCATGATTTTCTTGATGGCTGAAGATACTTACCAGTATGTGTAGTGTATTTGTAGCATTCTTGTTACATTCTTTTTTGGGTGTAGTTGTATCGTAGATTGACTTAAAGTTTCTTATGTTAAGCGATATGTTAAGCGATGAGTAAGCATCCTTAACTTTTATCTCTCTCTTTCCAACGAAAGTTATGTTGTTTAGTTTTGATCACCTTACTTGTTAAAGTTATGATTTTCGTAAACTTTAAAGTTTAAAAGTGTGTATGTTATTATTTGAAAGATCCACAATTGATTTTTCTATATATTCTTAATACAGGATAGTAAGAATTCACCTATTTTATTAAGAATAGAATAAGCGTCCATACAATTTCATAATTCTAATCGAAATAATCTGCCTTACGATATAATGAAAGATACAACATAACATAAAATTATAAAATTTAAAGTGAAAAACAATCATAACTGAAGAACACATTTGATATGATGAGTATATAAGATAATCTTAAGATAACCTTTTAGTACCTCTTAACTCCCGTTACAAAGTTTGTGAGAACTTATGTGGTATTAATGATAATTAATATGAAGACAATTATCACAATTGAATAAAATAATAATTGTGAAATAAAATAATTAAATGACAAAAATATTCTTCAAACCCTTTTTTCTATAGAAACTAGGTAGAGGTGGCCCGTGCCAACATTGAAAGATTTTTGTTAGTTAAAGATAAACATATAGAATGTATGAGTCGGATATATATATATATATATATATATATATATATATATATATATATATAGAGAGAGAGAGAGAGAGAGAGAGATGGATAGATATATTATATATATATGAAATATGGTTGGCAGTTGTTTTGTTCGTTGTCATGGCGGTGTTATTTAGGTTGGATATGTACAATATTTACATAATGCTGCATTTTGACTATTAGTCAACATCATTCAAAAAGCACCTGTGAAATAAGATGGAAAATGAATTTAGTATATAGTTATGGGGAGGAGTTAATGTTGAGTATAGTACTGATTTGTTTAAAAATTTATCATTGGTTGCAAGATTTAAGTACTTGTCAATTTCTTATAACTATGTAGCAAAGTCCATGCTATCAGCACCAAAAGTGTACGCCATCAAGACAAAATGGTGTTGCCAACCATATTGCAAAAAAGTATTACACTATAACAAAAGGAGAGTATCAAATGTTGAAGAAATACATATACAATAATCAGTTTTAAAATTAATAGGACAAACAACATTTGTTGCTGCATAGCAATTGAGAGTCGTGTAGAGAGGATACCTTTTAGTCTTCTTTTATCATGATTTGCTTGAGCTTGCGTTTACTGTTTTATGGAGTTGTTGGTGCATTGATGGGCAGTGGCAGATTGATAACAATATCTTTCTCGGTGATTGACATGATAAACAGTTTTGCCGAAGATGCATCCTTGTTTTTGGCAAACAACTTCTTTATTTGGACTGTGAATGTCTTACCTAGCAGTTTGTGTTGCACGGATACAAGTGACAACAGTTGTTTCTGAAAGATGGAAGAAACTCACTCAAAAACGAAAATACAGTCTTTAACCTTCTAAGAAATCTAAAAGGGAAAACTTTATCTCAAAAAACGAACAAGTAAAGCTAATTAATTGAATTGGATTGAACTATTATATATACATGAATGTCCTTGCGATAAGTGAATGAGAAAATAGGCAAAAGAATGCAAAAGAAACCTTCAATAACAAGCATATAGTTTTTCATTAGATTTTGTCCGGTCACATGGATGAAAACTCATCAACTTCTTCACTGTTAGATTAAACATTATCAGCACACCCACCATGGAGCAAGGAATGAGAGGTTGTAGAGTGTTTTACCTTGATGCAGCGTATGTCATGAATTTCTGCTACAGTTAGAGACAATAGTTCTTCTCCAATTTTATCTGAAATCATGGCTGTTGTTAAACCAGTATCATCCTTGATGGTTACTTCAAACTGGCATCTGGGCAAAAGTCAATATGTTTATGTTCAATAATAATTTTTTAAATTGAAAATTGTTATTTAGTTAATCATCTTATTATAACCTAAAATATATTTGTTGCATACACTTTTACTAATCATTCATATGCTCATATGTTATGCAATCAAATATTTCTACCAAAACAAAGGTGGTATTTATATAACTTTACAAGAAAGCAAGGACGTTAGCCAGCGGATAATATTTGTTTATAGAAAGTGATTTTATATGTCTCAGAGTCTTCTTCTTCTTCAATTATATTTCCTGCTCCCTATAACCCAATTTACTTGTCGATTTTTTTTTCTTATGGTTATCCCTAATTCTTATCCATTTTGACAATCAAGAAATGACAAAAACAAAATTCAATTATTACTCTCAGTTAATTACTTTGAAAAAGGAAAAACTTCTTGAAAATATTAAATTTTTAATTCATCCATTTCATAATTAATATGGGTAAATAATAAACTCATTATGCCAATAATTATTATCTTAATAGGTGTGTCAATTCAAAAGTAAAGAAGTAATTAGAAATAGAAAAAGTATCATTTTTCTAACACATTCAACCCTAAAAGAGAATGTGATGCTATTTATAGCACCGATCTACAAAATATCTTCTAACTGAATTCTAACAAACTATATCAGCTCATCACAAAAGTAATTAACTAATGATATGAATCATAAATAACTAAAGAACCAGGTTCATTCTGTATCATAAACTGGATTTGTCAAGTAAAATAATTTCTGCATTAGTAAATTGATCTCCCACTGTTTTGTTTAAAATATTTCTGTTTTGCCACCTTTTGATAATCAATCAAATAAAACATCTTCCTGCATGTTATGATATTTTCTGTTATATATTCTTAAAAATTTGATCAGTTGTTTTCAACATGTTTAATAAAATAATAATTTTTTTGCATTGAACAATAAGCTACCTTGCCACTCAAAACAATTAATGTCTAAACATATAACACTAAGGGTCGTTTGATTGACGGATAAGTTATCTTGATATATCTATGATTTTACCTGCTTTAATAGCTTTCTTCATTTCTCCCAAAATTTAATTTTAAATATTATGGGCTTACTCTTCTCTGGATATTATATTATAATCTTTGATTATAACGTACAGATATAGTATATGATTTCCCTTTCAAGGGTCAACAATCTATATGTTGCACCTCCTTAACATGCATATATATAATGTGGTAAAATTATACTCTAACTTGTCCAATTCGTTTAAGTGATACCCGGTGGAATAGTGTAGGTTCACGCATACTGAGCTAGATACCAAGGTTGCATAACTCAATTACATTACCACCCTAGTCATCATTACACACCCATTGAGAAAATGAAAACAACTTTTCATCCATCTTGCAACCAAAGGTAAAAAGGGTTGTCGAATTTTGTTGTAGTTATTTGATGTTTTCTCTATTTGTTATTTATTAAAGCATTCAAGATTAAAATAACGCTAACTTATCCAATTTGTCTAAGTTTGAACAAACTAATTAATGCATGCATTTTACTTATCAAAATCATATAAGTAGTAGTAAAAACACTGCAGTTCTGAAAAAATTATCTTGTGATTCTATAATCTGCAACCAAACACGGGATAAACTCATCCTAAAATTAATCAAAGTGTCACACGGGATAAGCTCATCTTTAGATATATACATATGTGAAAACTATGAAAGTTTAGCAATTGATATAAGGAATATAGATTTTGAACTGATGACTTCCAAAATATAGCTAAATCAGTGCTAAAAACTTAAAAAATTTAACGCACCAAATTTAAATTCAAAGACGTTATGGTTATGCAGTTATTGATCTTACTGATATGATTTTCATACCTTGGTGTGAGTTGTGTTGGTCGACGGCAAGTTGTACAATAGAATGTTCTCTGTGTCCAAATCCTTGGAACTACTTGCTTGCAGTCAGAGCAGACTAAGATACAGAATTTTTGAGTTTCATTGGATATTAACAATTGAGCTTGCACGTGGAATACTTGCCCCTGTGCATACATATGAAATGGTAAATTATATTAACATTTTATTTCATAAAGAGATTTAAGATGTAGATGATGCATATAACAAAGATTGTTGCTGGATGTTGACAATAGGCACTAGGTGTTCTTCAAATGGCACAAACAAAAGAGAGCATATAGCTGTGGTGCTTTTTGTTGTGTATGTGTTGAGAACCGATTTTATTTCATCAGACCTATATGTAAAAAATGTTAAAGATATGAATATACTTATTTGTTTATGAAGAGGTGTATTTTGAATACCATGTCTTTAATGCGATAGCTTGTGGGTATGGAGGATCAATCTGGATTGTTGTACCAAATCTATTTGAAAGGCCTGCATATTATTTAATAGTTGGTGTTAATTCGATTAATATGTGTTATAGGAGATATTGTTGTTAATATGTTTGATTTTACCTGAAGATGATTTTGATTTGGCCACTTTTCTGGCAATAATTACTGGAAATTCTTGAAGTTCTTTCAGATGTTTGAGAAGTTTATTTCCATATAGGTCAATGAATTCTTCCCAGAGAGTGAGTTTTGTTGGTTTCCTCCTATTTTCATTAAAAAAAAGAAGAAGATAAACAGTGTTATAATAGATCATAACTTACACAGATACAAGCAAATTTGGGAATAAGTTCATGAAAGAAAGTAAAGAAAAATGTGTTACAATTGTTGTATATACACAAATACAATGAATATCATCAAAGTAGGATGGAACATTCTTACTATTGTTTTCCAATTAGGATCAAAGAGAAAGCTGAAATTGCAAGACCTTGGTGAACACTATGAGATCCGTTATTAGGTTTGTAGTTTTTTTAACTTTATAGGATGAATTTTGGCCCGCAATTAGAATTACTCAACAGCTTTAATAATTATTTATATTGTCTTTTTTATTCTGGTCCGCAATTATCATGGCTGAAAAGCAACATCTTTCTGATAAACATTACATAAAAGTTAGGCTTACAAATGGTATAATATTAATAGTGGTAATCAAGTAACATCTAAAATGCCAAATATGTAAAGGAGATGGAAAGCGGGGTGGGTGGTGGAACTGGTGGTGCTTGTGAAAGCTGAAAATGGAGGGGAGACAAATAGCTAGTATATTGAACTCATATTAGATAAAAATGTTACTAAGTAATTCATTCATCTCAAGTGATATTTACATACAGAAACTGCTAGATATTGGCACATGTTAGCAATAAAAAAAATTTACCTGAAGTTGATGATCCCTTGTCTTATCGAAGGGTATTCCTTTTGGTCATAACTAGAAAAGAATTCTGGCTAAACAAAGACATAGTAAGCATACTTAGATTGTTCAAATAGCTAGGTGTTCCCTTTTTTTTCTAAGAGAGCAACCTGTAGAATTGGCTAATTCTTCCATTAAAGTGGCTGGTTAGTGTTGTCTATGGGTCTTGGCATATTATATTTGTCACTCTTGAATACCAACAATGTGCATGACATTCCTTATAAGAATGAGCTTACAAGTTAACCATTACTATGTCGCTATAATCAGATTTGATAATATTGACAAACCTAGATCAAGTTTAATCAGTCAATCAAAAGAATAATCAAACATTAATAACTATAGTTGTGCTGCAAGTTTAAGTACACCGCAATTAGATAAATCTGATATTTACTATAGTTGTGCTGCAAGTTTAAGTACACCGCAATTAGATAAATCTGATATTTCAAGCTATTCAATAAAATCAAAATCAAAAGATCAACCCCATCCCCCACTCCCAATTCCATAGCATCCAGTTACTGATTTGCAAAGGAAATTAGAACAATCCATGCGATAATTGGAAACTTTTTATCAAAATGTGGTAACCAACTTATCTTTTTCTCCTAATTTATTTTTTTCTTTTCGCTTTTGGGAAACATTATGAATGAAGAAATAGATGCAGCAGAAAACACAAATAGAATTGACTAAAGATCAAGTTTAATCAGTCAATCAAAAGGATAATCAAACATTAATAACTATAGTTGTGCTGCAAGTTTAAGTACACCGCAATTAGATAAATCTGATATTTCAAGCTATTCAATAAAATCAAAATCACAAGATCAACCCCATCCCCCACTCCCAATTCCATAGCATCCAGTTACTGATTTGCAAAGGAAATTAGAATAATCCATGCGATAATTGGAAACTTTTTATCAAAATCTGGTAACCAACTTATATTTTTCTCCTTATTTATTTTTTTTCTTTTCGCTTTTGGGAAACATTACGAATGAAGAAATAGATGCAGCAGAAACCTTTGCGAAATTGAGTGAAATTTTAGATCCTTAGATCAAGTTATATACCATGGTAAGGTAACATTCAAATAGAATTGTCTAATTCTTCCATTAAAGTGGTTGGTTAGTGTTGTCTATGGGTCTTGGCATATTATATTTGTCACTCTTGATCAAGTTTAATCAGTCAATCAAAAGGATAATCAAACATTAATAACAATAGATGTGCCGCAAGTTTAAGTACACCACAATTAGATAAATCCGATATTTCAAGCTATACAATAAAATCAAAATCAGAAGATCAACCTCATCCTCCACTCCCAATTCCATAGCATCGAGTTAGTGATTTGCAAAGGAAATTAGAACAATCCATGCGATAATTGGAAACTTTTTTTATCAATATATGGTAACCAACTTATCTTTTTCTCCTTATTTATTTTTTTCTTTTCGCTTTTGGGCAACATTACGAATGAAGAAGTAGATGCAGTAGAAAACTTTGCGAAATTGAGTGAAATTTTAGATCCTTAGATCAAGTTATATACCATGGTAAGGTAACATTCAAATATGAGATGCTTGCAATCACAGAGAAGGGAATTTTTTTGAAAAAAATTACTTTCCAAGAAAAAGGGTCAATCAGACACCTAGATCAAATTTGGACCTTCAACTTTGACGAAAAGGAAGATGACATCACTATTCATTAATAAATCCAGTTATTTGACACAAGCACATAGAAAAACAGAAGGATATAAGATGGAAAGTAACATTGTACTTACTTATAGTCGATGATGATGAATTCTTGAATTTTGCTCCCGTTTGAGGCATATGATGGAGAACTACCATTTATCACGAGGGCAAGAATGTCTTGCAAGAATTAAAGAGTTATTAGTAAGTGGTAATAGTTATGAAAAATGAATTATATGTCTGGTAAGTATACTTTAAATATATTTTGAGATGTACCGAATTCAAAGCCTATAGCTTGATAATCGAAACTGTCAAACGATTTAGTTTTTAGCAGCGTTGGTGACAGCAATGGTTGTTCAGGGGGTATGACTTTATCTATTGGTTCAACAATTGTGCCCTTATCAATTGTCCAGCTGAATTGATGAAGAGGTATTCCATACGCCTTGATCGACTCGGAGACAATTGCCCCCGATAGCAAATATGTTTGGAAAGGAACAAACTCATTTTCATAATGTGCGATATCTGTACCGTGCATGATAACTTGTATTTGAGTTTCCTATGAGAAATTTAATGAAATTAGAATAATATAAGGTAAGTGAAATAACATATAGTTGGTATAAAAATTCAAAAGTGGTTTGAATTGTTGGGAAAAGTTACTTTTATGGGAAATATAAAATTTAAAGGATATGAGTATGAGGGGAGCTTTTGCCATGGACATGATGGTTTAATCAACAGAATGAAGGCTACAGTAAAATATGTAAGTACTGATTTTGTAGATAATTATTTAAGGAACACAACAGCAACAACATTAAGCAACACTTTTAGTAGAAAAATTAATTGTCAAATATTAGTTCACATATTTATCAGGTTTTTCTGTGCATTTACAAAATCAGTTGAGGAAGACATTCTTTATCGGAGTCTCCGAAAGCAGTTGAGGAAGACATTATTTATCCTCCCTCATTATCTGTATAATAATATTTCATTTATTATATAATCTTCAGCACTGTCATTCCTAAAAATTTGCATGTGATTTCACTTAAAAAAACAATTCAATATCTTAAACGACTGGTATCCGCTTAGGTTCCAATTCAATATTTTTCTATTTTTTGCAAAGAAAATCAATAGCATTGAACCCAAACAGTAACGAGCTTCTCTATAACACAAATTATGTTTACAAAAGAAAGAGAATTAAAACGTGAATTTAGAGTGATAAGAAGTGCTTCATATCAAAACTGGCAAGCAGTAGAACAAAACTTCAACGTAAAATCAAATCAATCAATAGCCAAATTTATTTAAAAAGAAACTTCAGAATTCAAGTTTACCTAAGTTTTACAAACAAAACCAATTATATTTAACCCAATCTGTAACTTTTCTACAACAGAAGAAACGTAAAATGTAGATTTACAGTGACAACAAGTGCTTGACAGCAAAACTCACAAGGAACAATATTTCAACTAAGTAGAAGAGCATTGAATTGAAGATTAAGGAACAATATTTCAACTAAGTAGAAGAGCATTGAATTGAAGATTAATGAGTTAAATCCACAAGAAGTATGTTTCTTTCCAATCTAAACTTCAAAAAACACACGAAAAGAACAATCTTTGATGACTGTAGCTTAACTTTCCCCACCAACACACAACTAACAACTTTTCGATTCCCTCAAATCCATTAAAAGTATGTTTTTTCAACCTGAACTTCAATACACACCAAAAGTACAATCTTTGATATACTGTTGCTTATTCCCTTCCTCATTAACAAACACCCAACCCTCAAGACCCACAAAAGTACTCTTTCATCAGAATCAAAAATCAACTTCAGAACACACAAAAGGTCAATCAATCTTCCCCACAAACAAAAACCAACTTTCAATTTTCCTCAAACCCCACAAAACCAAAATACAATCTTTGGTTACTCTTGCTGAGTTCTTCCACTCAAAAACAAAAAATATCCAACAACCACAAAAGCTATCAATATGTGTGCTAAATCAAATTCAACCCCACAACACAAAAAAAAAATACAATCTTGATGTTTATAGCCACGCTATTCAACAATAAAAGGTCTATTTTTAAAATTCCCTCAAAACCCACCAAGGTATTCTTTAATCTGAAGAATAATAAAGTATTTATTAGTTTAGTGACAAATACCTCTTCCTATAATATCATCAATTGATATTTCTTGTTTCCCTCCCTGGTGGTTCCGGGATGATCTTTATCTACCACTTGAACTTTACAAATCCATTCTTCTGTGTTCTCATCGATTTTGTTGATATTCAATCTTTCTGTCATGGCTGGTAACTGGGATTAAATATGCAAGACAATATCATTAATTAATAGAAGAATAATGGTATGAAATAGAAAAATATATGAGATCAAATAATAGAATACAATAGGTTGTCTACCTATCAAAAGTGTAAGATAGTTTCACGAAAAAGCTTTTTCTATAATTTCGTCATAAACAATGTTATATGTAGATGTGTCATCGTTGTTATCAGCTATTGGTGGCCTTATCAATATCTTAACACAATTAGAACTCTTGGCTCTTGATAAAGCAACATACAATTGACCATGAGAAAAGACAGGTTCACGTAAATAAATGCCAACAAAATCTAAAGTTTGGCCTTGTGATTTATTAATTGTCATTGCAAAACACAATCATATTGGAAATTGTATCCTTTTAAATGGTAGAGGTAACTTTTCATCTTCTGATGTTAGTAGTGGTATTCTAGGAATGAATACATGTGTATTTCTAAAATCACCATTAGATATTGTGGCACTGATAACGTGTGATCTGAAATCATTACATATTAAGCGTGTACCATTGCATAAACCTTCACAGGGACTTAGATTTCTTAGTAACATAATTGGACAATTTTTTTTAACGTTAATTTGTAAGGAGGTAAACCAACGGGATTCAAAGTATGCAATAAGTCTTCATATTCACTTTGATCCTTTGGATCCATGGTCTCATCGGTAGCTAGATATGTTTTTTCAGTAGTTGGAAATTGAGTGATTAACATATCATTTATTTCGTCAACAAAATCATTTTTTGTTGTTAGAATAGCACGAGAAGTGATGAAAGAAAGATTTGAGTAAGAGGCGTGCAAATTCGGATAAGTAACTTTAAATAAAAGATTCAATGAATCTTTTTCATTCTCGAACGGTATGATTAAAGAATGAGGAATTTGAATTTTTCCTTTATCAAATTTTTTTTCGATTCCATTACCAATTTTCATTAGGTATTCACAAAAGGTTGGATCTGTTTTTGCACGCATGCTTTCGAGCAAATGTAATTTTTCAAGTTGATTCCAAATTTGAGAGCATAACAGACTTTGATTAATGAAGTCTTCTCTTTTTCCACTACGAACAACAGGAAGAGTTTGCCTGAAATCCCCACTAAAAACAATAACTTTTCCGCCAAATAGTATTCTTGTTTCCATTAAATCTTTCAAAAGTAAATCAAGAGTTTCAACTACTTCTTTTTTTGCCATTGAAATCTCATCCCATACTATAAGTTTTGCATCACGGATTAAAGAGGCCAGAGAACTTTGTTTACTGATGTTACAACTGAACTTTCCTTCGATATTTATTGGAATTTTAAAACGGGAATGAGAAGTGCGACCACCTGGAAGCAGCGAAGCTGCAACACCTGAACTTGCAGTTGCCAAAGCTATAAATCCTCTATATCTAACCGTTGCTAATAGAGCACGATATAAAAAGCTTTTACCAGTTCCTCCAGGGCCATCTATAAAGAATGCACCTGATTTATTTGAAAATATTCTTTCTAAGATTATATTGTAAGCCCTTTTTTGTGCAGTGTTTAATTTATTTTATAGAAGCAGATCATCTTCACTCACAGTAAGATTTCTTTCATAGTAAACATCTGTAGCTTCTTTTGATAGTGCAGATGTTTTAATTAATTCAGGAATTAGTTTAAATTCATTAATATCACGACCAACTGAATGAAGAATATCATTAATATGTGTTAACACCCTATAACGAATTTTCGTTGTATTAATGTTTGGAATTCTCATAAAATCCTCTGATAAGGATATTTCAAAATTTTCCCATAATTCTTTTGGATTACTTGGGCTACAATATATCAGTAACATAGCAAACAAATGTCTAAGACTTGCTGGCATTTGATAATCTACAGCCTCAGACATACATTCTATTAAATTATTATCTGAAAGTAATAATCCTCTTTTTTCAGCTGCTTCTCTAAATGTTGTACATAATTTTCCATTAACCGTTAGCAAGTCTTGATATGATTTTGGTCCTCTTATGTTCATTAAAAGTAATCTAAGGTAGTATCTTTCTCCTTCGGTAGGATGACAAGTGACAACACGTCGAATAGCATTTCCACGCTTACGAATTGTCCACATTTTATTTGTTTTTGACTAGACAAAATATTCAGGAAATTCTCGATATAATAAGTTTAAACTTTTAGCTGTATCATTAACTGTGTTCATAACAAATAATTCAGTTAACATTGTTTTTTGAATCATTGGATTATTTATAATTTTTACTAATATTATCAATACTTTTGAACGAAACAAGTTGTTGTCCATCAAGATGTAGTTGAAGATGGTATATATTAGGAGACATTTCATTGATATTAAAAGCAAATATACGCCATGCTGCTTCAGGCGCGGAAACCTATCTAGCTGATTGATATTCTTTTATCTCATCAACTTTTATATTTGTATCATTAGTATGAATTTGGAATGCGATTTTATCATGTCCTTTGCATATGTATTTATAGATGTATTTAACTACTTTAATATCTGAACAAATCTCTACGTTTATATGACAATTATATTTGGATAATAAAAAGGAATTATAAGGGACAACCCATAAATTATTAAGAAGATGTTTTCTAATCTCCACATAGTTTCCTGCATTGTGTCTTCTATAAATAGGATATGAACTTTTTCCTTTTGTCGTTTCATGAGCAAGCTCTTTCGGATACTTAAATTTACAATATCCTTTTTTCATTCAGGGACTTGTTGGATTTAGTTCACCGCAAGGTCCATGAATCATGTTTTGTGTGACGAGTGAATATAGGTGAGGATTTACAGTAGGATTTGGTAATTCTGCAGAAACAAATTGATCATAGGCTTCAGGTGTAAGTAATTTGAATCTTTCATCAAGTATAATAAGAAAATGAGCATGAGGGATTCCTCGTTTCTGAAATTCTACTACATACATATATGCCAATACTTTACCGAATATGTGTTTCTTTAAAAAATACTTTTTAGTTCCTCTAATTTTGCACGAAATACTCGGCAAATTAAATTGGGTCTATTTTGTGCTTCATCACTTGCTAGGAGATTTTCTTTGATCTCTGGCCAAGAGGGGTTACATGTAATGGTTAAAAATATATCAGGTCTCCCAAAACGCTGAACCAATGCATTTGCATCCATGTATCGTCTACGCATATCTCTTGGCCCTCCTGTAAAGCTAAGTGGGAGAAATTTGTGTTTACCTACTTGTGAAGCATCTCTTTCACCTCGTTGTAAAACATCTAGCAATCCTCCTAATACATCTGTTCTATATAAATCCGGATTGAAAGAAGCAAAATCTAATCGTTGAGTTTCAATTTTTATCCATTGGTCAACAGTGTATTGTTGAAACAATCTTCCTGAATGTAGAATTATATTTTCATCATCTCGCATTTGAAGTTGATAACAATAATATTCACGACAGGAGACACTATTTCTTTTACGTTTTCCTTTTTGCATAACTTCAGCTTCTATATAAAGAAATCCATCAATTGTAGTCATATTTGTTATGCTTGGTAATTGTTCAGTTTTCACAATATTTTTGTCTAGAAGAAGAAGCACCTAGAGGTTCAATTTTCTGAATACCACAATGCCATCCATTTTGACCATATGGAAATAACAATGGATACTGCAATGGATCATAACAACCATAATAATAATTTACCAATTGACTCCTATTGCTATTTGTATATACACGAATATGAGGGGTGAGTGTATAATTTTGAGCATCTTGCTTTACCCATATTCCAGCAACTTCTGATGCAGTTGGTAAGTTGTACACTCTTTGATCTAAACCAGCATCAGATTTTAGAGCAATGTAGAAGTTAGATAATTGTGGAATATTTATTAGTGACTTTGGGAATATGGAGTATGGATTAGCATTTAATATTTCCATCAGTTTTTGTACAGTACCTTCATTCAGTTTGCTTGAACATTCTAATCGATTCCTCAATTCATTTTCACTATCAAAGAAATATAATTGTAAATTTCTTCCTTTCTCAGTAGCTGGGCAGGATCCGTCATCTTGGCAGGAATTGCTTTAAAATTGGGAACCTATTTCACAATTCATACTACCTTAAACATCACACATCTGGAGAAAATAGATCGTCATTTGCATTGGGAAAAAACACCAAAGCATATAGTCCTCCTTTTGGCACATTTTCTTAATCATAAATATTTGACAAAACACAAAAAACCCCTAAAATATAGGTACCAAGTGATTAACAATATGATAACTCAAAGTAGTTCCTCTTGATGACAGAGAGGAGGAGAAGAGGTTCTCCAGAAAATTAATATGTTACATCCTCTATCTCACAATGCATTCAACAATACTACATATGTCACAACCCAATAATTTTACAAAACAATAAGCTACCTCTTCCAACACGAAATTAACTCTCAATCATATATCTTATAACCTAAATATATTCTCACAAGTACCACAACAATTCATTTTTCTCATCATCTCCATTATGTCAAATTCTAGATCATTTACACATTATAGTCCAAAATCCAATGATTCAACACGTGAATTTCAGTCTCGATGGAAAATTTGCAATTATTGTGTCAAACAAGAATCAAACATAAACCTAAATTATCAGGAAAAAAAAAGATGCAATAAAATACCCAGTTGTGAAACAACTATGAGAAGGAGCATGAGGGTATGTATCACTTACCGGCTCATGTGTTTGCCAACAATTTGTAGGTGATGATCCAATTGATGCCACTTTATTTTTAAATATAATTCTTTTTGAATTAATCTCATGAAAGAAGGAGATATGAAGTTGTTAAACCTCCATCGTAGACAAGCAATTAGAAATCTGCGAGATAAATTGTGCATTGTTGAAGGAGATATGATCTCATATACAGAGGATGAAATGTTGGCAGATGGAGGAATATGCACATCACACGTTTGATATTCTATATGCATCTTATGCCACCTGTATATCATATTGTATAATGACTAATTTAGCCTTTAGATGTTTTAAAATGGCAAGAAGCAGACATGTTGAATTACCGCATTTCTACTATAGCCTTTAGATGTTTTAAAATGGCAAGAAGCAGACATGTTGAATTACCGCATTTCTACTAGACATGTATGTAAGTTCATCTCAATGATGTATGTTCTAAAAAGTTACTGTTTAGATTCCCTCAAAAAAAAATCCAGCACAAAGGAGTAAATGTTGCTTAGTCTTATTTGTCCATAATTTTGTTGTGATTTGCAGCATTTAATTTAGTAAATTATTTTGGGTGATTAAACTTAATTTCTACAACCTACATATTTCTTTCTATTTTGGCATATATATATATATATATATATAAATATTGTATGACAAACTCGCCTAACATTTGTATATATAAATAATGGCTCGTGCTTCATTTACAAATGCAAAATATGGTATACGTATACTCTAATATTAAATAAAACATTGGATATTCACATATTGTACTTGTGTTTTTGTGCCACTAAATATTCAACTAACATATTGTAAGATGTTAGTTGTATGTTTTAGTGTTGGGAAATATTCCTCCCTACTCCGGCAATGACTTACAGAAACAAAAATCAATTAGACTATTATTATAAGTGAAGGTAGATTAAAGTAAGTTGAGTAATTAGTGAAATTGAAAGTTTAGGTATGTATATAGAGACATAAAACACACATGTTGAAGAAAAGTTACCCCTTCTTACAAGAGATGGTCATTTCTTTGGGCACTTATGATCTTCCTAAATTCTGCAGGTGCTCTCACTTGAAGATGGTCCAGTGAGGTCCATTTGGAAAGATATAGGAGTTCCAGTCATAATCATGAACACCGATGGGCATACAAAAATCTCTTTAGATTGCCTAAAGTATGTATCTCTTTACCATTTTCTAATTATTGGATAACTTTTGATTAATGTTGATGATTACTGATGGAAGAAAACTTGTTGTCCTTGTATTGACTTCTCAGTTATTGTTTGTTCTAGATTTCACAGTTCAATTGTTTTGGTAGTATGCGTGTATAATTTTTTAATTACTATTGATGTAAAATATTGATCGAAAAAAATTCATATAACAGCTTAACTAAGCAGAAACAATACATGAAAATAACTTAAAACAGAACATAAAAGCACAAAGTTTGAATCTTTAAACTCAGAATCAATAAAGTAACCCCAATATTAAACCAACAAAACAAATTACCAACTCACCAACTACACAGAACAAAACAGTATGAAATTAAACCCCACAAGTCAAACGAAGAACTCAAACCATAATAAGAAAGAGCTCATACCTTTATCGGAAAATCATGAAAGGCGTTTGGGCTTAAAAGGGTCTCTGCAACAATGAATTCAAGAACAAGAATACGTTTTACACAGTGCAGATTTGTGGTAAATTAAAAGTACAAAATTATCTGCAGCACAGAGATTTAAGGAAAAAGAAGAAAAAAGAAGGGTCCTAAGAATCAGGATGAATCAATTATAAAATGAAAATTCTCACACCACATAATCTTAATCTAAGCCGTATGTTTCCGGAGGATCTTCAAGAGCTACACTTACAATAGTCAAGGAGAAGAAAATCAAACTATCATCAACCACAAAATAAATTGGAAGGATTATACACCAAAGGCCAACAATAACACCACAAGTAAGTTAATCCCTAGCACGATAACTTCTAATGATCATAGTAACGTTTGCTGTAATGTTTTAGTTAATCAAAATGAGCATGAGAAGGGTACGTAGATTATGCAGGCTACAGGAAATGGACTAAACGAGAAGAATAATAACAAAGGGAATGATTCCGTGGAAAAATTCAGAGATCAAACCTGCAAAAAACCAACCAAAATAACTCCTGACAATTTCAAAAGAGACCTCCTATCAATAGTTCCTTCAGCAAAAATAATTCCACTTGAATTCCAAACCATTCACCCCCCATTGTGACCCAAAATAGTTAGCCTCTAGAATCAGATTTAATCAAAATCGAAATTAGAGTTAATCAAAATCGATATGTCCCACCCATAAACATAACCCCTCCTATTATTAGCACTCAGCAAGGATACCCAGCAGATGCAAGTACACCTTGGTTGGTAAAACTTACTAATTCTATACCCAAAATGGAGATAATCAGGAAGAGTTTTGTAGCTCAAACACATCTTGATTAAAAGACAACCAAAATTTACTGCATGTAAAAATATATGGTTTTTTCATACATGAACAGAGGAAGACAACCAGAAATTTGAATTGGAAGACCAAACTAACACTACATCTGGCAAAAGAGAACCAAAAATTACTGCATGTGAAAATACATAAGTTTTTCATACATAAAGAAAAGAAGACAACCAGAAATTTGAAAGTGAAATTCAAAATACGCCCAAATGGATTCACATTGTTGGGATTTTTGTAACATGGAACAAGAATCACATACCCAAATCAAATTTGGGTATATTCACCCACCTAAATCAATCTCAATGAGCCAACCAAAAGGATAATTCAACATCAATAACAATTCCAAACGAAAAAATAAGTGAAAATTTTACACACCCAGATTAAATTTGGAACTTGAACATTGATTGAAAGGAAGATGAAGGAAAAATAAAGCTTAAATGAGACATGTAAAACGTTACCTGGAGAAGGATGAAGAGAGTGAACTTCCATGTGCAAATAATGAATCATTATAAGTGAAGAATCAGGAGGAAGACATAGGAGGAGGAAGACATGCATATCCATTTTACCAGAAGAAGACACGTTAGCTGAGAAAATGAAAAGGCAAAATTGTTTAACAAAGAGAAGACAGCTAGCCATATACATAATTGTAAAGACTAAAATAACCCTTGAAGCAAGCATTGTAAAGACCAAAATAACCTTGAAGCAAACATGTTGATTATGCCTTTAAAAATAACCTTGAAGCAAGCATGTTGATTATGCCTTTTCTAATATAGGAGTAATTTACCAGAAGAAGACACGTTAGCTGAGAAAATGAAAAGGCAAAATTGTTTAACAAAGAGAAGACAACTAGCCATATACATAATTGTAAAGACTAAAATAACCCTTGAAGCAAACATTGTAAAGACCAAAATAACCTTGAAGCAAGCATTGTAAAGACCAAAATAACCTTGAAGCAAACATGTTGATTATGCCTTTAAAAATAACCTTAAAGCAAGCATGTTGATTATGCCTTTTCTATAACAAAGAGAAGACAACTAGCCATATACATAATTGTAAAGACTAAAATAACCCTTGAAGCAAGCATTGTAAAGACCAAAATAACCTTGAAGCAAGCATTGTAAAGACCAAAATAACCTTGAAGCAAGCATTGTAAAGATCAAAATAACCTTGAAGCAAACATGTTGATTATGCCTTTAAAAATAACCTTGAAGCAACCATGTTGATTATGCCTTTTCTAATATTGGAGTAATAATAATAAAAGAATCCTATATAAAGTGAGCCAACGAGGGCCAAAACCCTTGCAAAGTTGTTAAACCCTGTTTATCGAAATGGGGAAGGTGAAAGGGAAGCATCGTTTGGACAAGTACTATCATCTTGCCAAAGGACGAGGTTATCGTTCTAGGGCTGCATGGAAGCTTATACAACTCGATTCCAAGTTCAGCTTTCTACGTTCATCACAATCAGTACTTGATCTTTGTGCAGCACCTGGTGGTTGGATGCAAGTTGCTGTTAAACATGTAACCGTTGGTAGTCTTGTTATCGGTGTTGATTTGGTTCCAATTAGACCAATTGGTGGTGCTATTTCTGTTCAACAGGATATCACTACACCTAAATGTCGTTCAACTATTAAGAAACTTATGGCTGAGAATGGATGTAGAGCTTTTGATTTGATTCTTCATGATGGTTCCCCTAATGTTGGTGGTGCTTGGGCTAAAGAAGCTACTACTCAGAATTCATTGGTTATTGATTCTGTTAAGCTTGCTACTGAATTGTTGGCTCCAAAAGGGACTTTTATTACAAAGGTCGCTAAAAATTCAATCTTTTTTTAATTATGTTAAGCTTGTTGAAGTTATTATGAATGTTGACAAAGCGAAAAAGACTCTGTGCTCGGGGATGAGTTCCTTTAGTTAGTTAATGGATTTCTGCTGTTCTCTTATGTAATTGGTTACTGGTCTGGTTAAGTTTTCGTTGCTATTTATGCCCTATATGAATCATGTAGAGTAATGCCAGAAAGCTATAGTAGTATATGACTTGTAATTTTGAACTCTATGCAGTTGAATTCTAACTATGTTTACAGCTATTTGGCTAGAGAGAGAAAATTTTGAAAATTTCATTTCAACTGAGTTGCTGATTAAATTATTTTATTTCCTTTATATGTTTTACCTTGCCCGGCAGCTGTGCTATTTTATTCTATTTTCTTGTCTTTGAGTATTTCTGCTGTAGCTTAACCAAAGTGCATCCTTTAAAGTTGATCCTCGTGAAGGAATGAGCACTAAATATCTTACATTGGTATCAACTATCTAAACACTACATCGTTATATTCTTGGTCAATAACGATGTTCTTATATATCCGTTTCATTGTCTCATCCGTGTATTTTTGGGAAGCATCTCTGAAGCCAATGGTGTATTTGGCTGAATTCTGAGAGTTTTGTCTTTGCTTTAACCATCTCCCATGACCTACTGATTATTTATTGTGCCATTCTTCCTGCCTCATATGTTGGCAAAACTCTTGGCATGCACATTTAGTTGTCCAAAATGAAGCCCTTGGCCTCTTTTAATAATGTTGAGTCTGGCTCTAGTATGAGATCTATTGGTATTATTTACAATTAAAAGCAACCTCAAATAACATTTTTAGGTTCATTCCTTTTACTTCTGGGAGGCAATGATCAATATTTGTATTTGTTGGAGCGTAATTGTGATGAAAATACTTTTTCTCATGCTCATACAAACAGAGTTGTACAATGGACTGATATGGTCTCCTCTTTTAGATTTTCAGATCTCAAGATTATAATGCAGTTCTTTACTGTCTAAGACAGGTAATTTTTCACTTCTATACAAAGTTCTATTTTCAAGTATAAAGGATCAAATTATCCCTCACTTTGAATTTCATCTACAGCTTTTTGAAAAAGTTGGGGTGGACAAACCTCCGGCCAGTCGTTCAGCATCTGCTGAAATTTATATTATATGTTTGAAATATAAAGCACCTTCAAAGATCGATCCACGACTTCTTGATATAAAGCACCTTTTTCAAGGAGGAAAAGAACCCCCCAAGGTACTGGAAGAGTTTTTGAATTATGGTCCTCTCTCACACTCTCTCCTTAACCCCCTCCCCGTTTTATCTCTTTTGCATGCTAGGTCCGTGCAGTTTCCTTTTCCTTAACATATATGCTCTCCTATAGTCTAATTGAGCTTCTTGTGTGTACTTAATTAGGTGATTGATGTACTCAGGGCGACGAAGCAAAAGAGACACCGAGATGGGTATATCCTATGCTGTCTATTTATGCATTTGAATAATTGTTTCAAGTCCATGAAAAGGAACATGACATCATTGACTATAATCAAATGATACAAACTTGTTTTTTGTGCATAGATTTTTGGGACACTGAACTTTGTAAACTGAACCAGTCTGCTTTTTACACTTCCCAGAATCTGCCCTTGTAGTCCAACTGATGCAGGGAAGCAGATGATGTGTTTGTCCTTTTTGACAAGTACACAACTCACTAAATGTAGTATCTATGGGGATGCTTGACCAGCTTCTCATAGGAGCTTGAATTACGAGAAGAAGCTGAATATGTCTTTGTTTGCTAAATAATAATAATAGGTGACCATTCTTTTGAAGAGATGCAGTGACATTACATAAGGAGAAAGACAGTTTGCTAAAAATAAGTTGTTTTTTCCCTTTTCTTTTGGTTTCATCATATGGGTTGAGTTCTTGTGAGATTTTTTGTTGAGGAAGTTTAAGCGAAGTGAAAAACAAACATCTGACAATGGGCCATGATGCTAGGTTGGGAGGTTACTAAGTAGTTTGAGCACTGAAAAGAGTGTAAAATTGTCAAATGATGAACGGGAGAAGAGAGTGTGTGGTGACAAAGAGAGAAATGTGTGAGTTTGTTGGGCTCTGGCCTTTGGCCATTGAGGGCCCTTTTAGTTTCTGCATCCCCAGCATCGCAGCAGTTTGTTCTTTATTCTTCCTAAAACTTGGCCTGCTTCACTTCCTTCATGGTCTCGCACGACGGTGGATTATGACTGTTTGTTCCATCAAAATAAAGTGGATGTTTGTTTATCAGTCTGATGCTGAAGTTTCACTCTCCAAATCTCTTTCTTTGCATGTATTAATGAGAATTTTGGACTGAGTTGATAATGAAGCTCTCAGCTTGCTTAGTCTTCCTCACTAATAAATTCCAGCCTCAACTTGTACTAGTCCGTTTTAGAGCCTATAATTGTTGGGACAACATGTGAAACCTCTTAGCTCCCGTTTGGTCATAGGTTTTGAAGATGAAACTTGAAAATTTAAGTTTTTGAAGTTGTAATTTTGGAATTTGAAGTTTTTTGAGTGGAAGTCCCAAAAACCCCAAAAATTGAAGTTTACAGATTTGAAGCTTCAAAATCCAATCAAATTTCATGCCCAAACAGCGATTTGAAAATATATTTTCAAAATCTATGGCCAAATGCTAGCATAGTATATCGGGACTCGTCTTTTTTATTATCCATCAATAATAGATGATGTAATTCCAGTAGCTATTAACTTGAAATTTGAATTTCCAACTAATTGTCAACTTTCAAATGATTCATGTTAACTTTGATTCAGTCTAATGGGTTTGCCATTCTTAGAGCTAAATCTGGGTGAAGATTTCAGTTAATTGATTTCCTTATTTCTATTTTAGATGCATGAATTGTCCCATCACACTTGCATCTATATGACATTTGTATAAATGAACCTTGCAGGTACGAAGATGGAGCCACAGTCCTAAGGAAGGTGTGCTCAGTTGCAGATTTTGTATGGTCCGATAATCCTGTTCAGGTCCTTGGTTCATTTACTTCAATGAGCTTTGATGATCCTGCGTGTTTGGCCATTAGAGATCACACTCTTACAACAGAGGAGGTATATTACATGTGGTCTATTATAGGCTATAGCCTGTTGTTGCTAGATGCTGTAGTTGCTTGCTATCCTTAGCCTTACACTTCAAATTTTGTGTCAGGTTAAATCTCTATGTGATGATTTGCGTGTTCTTGCAAAGCAAGAATTCAAGTATCTCTTAAAGTACAAAACAGAAACCTTTTTAGCACCTTTCCGTTTTTGGATGCTCAAAGTTCTTGGTTGAATTTTGTTACATTATTCTCTATTCTCATTCTTTTATGTTCCTCTTATGATTTTTCTAATGCAAAAGATGCATTTTTACTAGGTGGCGTATGCAGATAAGAAAGGCTTTATCACCTGAAAAAATAAAGACCCTAACAGTTTTTGAAAGTGAGAGCAAAGAAGGTGAAGATGAAGATGAAGATGAAGATGAAAGAGTTCTCAATGAAATAGAGGAGAAAACCAATATTTTGGAGAAAAAGCAGAAAAAAGAGAAGAAACTTCAAGCAAAAAGACGAGCCAAGGTTTATGCATATGCTCCACCAAGTCTCTTTCAATTTTTGTTTTGGTTTGCTGCTGTTGTTTACACAATAGTTAAGACTGTTCCATACAACATCATCTGGGGAGTGTTATTTTCTGTTGAGCTCAGAAAAATTAATGGACAAGCAAGTATCCCAAATTGTGAAATTTTGTGCTTTTCCCTTATGAAAACAAGTGTGCTTAAATGCATTTCAAGTTGTCAACATTTGGAAAAAACTTATGATGGCTCCTCGCCGTCTTCTGAATACCCCCGTAAACATCTTCTGTTCAGGGTATCTTAGCTATAAACAGATTAGTCGAACTAGAGCCTGGGAAAAGTTGCAGTTCAGAGCCAGGTGGAATATTTATTTGATTGCCTGTAGGTCAATGACTAAAACTCACACCTGGGCATTCTGGGAAAAATTAAACTTGCTACTAAGTATTATTTGGTTGAAATATTGACATTCGGGTTTCTTGATTTTTTTATAACTGAGAAACCCTTGAGTCCAGCGGCTCTTGGTCTGAAACTCAGTGGATGGTCTGTTCCGCTACACTTCTCCACTTAAACACCAGGCTTTTCTCTGTGGTCGGATTCAACCTGTGACAAGGTGGTCTGTAGTACCTGCTTGTTTCTGGTGGGATATTTTGAGAGAAAGAAACCTCAGGTGTCATGAGAATATTACTAACATCATTCAGAAGGTTAAAGAAAATTGCATTGACGTGTTGTATATTTGGTGTAAAGAAGATGGTATAGAAGAAGTAGAACAGTTGGTGGATTTCCTAGGATCTATGTTACGGAAATAGCTTGCAACTTTTTGGAAGTAGCCAGAATACCCTTAATGCTGGTGAATACAACTCTACCTTTAACAAAAAAGAGAAAAGATTCCTATCTCTGACGAGCGTCTAATTCACACATCACTTGTTGTGCTCTTAACACTCGACCAAAGTTTTGGAGTGGTTTCTTGAATTGATATGTACCCTCTAGCAACTTCTGTTACTTTCTTAAAATCATGAAGTAGTCACATGGGATCTATTTCACTGATTGTTTCCTTTTTATTCTTCTGATTGCAGGAAAAAGCACGCAAGGCACTTGGGATACAAGTAGATGCGACAGAGGATGGTTATGGTGATCAGGATTTGTTCTCTCTATCTTCCATCAAGGTATTTCACACTTTAGCTTCTTTGTTATATCATTTGCACTGGTGTCGGATGCGGCTTTTACAGAGAAATTGTTTTTCCTCAAAGTTAATCTGGTTGAAATCTCTGCTCTTCGTCATCCATATGAGGTCTTGTATATTTTAGAAAATCTACATCTAGATATCACATGCATTTGGAAAAACATTTCAGGGTAAGAAAGATCTTTTAGCTGTTGATAACAGTGAATACAACAAACAAACTACTGAGGTAAGCAATGAAAGTGATGAGGAAGCCCAGGAACATTCATCCAGTGATCTGGACTCTGAAGACGAACGCAGAAGGTATTAGGGCCAGCCCTTTGCGGATCTGCTTCTTTAATTGATTGTTGCCTGTAAACTTCTAAAGCTACAAGGTCTCTTTTTCCCTCTTTTTCCCTTCATTTTCAGACACGATGATAATATTGAGGCATTATTTGATGAGGCTTATGAACGGTATTTGGGTAGAGTGGAAGGTAAATCAAAACAGAGAAAGCGAACCAAACAAGCACACTTGAAGGATGATCTGCAGGTAAGTGAGGTTTAAGTTGCACTATAAAAGTTATATCCGATCATCGTTCTTTTCCTGTTTCCTTTTGCTATGGACCGAGCTTCTTGTTTCCTTCAACAAGTACTTTGTATATAAATTCAATAGAGGTCATTCTTTTAGTGCTTAATTGATGATTCTCTGCTAGATTTAGTAGGAGCTAACTTGTTTGAGCTTTGTTCTAATTTGGCAAAGATTTAACTCCTGTTTTTTCTGGTTCAAAATTGATCTGTAAAAGACTCCTAATCTGGGTTGTGTTTTCCCCAGGGAGCACAACTTCATATCCTTCCTATATACATACTTGACTTGTTATTATTTACATTTATTTCCTATATTACAACTTGTTAGCTGTAATAAAGTGGCATGCAGATTTCAAATAAATATTGACTGCGATTGTAAATTTGGTAAGATTCAGTTTTTACCAAAACAAAAGTCAAATTCAAATTGATTTATATAAATCTTGACTGGCCTTATACTAGGATTACGTAGAAGGATTGAATCAATTTTTTATCATTATCTTAAACTTTCCAAGTGCCTTTCATAAATCATCTAAAAGAAAGTGTAACAAAGTGGTTTATTTTTTCACATGGCTTCTTCAAGTTACTCAGAAGTTTATCTTCTTTTCTGTCGTTCTTTGCATTAATTGTAGTGCTGCTCTTTCTTTTCCAGGATGGCAATGATGATAGCATGATGATTGATTCTGCTCAAGACTCTGAGAGTGACATGGAAGATAATGAAGTCAACCCTCTTGTTGTACCTCTTGAGGATGCACCACCTCAGGAGGAGATTATGAAGATGTGGTTTACTCAAGATGTTTTTGCTGAAGCAGAAGAGCAGGATGTCTTGGACATGTATGACATTAATGATGAAATGCAAATAGATGGAGGGACTAAGAAGATCCAACAATCTAAGGAACTGACAAATGATAAACAGCAGGGAGAAACTAAGGATATGACGAGGAGGAAAACAAATGGTGGTTTACAGGTCTCAGCTTCTAAGACAGATGATGATTTTGAGATTGTTCCTGCTCCTGCTACTGATTCTAGTGACTCATCATCTGATGAGTCTGATGACGATATTGACACCAAGGCTGAAATATTGGCTACAGCAAAAATGACTCTGAAGAAAAGGCCTAGGGAAGAAATGATTGATGATGCTTACAACAGATATATGTTCCACGATGAGGGGTTGCCGAAGTGGTTCGTTGATGAGGAAAAGAGAAATTTCCAGCCAGTGAAACCCGTGACAGAAGAGGAGATTGCTGCAATGAGAGCTCAATTTAAAGCAATTGATGCTCGGCCTGCAAAGAAGGTTGCAGAAGCCAAAGCTCGTAAGAAACGGGCAGCACATAGAAAGCTAGAGAAGTTTAGGAAGAAAGCTAACTCAATATCAGACCAAACTGAAATCTCTGAAGGTTCAAAGAGAAAAATGATTGAACAACTATACAGGAAGGCAGCGTCAACAAAAAAACCAGAAAGGGAATATGTAGTGGCAAAGAAGGGAGTTCAAGTTAAGATTGGCAAGGGAAAGGTCCTTGTCGATCCAAGAATGAAAAAAGATGCAAGAAAGCATGGAATGAAAAAGAAGACGCAACCAAAAAGGAAAAGGCTCAGGAAAGGCTTCAACAGCAGCTTAAGCTCATGATTTTTGTTGTTCACATTTTGAAATGAATTAGTCTTCAGATTTTCTGATCTCTTATTGCCTTTTTCTGTTTTCTATTTATATATACATTTAACTGAAGCATTTAAATCATGATAATCTTTCTTTTTTTAGTAAAACTACACTTCAATTGGAGGTGGCTAAGCCATAGAAATTTTTCGTAGTAGGAATACTTCAATCAGAAGCAATCTACTTTTGTAAATCATGAGATACTTTATTTGAAAGCACCCTAGAATCATAGTCACTATATTTTCTTTATGTGTGCATAATTTTCAGAACTTCAACCGATGATCACAAGATAGACATATAATATGGGTTCATATGAAATACTTTGAAAGCATGTAATTTGAATCAAATCATGTATAATAAGATTAAATATAATCGATTGGATCATAAATAATCAAAATCATGAGGAATCATATACGACTCTGGAGTTTTGGGTTGAAATGATTGAAGGGAATAGAGAAATCTTTGGGTCTCGATGAAGGAGAACATATAGTTAAGCCTTGCAATTAGAGGAAGAGATTCAAAAGTTTGAAGAACCCTAATCCACTTGAGAGAACCCTTGGAGAGAATATACACTGAAAATCTTGAGGGATTTTGGGTGAGTGAGGGGGAAATAGGTAGGCTTTGAAGGGTAAAAGCAATAATAGGGCTTAGTTATAGGGTCAAAACGGCATAGTTTAGGTGTAGAAAAGATAAGAAATAACTCAAATAACCCTAACTTAAAAATTGTCAGAGGTGACTTACAGTTCGTATAAGCTTTTGTGGACTGTCCTGGTCATTCGTTGATCAAAGTACTAGAGACCAAAATTCCAATCACTTTTCAGGAGCACTTTCGACAGTTCGTAAACCCTTCTACGAGTCGTAGGTCCCAATTGTAGAATCCAAAAGTCGATCAAAATTTCACCAAGTTTGGACTCCTTCCTACGAGTTGTATATACTTCTATAAATTGTCACAGTGGTCTATAAGAATTCCTCTAGGTTTGGGCATCTCTTACAACAACTGCCCCTCCTACAAACTTTATGACCTAGTACGGTCCGTAGGCGGGGTCGTGCAACATGCATCAATAGCCAAGTTTCAGAATTTTCTTTCCAACTCAAATTACCAAGTTTCGAGGTGTTACATTTTTAGTAACAATCTGCTTGTTTCAAAACTAAATACCCCGTATGAATTAGTCTTAGTTGAATCTAGCTAGTGGATCCATATAAGTTTATGATTATGGTCTTTATCGTGAAAAGTAGAATATTCTCTCTTTTTCAGTATGAGACAATACAATAAACTCCAGTTATAACTTATATGATTTATGTGGGTTAAAAGTATTCCCACATAGGCTTATGACTTCCTCAAAGACATGAATTCCCACAAAGTCTTATGACTTCCTCAAAGACTTATGATACGATAATGATAATTATTTGAAGAAGAATGCATGACCTTATACTATGTTTTATGAAATTATATGATCAAATTTATGTTATATTTATTTGGTTATTGCATTATTATATTTTTAGATTTATCATGTTATCTTGTTATAATCATGCATAGTTTTCCATATTCAGTACATTTTGAGGACTGACCACATGCATCTCTTGTGTGTGTATTATTTTATAATATAGATTCTAATGAATATTACTAAGACCGTGCTTTAGTATTGATCCTATCATATATTAGGATTGTATTTTGAATCGGTCATCGGGATCTTGTCATAGTTTGAGCGTCACGATCGGGTCGTAGATCAATTACTGGGGTTGATTTTTGAATCATAAATTATTTTTCTAAAAAATATTTTCTAGTCTGAAGTATAAAGTAAAAAATATTTTCTTGAAAAATATTTTTCATTCATCAACAAAATGTTAAATTCTTTTTTTCAAAAAATATATATTTTATTCACTAACCAAACATGAGAAAAAACTAATTAAAAAACCACTTATTTTTCAAAAAAATATTTTGTACGAAAATATTTACCCCTTACCAAACACGCCCTAATACAAGAAAGAAAGTACCCTAATATTTTCCTACTTATGTGACATATCCTACTTATGTGACATACCCAATACATGTTTTAGGCTTTTGTGTTGTTCACGCGAGCAACACGTGAGAGAAGAACACAAAATTATATATAAAGTCGGCCAGGGGCCAAAACCCTAGCAAACTTGTTAAACCCTCTTGGTTGAAATGGGGAAGGTGAAAGGAAAGCATCGTTTGGACAAGTACTATCATCTTGCCAAAGAACAAGGTTATCGTTCTAGAGCGGCATGGAAGCTTATCCAACTCGATTCCAAGTTCAGTTTTCTACGTTCATCACAATCAGTACTTGATCTTTGTGCAGCACCTGGGGGTTGGATGCAAGTTGCTGTTAAACATGTACCGGTTGGTAGTCTTGTTATCGGTGTTGATTTGGATCCAATTAGGCCAATTCGTGGTGCTATTTCTGTTCAACAGGATATTACTACACCTAAATGTCGTTCAACTATTAAGAAACTTATGGCTGAGAATGGATGTAGAGCTTTCGATTTGGTTCTTCATGATGGTTCCCCTAATGTTGGTGGTGCTTGGGCTAAAGAAGCTACTAGTCAGAACTCATTGGTTATTGATTCGGTTAAGCTTGCTACTGAATTGTTGGCTCCAAAAGGGACTTTTATTACAAAGGTACTCGCTAAAAATTAAATCTTTTTCGATTATGTTAAGCTTGTTGGACAAAGTGGAAAAGACCGTTTACGTCTTACTATGAGCTTTGTGTTTTTGTCATATTATATTCTGGATCTGCGATGATAAGTTCCTTTATTAGTTAATGTAATTGGTTACTGGCGTTTTTATGTTTTCTTCGTTATTCATGCCTGTATGAATCATTTGGAGTAATGCCAGAAAGCTCTAGTAGTCTATGACTTCTAATTTTGAATTTAGATTAACGTTATTCTGTATTGCCGGGATTCTAACCATGTTCAACACAGCCATTTGCCTACAACAGTCGGAAAATTTTGAAATGTCATTTCAACTGAGTTGCTGATTAAATTTTTCTATTTCCTTCATATGGCTTACCTTGCCGGACAGCTGTGCTCTTTTATTCTAGTTTCTAGTCTTTGAGTATTTCTGCTTCCCAAAGTGTCCATCCTTTAAAGTTGATCCTCATGAAGGAACGAGCACTACATATCATACATCGCTGCCAACTATCTAGGCGCTACATTGTCATTATCCTGTTCAATAACTATGTTCTTTTAGTAATCTTTTTCTTGATACATCATTCTTTTCGTTGTTTCATCAGTGTATTTTTTTGAATGGTTGAGTGCATCTCTGAAGCTAATGGTGTATTTGGATGAATTCTGAGGGTTTTTATCTTTGCTTTAACTATCTTCCATGGCCTACCGATTATTTATTGTGCTACAATTCCTGCCTCATATGTTGGCAAAACTCTTGGTATGCACATGTATTTGTCCAAAATAAAGCCCTTGGCCTCTTTTAACAATGTTGAATCTGGTTCTAGTGTAAGATCTGTTGGTATTTACACTATTAAGCAACCTCAAATAACATTTTTAGGTTCATTACTTTTTCTGCTTGGAGACAATGATCATATTTGTATTTGTGTATTTGAGCGTAATTGTGATGAAAATACTTTTTCTCAGTCTCATACAAACATACTTGTCCAGTAGACTGATATGATCTTCTCTTTTAGATTTTCAGATCTCAAGATTATAATGCAGTTCTTTACTGTCTAAGACAGGTAATTTTCCACATCTATACCTAGTTTTATATTCAAGTATAAACGGAAGGAATGATCCCTCACTTTTGAGTTTCATCTACAGCTTTTTGAAAAAGTTGAAGTGGACAAACCTCTGGCCAGTCGTTCAGCATCTGCTGAAATTTATATTATAGGTTTTAAATATAAAGCTCCTTCAAAGATCGATCCACGACTTCTTGATGTAAAACACCTCTTTCAAGGAGGAAAAGAACCCCCCAAGGTACTAAAAGAGTTATTGAATTATGGTCCTCTCTCACACTCTCTCCTTAAACCTCTCCCCCTTTTATCTCTTTTGCATGCTAGGTCCGTGCACTTTCTTTTCCTTAACATATAGACACTCCTGTAATCTTATTGAGCTTCTTGTGTGTACTTAATCAGGTGATTGATGTACTCGGGGCGACGAAGCAGAAGAGACACCGTGATGGGTATATCCTATTTTGCTGTCTATTTATGCATTTGAATAATTGTTTCAAGTGCATGAAAGGAACATGACATTCTATTGACTATAATCAAATCATAGAAACATGTTATTTGTGCATAGATTTTTGGGAGCTTGAACTTTGTAATCCATTCTGCTTTTGAAACTTCCCGGAATATGCCCTTGTAGTGGAACTGAGGCAGGGAGGCAGATGATGTGTTTGTCCTTTTTGACAAGTAAACAATTCACTAGATTTAGTATATATGTGGATGCTTGACCTTCTTCTCATACAAGCTTGAATTCGGAGAAGAAGCTGAATCTGTCTTTTTTGGCTAAATAATGATAATAGGTGGCCATTCATTTGAAGAGATGCAGTATACAATGATAAAGACAGTTTGCTAAAAATAAGTTGTTTATTCCTTTTTATTTTGGTTTCGTCACATGGGTTGAGTTCTGGTGAGATTTTTGTTGAGCAAGTATTAGCAAAGTGAGAAACAAACATCTGACAATGGGCACAACAGGTTGAGAGGTTACTAAGTAGTTTGAGTCCTGAAAAGAGTGTAACATTGTCAAATGATGAATGGGAGAAGACAGAGTGTATGGTGACAGAGAGAGAAATGTGTGAGTTTGTGGGGCTCTTGCCTTTGGCAGCATCTCAGCAGTTTGTTCTTTATTCTTCCTAAAACTTGGCCTGCTTCACTTCCTTCATGGTCTTGCAGGATGGTGGATTATGACTAATTTTGTTCCATCAAAATAAACTGGATGTTTGTTTATCTGTCTGATGCTGAAGATTTCACTCTCCAAATATCTTTCTTTGCATGTATTAATGAGAATCATGCACTGAGTTGATAGTGAAGCTCTCAGGTTGCTTTGTCTGCTCTCAGACTTCACTAATAATTCCAGCCTCAACTTCTACTAGTCCGTTTTGGAGCCTTTTATTGTTGGGGCAACATCTGAAACCTCTTAGCTCTTGTTTGGCCATATATTTTGAATTACACTTGAAAATTTGAGTGTCTGAAGTTGTAATTTTTGGAATTTTGAAGTTGTGTGTGGAAGTCTTTTAAACCAAAAATAATTGAAGTTCGCAGATTTGAAGCTTTCGAAATCCAATAAAATTTTATGGCAAAACAGCTATTTGAAGATAAACTTTTCAAAATCTAGTCCCAAAATCTATGGCCAGATGCTAGCTTAGTATACCCGGCTCATCCTTTTTATTATCCATCATTAATAGAGGATGTCATTCCAGTAGACCTTGACATTTGAATTTCTAACTAATTGCCAGCTGTCAAATGATTGATGTTAACTTTGATTCAGTCTAAAGGGTTTGTCATTATTAGAACTAATCTGGGCGAAGATTTGAGCTAATTGATTTCCTTCTTTCTATTTTCAGATGCATGAATTATCTCATCAGACTTGCATCCATATGACATTTGTATAAAATGAACCTTGCAGGTACGAAGATGGAGCCACAGTCCTAAGGAAGGTGTGCTCAGTTGCAGATTTTGTATGGTCTGATAACCCTGTTCAGGTCCTTGGTACATTTTCTTCAATGAGCTTTGATGATCCTGCCTGTTTGGCCATTAGAGACCACACTCTCACAACAGAGGAGGTATATTACGTGTGGTCTATTTTAGGCTATAGCCTTTTGTTGCTAGATACTGTAGTTGCTTGCTATCGTTAGCCTTACACTTCAATTTTTGTGTCAGGTTAAATCTCTATGTGATGATTTGCGTGTTCTTGCAAAGCAAGAATTCAAGTATCTCTTAAAGTATGAAACAGAAACCTTTTTAGCACCTTTCCTTGTTGGGATGCTCAAAGTTCTTGATTGAATTTAGTTACATTATTCTGTATTCTCATTCTTTTATGTTCCTCTTATGATTTTTGATGCATTTTTACTAGGTGGCGTATGCAGATAAGAAAAGCTTTATCTCCTGAAAAAATAAAGACCCCAACAGTTGTTGAAAGTGAGAGCAAAGAAGGTGAAGATGAAGGTGAAGATGAAGATGAAAGAGTTCTCAATGAAATAGAGGAGAAAACCAATATTTTGGAGAAAAAACAGAAAAAAGAGAAGAAACTTCAAGCAAAAAGACGAGCCAAGGTTTATGCATATGCTTCACCAAGTCTCTTTCAATTTCTGTTTTGGTTTGCTGTTGTTGTTTACACATAGTTAAGACTGTTCCATACAACATCATGTGGGGATTGATATTTTCTGTTGAACTCAGAAGATTTAATGGACAAACAAGTATACCAAATTGTGAATTTTGTGCTTTTCCCTTGAGAAAACAAGTGCACTTTCATGCATTTCAAGTTTTTAACCCCAAAAATCTTTTCTTCAGGGTATCTTAGCTATAAAACGAATTAGTCTTAAGTAGAGCCTGGATAAAGCTGCAGTTCAGAGCCAGGCTGATTATTTATTTGATTGCTTGTGTAGGGCAATGACTGAAACTCACACCAGGGCATTCTGGGAAAATTAAACTTGCTACTAAGAATTATTTGGTAGAAGTCTTGACATTAGGTGCAATGACTGAAACTCACACCAGGGCATTCTGGGAAAATTAAACTTGCTACTAAGAATTATTTGGTAGATGTCTTGACATTAGGGTTTCTTAATTTTTTTTGTAATTGAGAAATCCTCGAGTCTAGCGGCTCTTGGTTTGAGACATGGTGGATGATGGTCTGTCCCACTACACTTCTCCACTTAAATACCAGCCTTTTTTGTGCAGTCAGATTCAGCCTGTGACGAAGTGGTCTATATTACCTGCTTGTTCTGGCTGGCTATTTTGAGAGAGAGAATCCTCAGGTGTCATGAGAATATTACTAACACTATTCAGAAGGTTAAAGAAAATTGCATCAACATGTTGTATTTTTGGTGTAAAGAAGATGGTATAGAACAAGTAGAACAGTTGGTAGCTTTCCTAGGATCTATGTAATTAAGTGAATAACTTGCATCTCTTTGGAAGTACTCAGCACACCCTTAATGCTGAAGAATACAACTCTACCTTTTTTTAGAAAAAAGAGAAAAGATTTCAATCTCTGACAAGCGCCTAATTCAGACATCACTTGTTGTGCTCTTAACACTAGACCAAAATCTGGTAGTGGTTTCTTGAATTGATATATACCCTCCAACAACTTCTGTTACTTCCCTAAAATCATGAAGTAGTCACATGGGATCTATTTCACTGATTGTTTCCCCTTTATTTTTTTGATTGCAGGAGAAAGCACGCAAGGCACTTGGGATACAAGTAGACGCGACAGAGGATGGCTATGGTGATCAGGATTTGTTCTCTCTATCTTCCATCAAGGTACTTTCACACTTAGATCCTTGATATATCATTTGCACTAGTGGACTGGATGCGACCTTTACAGAGAAATTGTTTTTCCTAGAAGTTTTATCTGGTTGAAAGCTCTGTTCTTCAAAGCCAGATGAAGTTTGGTGTATTTGAGAAAATCTACATCTAGATATCAAGTAGATATTGTAGCTTGAAACCGAAATAGTTGCTATGTGATAGTATCTACTTGTCTATTTTTTGTTAGGTGTGTTTTATTTATATATTTGCTTTTAAGTTCGTGTTATGAAATTTGTGGTAGTTTAGTTGGATGATGCTTTAGAGGAGCATTTTGTGATAGGAAGAATTCGCTCTACTGAATCTTGATATCTAAACAACATTCTGAAAGCATATGTGAATTGATCAACATGGGTTGTTCTCTGAAGGGGTTCTTTAACTTACAGAACAAGCTGGTGAAAAGGGTCAACAGGTGATTTTGATTTTAAAAGGGTCTTCTGAATTCACTTGCTTTTAGTTGGAAATGGTAATTTGAGATTCTGGGAGAAAAAGGAATGTAACATAAAATTGAATTATGGTTTCCCAATTTTAGATTTTCTCTGAAATGATAGGAATGTAGGGGAGCTTTTTAGCAAGGAAGGTAGCAGATTTTCTGGAATTTAACTTTCGACATATCCATACAGGATCTAAAATTTGAGATGTAAACATTGATTCAAAGGTTATACCCAGCCAATTCATTGAGGTGATTTCATGGCACCCTTTTGGAATCATTGTGGATGCTATAGAACGGTTGAAGGTTAGTTCTTTTTTGGGTGCATCTAGTGGGATGCTATTCTGAAAGAAGATAATTTGAGGAGATGCGTATCATAATATTTATTGTTGCTTATGTAGAGGACACAAGGAGTAGACCCACATTTGCCCACTTTCTGCTAGTTTCATCAATAAATCTTATATTCTAAAGTAGTGATGAAAGTTGGTAGACATACATATTGGAGGTTAGAAAAAGAGGTTATGGAAGATGCCTCCATTTGGTATTTTTGGTTAATATGGAGGGAGGAAATTTTGAAAGAATTGAGTGCTATCAGGGGCGTATCTAGGATTTCGGCTAGATGGGTGTACGAATATGAAAAAAAATGTGTGTTAAATATAAATTTGATCGATTTAACTTTTAGGTTCTTAAGATGAACCATTAAATTTTAATAATTATAACCACTCTGTCAAACATGCACTTGCTATAAGTTGCTAGATTTCTGATGGACAACCCTCCCTGGTTTATGGTTTAGTTATTTTGCTATATCAGATAATATTGGTGACTGACTAATTACAGTTGTCAAGTTGCTTTAGAATCTTTCTGCGGGTAGAAGTAAATTGATATTTAGAACCATAACATTTTTTATAGGATACGACATTTCATAGATGTGAATGTTAATGATTAAATTTATATGTTATAATATACCCTAAAGAATTATCCATGATGTAATTAGTTTAGTTCAGTAAATAGAAAGGTGCAGTGGGTAGTGTTTGGAGGTATGTGGTTTGTAGGATAGCAGCAGGGGAGATGTGCTTTTGAGCATTTGTGACGTGGTTGAGATTTCAAAAATACAGAGAATAGGGGAAGTTAAATCCACCCCCTCTCCAAATTTATATACTACACACTCGTTTAAAAAATAAACTATTGAACCAAAAAGATAAAGAGTGTTCAGGAATGCACACCATTTCAATTTCCACATTTGTTCAATAAGCAATATGGATGTCTGTAACTTGTGGACATTTAGAAGCCTATGGCATCCACCAAGTAAAAAGTTGGTGTATCTGGTTGACCATCCTACAGTTAGGGAAAATCTCAGAGCATTCTAAGGAAGTGTGAGGGTGTATTGTGCGGAGACAAGATAAAAAAAAACTAAGTTGCTCGGACTCGGGTGCGGGTATCCGAGACGGATGTGCATCCGAGAGTCGGATTAGGCGAAATCCAAATTTTAAGATTCTTGGGTGCGAATCCGAGTATGGATACGGGTGTGGGGATACGACTAAAAAATTTCAATATTATAAAAATATAGTTATGAAGATATTCTACTTCTTAATCTTATAGCTTATAACGTCTAGTATGCGTGGATTTAAAATTTATACATTACGTGTTAAAATTTGAAATTTTAACAAAATAATAATAATATATTTAAAATTTTAACAAAATAATAATAATAATATATTTAATATAATTTTACAATGAAATTTGTAGATGTAAAATGTATAAATACCTTATCTTTTATCTATACAATGTAAAGTTGTTTCCAATCGAATCTCTATTTAAAAAGGAAATTTTAATATGACTTCTAGTATAATTTAATGGTATGAATTTTATTACTTCATTCATCCCATTTTATGTAATACAATTGAGTATACGTAAGAGTACTAACACACTTTAATATATATACTAAGTACTAAATAAAACTACACTTATTTTTTTTTTTTTAAAACCCTTTCTCTGGCTCCCTGCAGACCATGTACTTATTTAAGAAAAGTCAATGTACCTTTTCAAGAAAAAGTATGTACTTTTCAAGAAAAATTAAAAAAAGGCTATTCTTTTTACTTGTTTCAACTTTCAAGAAAAATACATATTTCTTTTACTTGGTCCAACTTTCAACAAAAAAACTCTTCTCTTCTTTTCAGTTCTCTGTTGTTCTCAACTTTCCGTCGTTGTCGCCGGAAACTGATTTTCTCTTCTTCTCTTCTCTCTTCTCTGTACTTTTTCAAGCTTTGTAATCTTTACGTCATCGGAAATTGATTTTTTCTTACCCAATCTTTTCTCGGTTTCGGTCAAAGTGTACGGATTGGATTGACCGAATCCGACACGCACCCCGCACCTGAGTCGTGTCGAGACGGGTTCGCCTGCAAAAATGAAGAGTCGCGTAACTTAGAGAAGAAAGGAAAATAGGGATGAAGTTGATACTTCCAGGACCACTGTTGGACAGTAATTTCTTGGGGTTGCTTTGGACCATCCTTAACATGGCAGTGCTGATCAGCAAACAGAGAGAGAGAGAATGACATTTGAAGAGTATTGCTTTGGACCGTGGCAGAAAAGGACTGTTAGACGCAGCAAATAGGACTGTGAGATGGGGTTATCATATTATATAATAAGAAATAAGAAACACATCTTTTCTATAAGGCGGATGCGTCAACCTTGAATAAAATGCAAGGTAAGAGTGATATCTTTATTGGCTCTCAAAATGGGACCACTTTAAGTGTTCCACTTAGCAAGACATAAAGGTTATCTCTCCCTTTTCCCCAACTTTTTTCATCTATCTTTTAAACCCTATTGAGAATAATCCTTAAAATAGCATGCATTTGGTGTACAATTTGGAGTGAGAGGAACGAAAGGTGTTTTGAGGGGACTCAGAACAACATTCAGAATCTTAAAATGAATTGTTTAGGCCTTTTTTATTTTTGGTGTGAGCTAAAACTACAAGCTCAAACAGAAGATATTTGTGATGTTTTAAACTTTTTGTAAGGCACATAACTGAATTACAAGTTGTAAGTCGTAATACTTTTGAAAGGGGGTGTACTACACTTTGGTTGTAGTATACCTGTGGATATATAGAAGTATACCTGTGGTTATATAGAAGTAAAGTTACCATTATCAAAATAAAATAAAATAGTAGTAATGCTTTCTAGCTTTTTTACCGAGACTAAACACATGCTATTTTTTCTTATCCTTTCCATTGTTAGATACGTGATATGCGGATTTGTTTCACTACTAATCTTGATAATTTTTCTTTTCACCCAATTTAATTCATTTTTACTGCTATGTGAAGAGTCTGCTATGACATTTGTTAATTATATCCTTCACATGCATTTGAAAAACATTTCAGGGTAAGAAAGATCTTGTAGCTGTTGATAACAGTGAAACTACTGAGGTAAGCGATGAAAGTGACGAGGAAGCCCAGGAACATTCATCCAGCGATCTGGACTCTGAAGACGAACGCAGAAGGTATTATGGCCAGCTCTTTGCGGATCTACTTCTTTAATTGATTGTTGCCTGTAAACTTCTAAAGCTACAAGGTCTCTTTTTCCCTTCATTTTCAGACATGATGATAATATTGAGGCATTATTTGATGAGGCTTATGAACGGTATTTGGGTAGAGTGGAAGGTAAATCAAAACAGAGAAAGCGATCCAAACAAGCACACTTGAAGGATGATCTGCAGGTAAGTGAGGTCTAAGTTGCACTACGAAATTCTTATCTGTACATCCTCTCTTTAGTTCTTTTCCTGTTTCCTGTTGCTATGGGACCGAGTTTGTTGTTTCCTTCAACAAGTACTCTGTATATAAATTCAATAGAGGTCATTCTTTTAGTGCTTAATTGATGATGCTCTGCTGGATTTAGTGGGAGCTTTAACTTGTTTGAGCTTTGTTCTAGTTTGGCAAAGATTTAATTCCTGTTCTTCTGGATCAAAATTGATCTGTAAGAGACTCCAAATCTGGATTGTGTTTGCCCCAGGGAGTACTAGGCACAGCTTCATCTCCTTCCTATATACTTGATTTGTTATTGTTTACATCTATTTCCTGTATTACAACAACTTACGCGTTGTAATACAGTGCCATGTAGATTTCAAATATATTAACTGAGTTGTAGATTTGGTAAGATTCAGTTTTTACCAAAATAAAAGACAAATTCAAATTGATTTAACTAAATCCTGTCTGTCCTTTAACTTAGGATTAGATAGAAGGGTTGAATCAAATTTTGATCATTATCTTAAACTTTCCAAGTGTCTTTCATAAATCATCTAAAAAAATTTGTACAGTATTTTTTTTTCCCACATAGCTTCTTCAAGTTACTCGGAAGTTTATCTTTCTTTTGTCTTTCTTTGCATTAATGGTAGTGCTGCTGTTTTCTTTCCAGGATGACAATGATGATAGCATGATGATTGATTCTGCTCAAGACTCTGAGAGTGACATGGAAGATAATGAAGTCAACCCTCTTGTTGTGCCCCTTGAGGATGCACCACCTCAGGAGGAGATTGTGAAGAAGTGGTTTACTCAAGATGTTTTTGCTGAAGCAGAAGAGCAAGATGTCTTGGACAAGTATGACAGTGATGATGAAATGCAAATAGATGGAGGGGCTAAGAAGATCCAAAAATCTAAGGAACTGACAAATGATAAACAGCAGGGAGAAACTAAAGATCTGACGAGGAAAAAAACAAATTTACAGGTCTCAGCTTCTAAGACAGATGATGATTTTGAGATTGTTCCTGCTCCTGCTACTGATTCTAGTGACTCATCTTCTGATGAATCTGATGACGATATTGAAACCAAGGCTGAAATATTGGCTACAGCAAAAATGATGCTGAAGAAAAGGCCTAGAGAAGAAATGATTGATGATGCTTACAACAGATATATGTTCCACGATGAGGGGTTGCCGAAGTGGTTCGTTGATGAGGAAAAGAGAAATTTCCAGCCAGTGAAACCCGTGACAAAAGAGGAGATTGCTGCAATGAGAGCTCAATTTAACGCAATTGATGCTCGGCCTGCAAAGAAGGTTGCAGAAGCCAAAGCTCGTAAGAAACGGGCAGCACATAGAAAGCTAGAGAAGTTTAGGAAGAAAGCTAACACAATATCAGACCAAACTGAAATCTCTGAAGGTTCAAAGAGAAAAATGATTGAACAGCTATACAGGAAGGCATCGTCAACAAAAAAACCAGAAAGGGAATATGTAGTGGCAAAGAAAGGAGTTCAAGTTAAGGTTGGCAAGGGAAAAGTCCTTGTTGATCCAAGAATGAAAAAAGATGCAAGAAAGCATGGAATGAAAAAGAAGAAGCAGCAGGACAAGGGGAAGAAGGGCAACCAAAAAGGAAAAGGCTCAGGAAAGGCTTCAGCAGCTGGCAACAAGGGAGGCCGGGGAAAGTGAAATGAACTTTAGGATCTTTGAGGAGCTCTTAAGCTCATGATTTTGTTTACATTTTCAGATTAATTAGTGTAAGATTTTCTGGTTTCTTAGTGCTTTTTCTTGTAACATTGTTTTCTATTTATATATACTTTTGATTGATGGTACTTTATTGATTTCTTTTCTGTTTATTGCCCACCGTTCTCTCGTTATATTTGATGGGGATTGGTTTCTCGATTATAACTGGTTTAGTGAACATGTCGATTTCCAAGAGCTGCCTTTTACAGTGTGCAAAAAGATTCTTGATAAATCAAATATTTATATAAAAGTAGGCTTGCCTATGTGGTGTCACCAAAAATCAGGATACTTTTTTAATTTTAATTATTTGGCTTAAGTCACATGTGGTTTTTTAAAATTGTTCACATAATTCACTTAGACATTTTAACTATGACTAGTATATAATTAGACACTCTAATATTAATAAATATGTACTTATTGAACACAAAATGATAATAAAACTTTTAAATTAGTGTGTAGTTCACACACATTGTCTTGAAAAAATAACCAATAAAACTTTAACATGTAGCACATGACCAATTTATTGGATTTTTCATTTTTTTTAAAAATTCCAACCTTTAATTTTTCAAAAAAATTGATTAACAAAAAGAGAAGAAAAAAAATTCCTCCCCCAACACCCCACAGGAACCATTCATCTTTCATCTTCTTCTCCTGAAGTCGACCGACACCTCCTGCGGTATTGAAAAAAGAAAGAACAAAACAAATCTCTCCCCAGTCATTGAATTATTTGTCCTTTCTTCTTCTTCATTAGTTATCATACATTATTATAGATTAATGGAGTGATTATTGTGAAAAATAAATTAACTTTGATAAATTATTTTGAGATTAATTACGAAGAAATCGGGAGGATTTGAAAGAATAATATCAATTTTCTGATATTATTTTATAATTTTAATGATTGGTGATGTTTGTTGATCGAAGTCGAAAATAGAGATGAACGGGGGTTGCCTTTAAAATTATGATGTCCGATTAATTTTTTTCATTCTTGCAAGTTCGTTTAGCACTTAGCAGATTCATTTTTTTAATTTATAAAGACCGAAAAAAATAAAAATAAAAAACCAACACAGAGTTTACAATGATTAAAATGGAGTGAAGAAGACGACAATTGTTGGTATAGCCTACAGGGAACGGGGTGGGGGGTGGGAGTGGGGGTGGGTTTGTTTTCTTTTCGGATATTGTAACGCAAAGGTTTATTTAGTTATGTTAATTAATTCAATGCCAAGTGTCATTATAAGGGAAAAGGTAGAAGTTTATTATTGATAAAAAAATATTTAAAATTTTCATGTTCACGCGCTTTCATGCAGCGAGATGCATTTATTTTGCAATATCAACATTTTGTGCTTAATAGACATATGTTTTTGAATAATATAGGTGTTCAATGAATACAAACAATAGTTGATGTGTCTAAATAAAATATAGACACCTTTAGGGGCCGTAGATGTCTTAAACCTAAATATTTACAAAATTAGCCTCCCCTTTTATGGAATTTTTGACTTTTATGAAAACTTGCAACTTTTACAATAAGTTTGACTTTTTATGAAATGTTGCGGCTTTTATGAAGAATTGTAACTTTTATAAAGGGTTGCAACTTTAACGAAGAATTGCAATTTCTATGAAGAGTTGAAACTTTTTATGAAAAATAATGACTTTATGAAAAATTATGACTTGTCTAAAGAGTTGCGCGTTTTCAATAAGACAATGAATATTTATTCACACTACCCTTTGTTAGCTATGAAAAAGTGATTTTCTGTCATTTTAAAACAACGGAAATCCTAAATCTTCTTCTTTTGCACTTTTTTTCTATTGATTGACTTAATGACACTGTTGTTTTTGAATCAACAAACTGATGAATAGAACCGTTCTGAAATAATTTCCTTAAGGAATAATTTTCATTCAGTGCGCTCAAGTTTTTCCTTTATGTTTCATTTTATTATTACACACCTGGTATATTTTTTACGGTAATTAATTTATGCTTATTTTATTATTTTTGAGTAGATGTTTTAAATTTTTTTTTTTTTTATGTTTATACTTTTGATCATTATTTGAAGAAAATATATGTTAGTTAAGAGTTTGATGTAATCATTAGACTATTGGAGTCATGTAGATTATAATTTTTAAACTTGTAAAATAAATGACTTTGATCTTTATATAGTTTTCAGTGGTTAAATAATCCATGAGATGTTCAAGAAGGGACTTTGAGTGTCAAAAACTATGGTAGTTCCACACTACCTTGGAGATTTATTTATTAAACTTTCTATCTTATCGAGACATTCAATAGATTAGTGACTTTCAAAAAATAAATAAATGTAGTGGGATGGTAATATCGTACTCAACCTTAATCAAAGTTTGAGGTTCAAATGTTTGGTTGGAGTCAATGAATTACCCATTAAAGTAGGATGAATCTATATTAATCAACTATTAAAGAAATAATTATCTCCTTATAAGCTTTAGATTAGAAGTCCCAAAAGAATAATGTTTTTACAATATTGATCGAAAAATAAATAACAAAATATGTCTTTTGTCTATCAAAGTAGTATCATCTACTGCGTATGATTTTGAATAAGGGACTTGCCAAAACATCATTTAATCCAAATTGTTTGAGCGACATACATTATTTCATTGAACTCCAACAGATGTGGTTTATATTTTTGTTAACTTATCAAGTATATAACTAATTTTATAAGATGTATAATATTTAGATACTATATGTAGAGGCCTTGAAGAGGAGAAAAACTCTCGCCAACTAATGAATAAAATGTCTGTATCATTTTTTGAAAATACAAATATAGTCAAAGAAACAATTACATATCTTTTCTAAAGAGTTAGGTGATGGACAACTATAGTAAAATGAAGAATTAATAACAAAATTCATAAACACTTACAATTAATTTTTTTTCGTTTTAAGATTAAAAAACATTTTATTTTTTCTTTGGATAAAATATTCAAGACAAGTTATCGTAGGATATACCCTCTCGAAAACACTTATATTATCAAATGTTTAAAAATAAATTATTGACGTAGTTTACCACCGCACGAAGCACAATTAATTAACCTAGTTTATTTATAATATAGAATTGTTTATTGTTAAATTAAGAGAACAATATAGCTTAATTGATAAACGATCAAATGAGAAGACATGTTTTGTTTATGAAATGGGTGAACACAACTCTCCATATGTTTAGCTAAAATTTGTACCTATTTTTCAACACGATGTACTATTTTCAGTAAAAACATATTTTGTACATGTTAATTTGTTGCGTGGAATAAAAGTGGTGCATTTAACCAAATGTTTACCTTGTACCAAAATTGAAATTAATGTAGGAAATATGGAAGAAAAATGATATCTTTAGAGATTGCTCAAGTTTTATATAGGCTACTTAAGATCACTTGAGATGATTACAATCATCAATTACATCACTATTTATACCACTTAAATACATGTATCACAAATTACTAGATAATATATTACAAAATCCTTAAAGTCTTCTTGAGAAACTAAGAGATAATATTAAAATACTAAACATCAAGGTATGAAGTGAATGCATTAATTCCAACACTCCCCCTTAATGTATTTGATTGAAAACTCCAATACCTTCTCGAAGATGTCAAAACTTTTCACTTGGAAGTGTTGTGGTGAAGATGTCAGTAAGTTATTCTCCTGTGTGGAAATAATTGCAATTGAATTTCGCCTTTCTCTTATATACCCTTTTTCATTGAGTTTGATTTTGCAAATCCACTTTAGACTTCCTTTCTATGAGTATAGCCACACATACCTAAGTCTTATTTTTCTCAATCTTTCGAATTTTTTCTGCTAAGGCTTTCTTTCATACATCATGCTTTATTGCCTCTTCATAATTTTCTTTCTTCACACCGACAAAGTTGCATCTTTGATAAATGTCACTCTACATTTTTATTCCTCTTGGAAGTGGTTCTTCATCGTTTGAACATGATATTTCTCCTCTTTGAGGGGCATCTTCCTCTTTCTCATCCTCTTCTTGATTTTACATATCTAAAGATATGAAGAAGTATTGTGTACCTTATTCTTAGTATGTATCTCAGAAAGGTCTGACACCATGTTTTTTTGTTTGAGAAGTTTCAAATCATGAAAATTCAAGTGACAAAATCTTTCGTGCCAAAGCCATGAATCATCTACAACTTCATTTTTGAATGCATTGTAATGAAATTGTAAATACAATTTTCTTTTTATCATCTCTACTTTGACAATGACTTTATTTGGCCCTTTATCGTAAATCTTGCAATAATTATCTCTAAATACAAGAGAATAACCATTTTTCATGATTTGACCAACACTATACAAATTTTCTTTCAAGTCAGGAACATATAGAACATCATGAATTTGCTTACGCTCCCTTTCATGTTGATTGAAATGATACCTTTACCTTTTGCATCAACTACGACTCCATTTTCCATTCTCACTTTAGTATTGATCCTATTATTAATCGAGAGGAAAACTTTTTTTTCTCCAGTCATGTGATTGCTACAACCACTATCAACATACCATTCATTACTTTGTGCTGAAAGATCACATCGAGAAGCAAAGAAAAGATTTTCTTCCATTTCTTCCTCCTGTTCTTTACAAAAATTTGTTTGCTTCCTGTTGGTTGTGCCAACAATCATTGTCAGTGTGGTCAACTATTTTGCAAAGTTACATTGGGGCCCTTTGTGCCAACATTTTTCTGCATTGTGATTAGTCATTTTGCAAATTTTACAAACAAAACTAGTACTTTTCTCACTTTTTACTTCAACCTTCTTAGAAGAATCATCACTCTTGCTTCTTTTTTGGATTGTAATTCTTCTTTTGTTGATTTTTTGAGAAATTTTTGGAATTCTCATTTGTTTTAGACTGGAAAGTCGTCTCTTCAGGTTAATCTTCACAAAAAAATCTTTGGTTCACGTGTGCATGAAATGATCCAACTAGCTCTTTGATGGAAAACTTAGAAGATCTTTCGTCTCCTAATTGATAGCAACAATGTACTCATACTTTTCTGTGACACTGATTAAAATCTTTTCTACAACTTGTTTGTCAAAAATTGTATCACTATGATTTCTCATTTCATTAACAATATTCATGACTCTTGTGCAATATTCATCTATTTTTTCATATTCTATCATCTTCAAATTTTCAAACTCTCTTGTAAGAGTTCGAAGACTTATAGTGCGTACCTTTTCGTCAACATACACCTCAGTTTCCAGAGAATCCCAAGCTTTCTTTGCAGTCTCAAAAGTAGAAATTTTTGCAAAATATGCTCTTGAGACCTCATTTGGGTTTTGCTCAAGGAGTTTGCATCTTCACGATTATTAGCCTCAAGATTTTTCATCTCTGCTGCTATAAGATCACCATTGTTGTCTATCTGTTCGAAGACATTTGCAACTATTCCATAAACCTTCAACTTTCAAATGTATTCTCATTCTTATCTTCCAGTATTCAAAATGAGCTCCATCAAAAAATGGAGTAAGAACAATTGAAGAATCAACAACTTCATTTGTTTTGGATGTGATATTTTTCTTCACCTAACCCCAGATTAAGAATGAAACCTGCTCTTGAGACCAATTTGTAGGAAATATGAAAGAAGAATACTATCTTTAGAGAATACTCAGTTTTATATAGGCTACTTAAGGCCACTTGAGATAATTATAATCATTAACAACATCACTATTTATACTACTCAAAATAGAAAACAAAAAATCTTGCACAATTAACTGGATACATGTATCACAAACTAATAGATACATGTATTATGAAATCCTAAAAAACTTCTTGAGAAACTAAGAGATAATATTGGAATACTAAATATCAAAGTCTGAAGTGAATGCATTAATTCCAACAATTATATCATAATTATTTCTCTTGAGAAGTTTAACAGAAAACTACTTTAGTTCACAACTAAAAGCCCACAACTAACAAAAAGTAAATAATAAAGGAAAGACAATTATGACATCTCATATGATGCATGATTTTTTATTAGTGGTGCCGATGTTTTTTTTTTCTCTAGATTATTTATACTCATTTTTTTGGCATCTATTGACATGAAAAAGATAGTGACACTATAACAAAAATAACTTTTAAAGACATTAAATATTGACATTAATAAAAAGTGTTAAAATCTTCACCTGTATTAATTAAGTTCCATTAGAATTAATATTGCTAAATATTTTAGGGACATATACAAAGAATATCAATTGCCGCTAAAATACATTTGTTGTAGTGTGAACACACTCTTTCTGTTGGGTTTGTGCCTTTTTCCCTTCCTATGTGGATGAACTAAAGTTTTTGTCTTCCATCCTTTTCTCTGTGGATAAAATCAACCCAACTTTGACAAACCCACTTCTTTCCATAAGCCCAATATTATGGTGCATATGTAAGACTTTATTTTAGGTCTTATTTTGAAGAGAATCACAAGAGTTGAGAGCAGCCAATATGGAGAGAAAAGTGAGAAAGTGCAGATTTTCGCACAAGCCTTAGCATCTATTTTCAAATCGCGATTCCCACTTCGTTTCTTGTCTGATTGAGCTAATTTTTGGATAGCGTGTTCCTTTCAATTTAATATTTCATTGGGAACTAAGATAGGGTGATTTGGAGTCATGTAGCTCCAGATTTTAGCTCATGAATAGTAGCTACGGTTTGGTGTTTTTGCTTCTCTTATTCCTCTAGTTTTTGTTGTTATCTTGTAGTTGTGTTGCTCATTGTTTGGCACTTTGTTGGTGACCATTTTGAAGGACACTTTTTTTTACTCTTGTTAATTATAGTGGAGCTTTGGTCTTGTGGTTTTTACTCTTCACACCAATGAGGTTTTCCACGTTTAATTTGGCGTCTCTTGTGTTGATTTATTTTTCTTGCTTGGCTTGTTTGTTTGCTGCCCCGAACTATTTTATTCTTACATTATTTTTTCTTCTCTTGGTTCAAATAGAAGGAAAAGTTTTGACTTGGGTTTCTTTCGTTATCGCCTTTGTTGTGCACATATCTATTTTGTGCTTGCCTTTCCCAAGAAATTGGTATTAGAACATTGATTTGTTGTGATATTCTATTTGAATGATGGAGTCAAATATGAGCAAGATGGTTTGTTTGAATGGTAGTAATTATCATACTTGAAAAGGCAAGATGAAAGATCTTCTATTTGTTAAGAAAATGCATCTACATGTGTTTGCTTCTAATAAATTCGAATATATGAATGATGAGGATTGGGAATTTGAGCATTTACAGGTTTGTGTCTATATCAGACAATGGTTGAAGATAATGTTAGAAATCACATTGTGAATGAGACACATGCTAGAAGTTTTTGGGACAATCTTGAGACACTATATGCATCGAAGACTGGCAACAATAAATTATTTCTTTTGAAACAATTGATGAACATTAGGTATAAAGAGGGCACTCCTATTTCTAATCATATTAATTATTTTACATGGTGTTCTTGACCAGCTGTCCGAAATGGGTATAAAATTCGATGAAGAAATTCAAGGACTATGACTTCTTAATACTCTGCCAGACTCTTTTGAAACTCTTCGAGTTTCTTTTGACTAATTCTGCTTCCAGTGGTGTTGTCACCATGGAATATGCTAAGAGTGGTGTCTTAAATGAAGAGATGCGAAGAAGATCTCAAGGTTATTCATCTTCTACTTCACACACCGACGTTTTAGTTACTGAAGACAAGGGGAGAAACAAGTTTAGAGGTCAGAATGACAGAGTTAAAGTAGAGGAAATTCAAAGTCTCGATTCAAGAATGTTACATGTGACTATTGCCATAATATTGGGCATATCAAGAAATTTTGTTTCAAGTACAAGAGAGATATGAAACAACAAAAGAAAGAAGGCGACAATGAAAATCGTGTTGCAGTTATTGCTAATAATGACCTTTTTGTTTCTTGTGATGAAAATGCCATTAATATTATTCGTGATCAGTCTAGCTGGTTTGTGGATTCTGGTGCTACTTCTCATGTCACGCCAGGAAGGAATTATTTTCTTCTTATACTCCAGGTAATTTTGGGATGTTGAAAATGGATAATAATCATGAGGTTGCAGTACTTGGTATTGAGACTGTTTATTTGGAAAGTAATAAATGGCTCCAAACTAGTTCTCAATAATGTCAAGCATGCTCCAGATGTTCGCTTGAATTTGATTTCTGTTGGATATCTTGATGATGAGGGTTATGTTAATACCCTTGGTGCTAGCCAATAGAAGCTTACAAGAGGTTCGATGGTGGTAGCCCGTGGTGACAAGTTGGATAACTTATATATTTTCCAAGGTTCCATTCTCAGAGGCTCAGTAAATGTGGTGAAGAATAATACTTCATCATTATTATGGCATTGAAGACTGAGTCATATGAGCTAGAAGGGGATGAACAATTTGGCTAAGAAAAATTTTCTCTCCGGAGTGAAGCAAGCAAAGTTGAACAAGTGTGTTCATTGTTTAGTCGATAAACAAAAAAGAGTTCCTTTTCAGATTCATCCACCTTCAAGAAAGCTTGATTTGCTAGAGTTGGTACATTTTTATTTGTATGATCCTTTTAAGGTAAAGTCTCATGGTGGTGCACTTTATTTTATGACTTTTATTGATGATTATTTGTGCAAACTCTGGGTATTATATTTGAAGTCCAAGGATCAGGTTCTTGATGTGTTCAAGAATTTTCAAGCTTTGGTTGAGAGACAAACAAGGAAGAAATTGAAATGCATTCGTTTTGATAATGGTGGTGAATATATTGGTCCTTTTGAAAGGTATTGTAGAGAGCAGGGTATTCGACATCAAAAAACTCCTTCGAAGACTCCTCAGCTAAATGATTTAGCAGAGAGAATGACCAGAACTCTTGTTGAGAGGGTTAGATGTATGCTTTTAGATGCTAAGCTGCCAGAATCCATTTTGGGCAAGAGCACTTAACACTGCTTCCTATGTTATCAATTTATTACTTTGAATGGTGATGTTCCTGAAAGAGTTTGGTCTGGTAAGAATGTTTGTTATGCTCATCTTAAAGTTTTTGGGTGTAAAGCCTTTGTGCATGTTCCTAAGGATGAGAGGTCGAAGTTGGATGTTAAAACTAGGCAATATATTTTTGTTGGTTATGGTCAAGATGAATTTGGCTATCGTTTCTTTGATCCAGTTGAGAAGAAACTTGTTAGAAGCTGTGATGCTGCTTCTTTGAAGACCAAACACTTCAATATCTTGACAAAGCTGTGAAAGTTGATTCACAAACTAATGAGAGCCTAGTTAATGTTGATCCAGTTCCTTTAGCTATTCTACTAGTGAAAATCTTCAAGTTGATATTGAAGATGGTGATCATATTTAGAATGACCTGAATGTCATTGATGCTCCAGTGCAAAACGATGTGGTTGGTGAGGAACCAACTATTATTGATACTCCCGAGAGTTCTCTTAGAAGATCCACTACAGAGAAAATACCTTCATTCATTATTCCCTAATGAGTATGTACCCTTGACTGACGGGGGGTGGGGGGGGGGGTGACCAGAGAGTCTTGAGGAGGCTATGTAAAGTGAAGAAAAAGAAATGCGGTTTGATGCTATGGAGGATGAAATGAAATATCTACACGATAATCATACCTTTGATTTGATTATGTTACCTAAAGATCCAAAAGCTTTGAAGAACATGTGGTTTTTTAGGGTGAAACATGAAGATGGTAACTCGGTTCCACAATATAAAGCTTGATTAGTTGTGAAGGGCTTTAACTAGAAAAAGAGAGTTGATTTTTATGAGATATTTTCTCGAGTTGTGAAGATGTCATCCATCTGTGTTGTTCTAGGCTTTGATGCAAGTCTAAACTTAGAGGTTGAACATATGGATGTTAAAACTGCTTTTCTCCATGGTGACTTGGATGAAGAAATTTATATGGAGCATCCCGAAGGCTTTGAAGTCTAGGGAAAAGAGAATTATGTTTGCAAATTGAAGAAGAACTTGTATGGTCTAAAACAAGCTCCCAGGCAATGCTATAGGAAGTTTGGTTCTTTATGAGTTAGTAGTGCTTCAAGAAGAATTCTTCAGACCATTGTGTTTTTGTGCAAAAATTCTCTGATGATGACTTTATTATCATTTTGCTTTATGTTGATGACATGTTTGTTGTTGGTTAGAATGTTTGCAGGATTAAAGAGTTGAAGCAAGAATTGAATAACTCTTTTGCTATGAAATACTTGGGACCAACAAGGCAAATTCTTGGCATGTAGATTGTCCGTGATAGATATGCCAAGAAATTGTGCTTGTCACAAGGAAAGTACATTCAGAAAGTACTTCGTAGTTTAACATGGATAAAGCTAAGGTTGTCAATACACCTTTAGCTATGCACTTCAAATGAGTACTAGACATTGTCCTTCTAATGCTGGTGAGAAGGAAGATATGAAGCAAGTTCCTTATGCTTCAACTGTTGGTAGTTTGATGTATGCAATGGTGTGTACCAGACCTGATATTGCTCATGCTGTTGGTATTGTTAGCCGTTCTCTTTCTAATCCGGGAAGAGTGTATTGGAATGATGTAAAATGGATTATGAGATATCTTTGTGGCACTTTTAGTGTGAGTTTGTGTTTTGGGATACGGAAACTTATTTTTTATGGTTATACTAATTCAGACATCGCTGGTGATGTTTATACTCGTAAGTTTACTTCAGGATACTTGATTACTTTTACGGGCGGAGTTGTGTCTTGGTAATCTAGATTGCAAAAATGTGTAGCTTTATCTACTACAGAAGCTGAGCTTATTGCAGGTATTGAAGCTTACGAAGAATTGATCTGGATGAAGAGATTCTGGGGGGAACTTAGTTGTGCTCAAGAGAGGTATGTGCTTTATTGTGACAATCAAAGTGCTATTCTTTTTGTCAAGAATTCTACATTTTCATGGTTGGTCTAAACACATTGATGTAAGGTATAATTGGATTCGATATCTGTTAGATACTTAGTTGCTTGAACTTGAGAAAATCCATACCAATGATAGTGGTTCTGACATGATGACTAAAGTTTTGCCAAGAGGAAAGTTTGAGGATTGTTGCATGATCGCCAGGATGGCAATTTCCTCCACATAGTCGGTAGGGGGAGAATTGTTGGGTTGGGACTTTTTTCCTTCATATGGGGATGAATTAAAGTCCAAGGTTTTGAGTCTTCCATCCTTTCCTTTGTGGATAAAATTAGGCCAACTTTGACAAGCCCAATTTTGCCATAAGCCCAATATTATGATGCATATGTAAGACTTTATTTTAGGTATTATTTGTAAAAGAATCACAAGAGTTAAGAGCAGCCAATATAGAGAGAAAAGTAAGAAAGTGCATATTTTCGCACAAGCCTTACCAATCATTTTCAAAACGCGATTTCTGCTTCGTTTTTGTCTGATTGAGCTAATTTTTTGGATAGAGTGTTCTTTTCAACTTAATTTTTTATTGGGAACTAATATATGGTGATTTGTATGCCTTTAGTTCCAGATTTTAGCTCGTGAACAGTAGCTGCGGTTTGGTGTTTTTGCTTCTCTTATTCCTCTAGTTTTTGGTGTTATCTTGTAGTTGTGTTGCTCATTGTTTGACACTTTATTGGTGACCATTTTGGAGGAAACTTTTGTAACTCTTTTTGATTATAGTGGATCTTTGGTCTTGTGAATTTTACTCTTCACACCGAAGAGGTTTTCCATGTTAAATTTGGCGTCTCTTGTGTTGATTTATTTTTCTTGCTTGGTTGGTTTGTTTGTTGCCCCAAACTATTTTAATCTTGTATTATTTTGTCTTCTCTTGGTTCCAATAGAAGGGAAAGTTTTGACTTGAGTTTCTTCCTCTATCGCCTTTGTCGTGCACATATCTATTTTGTGCTTGCCTTTCCCAACACTTTCATGTTTCATGTGAAGTATTTTTCAAAATTACATAAAACTCTATAACAGACTGCTCTTCGTCGTCATGTGTGCTTCACCCAGGGTTATGAATCTTTAGTTGTAGTGTTATAGTTAGGTGTAATTTTGTCTAAGTTTTGAGTTGGGTAATTTCATGAATCATCTCAATTAACAGAAAGATTGAATCTTTACCTGTTGTTTAAGTGTAAACTATAATGTTTCCTAAATTTTGAGTTTGCTAAGGTCAAGAATCAATTTAATTAATAAAAAGATTGAATATTTAACTATAATTTGGTTGAATTGTGTAATGTTTGTCATTTTAGTGTCAGGATAGAGACTCTGAACGATGATATACTCCCTCCTTTCCATATTATGTGACACCATTTCCTTTTTGGTCAGTCCCAAAAAGAATGTCACATTTGTTAGGATCGAAAATAAGCAGGTGTAAATGCGGAAGCTAGCAAAGCAAACCTCAAAAGACCATGAGTAAGAAGACAACGAGAAATTTACCAAAAGACACAAAGATTTAACGTGGTTCGGTCAATCGACCTACGTCCACAAAGGAGTTGAGCAATCCACTATAAATACGAGAGTACAAAATACAGAGAGAAACAATCTCAACCAATTTACTCGGAATACATGGGAGGTTCATACAAGTGATAACGTATCAAGCTTGTGACCCTAAATTTTCCCCTAACCAAAACTCTCAAAGTCCTTAAAGACTACATTGTGAATGCTGATTAAGTTTGAAGGAACATACCTCTATTTATAGAGTCCTAAACCTTTTTCTACTAGAAAAAAGATTAGTTAATCCAAAACTTTTTCCTAAAAGGAAAACCTATTTATGGCAAGAAATCAGGGCAAATAAAACCCAACAACATTTTCTTATATGGTAAGTATTTAAAGGTAGAATTTCTCTTTTATCCTTGTTGGTCACACTTAATTTTAAATAGTACTTTAATACATTTATGAGTAGAGAGAAAAGTGAGTCCACTTTTGAAGGACAATTTGGTAAACAGTTAAAGTCTTCAATTATTTCTTAAATTTCGTGCCGAATTAAATGGTGCCACATAAAATGGGACGGAGGGAGTAACTATTTAAATTAGAAGTTAGCCTTACCTACCGTTTCTTAGGCTCATATATTAAACTTACCGTTTCTTGCACACCCGAGCATTTGCAGAGAAAACAACAACATCATCGCAGTAATTTTATAAATAGAATTCGAGAATAATAGTGTGTACATAAATCTTATCCATATCCTAAGAAATAGGGAAATTATTTCTTCCAAACACTTGACACAAAATAGTTTGGAAAGCATGACAAATGATAAGAAGAACATCTCTAACAATTGGTTGAGCTTATATATGCTCCCCTCAGCTTTGTAATTATATTCTCATTAAAAGATATAAATATTATCTTTCATTGCATATCCTAAGTAACAATTACAATATGAATGATAATTGTAAAAATTGTCACGAAAATTTCAAGCAAACTAACAATTGAAGCAAAAAGTTCAGTGCATTAAAACTTGAACGAGTCATCAAACTCCAAAATATTAAATGAACAAAAAGAAAGAAAACAAAAGAATGTACATTTAAGTTGACTTGCTAATAACCGCTAGCAGCCCCGCCTCTGGTTGTGGGAGAGACAAACGCTAATCCTAATCAACAAATACCCTTTGCTACTCGATTAACCACAAATCAAGCTGCCCAAAATTTGACAAAAATTCAATTGAAACAGATTCAATATGTACATGGAGAGCCTACGATTTAATTCACAAAGGGAGAACAACATGTTTTCGCACTGGAAGAAGGATTACATAAAGCTGTAATTATTAAGTTCTCATCTGATACACTAGAAGTGAAGGATTTGCTAATAGTTTTACCTAAACACTTGGGCATCAAAGAAACTGTTTAGTTGGTTTACTTGCTCGTAGACTTATTCTACTAAGGATAGACCAATATGAAGTTTATGTGGTTGCACTATCAAAATCGGTAAGCTTCTTGCCTTTCAATGGACAACAACATCTTTATAGGGTTTTTCCTTGGACAATAGATTTCAATTCAAGAGAAGAAACTTAAATGGCCGCGGTGTGGATTTCTCTGCCTCAATTATCACCAGATTTATTTGCCAAGAGATCCTTGTTGTCGATGGAATCAGCGGTTGGAAGGCTAATAGCTATCGACAAGGCAACCCAAGACAAGACAAGGCTTAGCATTTCTAGGGTAATTGTGATACCCGATCTTATGGACAAGCTGCCTAAGAGGATGCATCTCCAGTATTTGGACGAGCAGAACGGTAAGGTCCAAGAGGTTTTCCAGGAATTTGTTTATGATAATTTACCTTTATATTGTAACCATTGTAAGCATCAAGGCCACGATGACAACGACTGTCGATCAATTTTGAAAAACAATCAAGATAACAATCACAAAGATAATGGAGTGGTTGGAGATGAATAATTCAATGGTGAGAAAATTTCAAGGTGATTTGTGATAAATATTAAATGAGAAGAGGGGACTAACAAACATTGATCAAAGTATTGCTGATATTACTCGAGTTGCAGATGCAAATAATAATCCTAAGCTACCTAATGCTGGTGTTTTATCTGGAAAAGATTCTTATTTGGCCACGATTGAAGATTCTGGCCAGGCTAATAAGGTGCAGCAGCGTGAAGAGAATTTGGATCAAATTTCTGAACCTGGTGGTACATGTGATCATGACGTCACTTTGAAGGACATTAATAAGGGAGGTTGGACAGAAGTACCAAGCAAAATGTTTTCTCCAGGTAACACCTGTTGACATCCTTTGAATGAGACCAACGTCGCGGTGATTCAATTAAAAAAAGAATTAGTTAAAATAATTTTTAAAACGGGTAAATTGGTCAAAAGTGATAAAATGAGTTTAAAAGTATTAATGGAAGTTGCCACCTAATTTTTTGGGAAAACTAGGAAACCGATTAATTAATTAACCTGAAAAAAATGTCCACGAAATCAATTTGATTCTAGGTAAGGGGTTCAAGTTATTCCGAAGGGAAGGGGTTAGAAACCCTTCGAAATCCACAACTGTGGTTCCCGACCGAGTTCATTTTTTTCAAATTGAGGATGAGAATAGAATAATTTACAAATATAATAAACATGCAATATTCACAATAAAATAAAATAATAATTATCGGCCTAAAGTTGCCTAACGTCAATATACATAATAATGAAATAAAAATATAACTCGAGCTTTTTCGAATAACTTCATGGAAAGCAACTCTGTGTACCTATAAACACACTTAGTAAAAGTGTTAGTAATAAATAAATAAAGAAATATGAATTTATCAAATGATAACTTAATAATAAAAGTCCGTCTTATGAACATGGAAGACCTTGGAAATCAACGGTAATTTCTTCATCGGTCATTTAACAAATAAACATATATGAACTTAAATTAAAATTTTCGTCTTTTAAAATGGAAAGGCATCTAAACCCGACGGATAGATTTTTCATTGGCCAATTTAACAAATATATTTAATATAACCTGAACATCAACAAAACATAACAAACTTATCCGAAGAGAATATGGAAAACAACAACCAAACTAAAACAACATAATTAGAAATGGAAACAACAATAACGTAATATATAAAAATTAAAAATAATATTAAAATAGAATAATAACAAAATCTTGAAAAGTTAAGATAGCAAATAGTTGACTAACAATTTTAAAATAATAATAACAATAAATAAATAAACATCAAATCGTAAAATAATGCTAATATTAAAACTACGATAAACACAAATATTAATTGCCTTTTAGAACTACATTAAACTAAAAAACAAAACAAGCTACATATAATAAACATAAAAGACCTGAGAATTAAATAAAACAAGGCTAAGAAAAAAATTTACCTGGTTCTGGGCAGCGAACCGAAACTACGAGTTTGAAGGAGACGACTCCACCTCCTCAACTCGAAAAATCACAAAAACACTTTAAAATTTTGAACTATACAACCAAGAATTCTCAAAATTTTATGGGTACTCTTTGGTCTTCCCCTCTAAAATCCTCCTCTAAAAATAGTGAATGAAGTGGGTTTATATAGAAACCCAAAAATCCTCAAAAAGGATGAAATACCGATGTGAGATTGTTGCAAAATTGAAAATTGTTTGAGAAAAGATGTGCGAAAGAAAGATTTTTTTTTTTGTATTTGACTCAAAATGTATTAATTTTAAAACCATCGGACCAAAATTTGGTGTCAACAACTTGCCCCTTTGTTTGATTAGGATCGATGAAAGAGATCCCGCTTAAACAAAGTTGACGAACCAAATTTGGTTTGATAAACATTGAACAAAACAATTGAGAAGTTAGTAGAACTTTTGAGCAAGACTCCACATTTATCGACTGGGATGAAAATAATAAACAAAAGACAGAGATTGATTGCAAACTGAGAAAATTCACATATCTTTGATGTTACATGCAAAATTGAACAATGAAGGTGGTGTACCTTTTGAAAGAAGGATGATGCGAATAACATGTTACTTTCTATGAGGTGACAACCCAGCGCGTCTCTTTGAAAGGAGGACGATCCAATTTGAACATAAAATATCATTTAAAACGAGGTGACAACCCAACGTGTCTCGTTGAAAAGCGGACAACCCAACTTGAACTTAATATGTCATTTGAAGGGAGATGACAACCCATCGTGTCTCTTTGAAAGGAGGACGCCCCAACTTGAACTTAATATGTCATTTGAATGGAGATGACTACCCAATCATGTCTCTTTGAAAGGCGGACGACCCAACTTGATCTTAACATGTCATTTAAAGGGAGACGACGACCCAATCCTGTCTCTTTGAAAGGCGGACGACCCAACTTGAACTTAATATGTCATTTGAAGGGAAATGACAACCTAATCTTGTCTCTTTGAAAGGTGGATGACCCAACTTGAACATGTCATTTGAAGGGAGATGACAACCTAATCTTGAACTTAATGTGTCATTTGAAGTGAGATGACAACCCAATCTTGTCTCTTTGAAAGGCGGACGACCCAACTTGGACTTAATATGTCATTTGGAGGGAGATGACAACCCAATATTGTTTCTTTGAAAGGCGGACGACCCAACTTGAACATGCCATTTGAAGGGAGATGAAAACTCAATCCTGTCTCTTTGAAAGGCGGACGACTCGACTTGAACTTAACATGTCATTTGAAGGGAGATGACAACCGAATCTTGTCTCTTTGAAAGGCGAACAACCCAATTTGAACTTAATATGTCATTTGGAGGGAGATGACAACCCAATCTTGTCTTTTTGAAAGGCGGATGACCCAACTTGAACATAACATGTCATTTGAAGGGAGATGACAACCCAATCCTGTTTCTTTGAAAGGCGGACGACCCGACTTGAACTTAACATGTCATTTGAAGGGAGATGACAACCCAATCTTGTCTCTTTGAAAGGCGGACGACCCTACTTGAACATGCCATTTGAAGGGAGATGACAACCCTATCCTGTCTCTTTGAAAGGCGGATGACCCGACTTGAACTTAACTTTTCATTTGAAGGGAGATGACAACCCAATCTTGTCTCTTTGAAAGGCGGACGACCCAACTTGAACTTAACATGTCATTTGAAGGGAGATGACACCCAATCTTGAACTTAATGTGTCATTTGAAGGGAGATGACAACCCAATATTGAACTTAACGTGTCATTTGAAGGGAGATGACAACCCAACATGTCTCTTTGAAAGGCGGACGACCCAACTTGAACTTAACATGACGTATCACAAAATCTGCAATATCAATGTTAGTAGCAAATATAACATAAATTATGCAAACATGACCATATGAACAAGGTATTAACCAATGCAATGATTCAAACCTAATAACATCATGAATTAAATAAAATGTCAATTTAAAATGAAATAAAAAAGTGTAATATTGAACGACATGACAAACCAATCTGAAATAAATCATTTTATTTGAGATAACAAATCAATTTTGAGAAGATATCATTTTGAAAGGTATGACGACCTAAATTTAAGAAAATGTCATGTTGAAATGTATGATTACCTAACTTTAAAAGATGTCATTTTGAAAGATATGACTACCTTAAATAAAAGATGTCATGTTGAAGGATATGACGACCCAAAAATAAAAAGATGTCATTTTGAAGGATATAACGACCCAAAAATAAAAAGATGTCATTTTGAAGAATATGACGACCCAAAAAATAAAAAGATGTCATTTTATAGGGTATGACTACCCAAAATGCAATTTAAACCTTGAAATGATCCACAAAGTTATTTGGACGAATATTAGGCATAAATATAAAAGGATGTCAGTTTGAAAGGTATGATGACCTAAAGTAAAAAAGATGTCATTTTGAAGGGTATGACTACCAAAAACTAAAAATATGTCATTTTGAAGGGCATGACTACCAAAAATGCAATTTAAACTTTGAAACAGTCCACAAAATTGTTTGGACAAATATCAACAATGAAACAGTCCACAAAGTTGGTTTGGACAAATATCAACAATGAAACGGTCCACAAAGTTGGTATGGACAAATATGGGGCATAAAAATAAAATGATGTCAGCTTGAAAGGTATGACGACCCAAATTTAAAAGATGTCATTTAGAAGGGTATGACTACCGAAAAATAAAAGATGTCATTTTGAAGGGTATGACTACCAAAAATGCAATTTAAACTTTGAAACGGTCCACAAAATTATTTGGACAAATATCAACAATGAAACGATCCACAAAGTTGGTATGGACAAATATTGTAAAGTGGGTTTCAACCCATTTTTTATTTTATGAACAATGAAACATATTTTAACTTGATTAGCGCCAGCAATACTCGCCAACAATAGTATTGTACAAAAATTTCTCATAGTTTTTCTCTTTCAACAGAAATTGACATCGAGGTAACTCCTGTGGATTCAAGTGGTACCTCAAATGTACTTAAGTAACGACAAGATTTGTTATATTGCTACAAACAAAATCTTTGAACTAGACCTAACATCATGTTTTAAGTGCCCTCACAAGAAAGAAACTTTCAATTTGTGCACATTTAAAGAGTTTTGATTTGGGAACATCTGGAAAAAAGCACACTCACACTCAGCAAAAATTTTCAATGCATGCAATTGTGATACCATAGGCTTGACCTTCATGTAAATCTCCACTAATCTGGAATATCTGAATTGAAATCATGTAGGGCTTGTTAATAGCTTGTAATGTTGGCTTAGGAACGGGTAGGATGGTCATTTGGGATTAAAGTGACTTATTCCTTCTTGAGCATTGCACTAAATAGATGCTTTCAACATTTATTACGCTTTTAACGTTTGATTCTCTTTGTTGTTCCTTCCTTTTGCACTTTTGACTTCTTTGAAACTTTGTTTGTCTGAGTTTTTCCTCTTTTTTGAATTTTCCCTTCTTTTGTTTGGAGTGTTTTTGAAATTTTGCTTTCTTAAATTGGTGGGGAATTTTGAACCTTTTTTTTTCTTCTGAAGTCATTTTTGTTTTCTTGACATACAGGAACTTTGATAACTTTTGTCTTTGACAAATTTGAACTTTGTATCTTCTCTTATAACTTGCATGTCTTCAGTGCGCTCAAGAAAGTCTGGTCAAAAGAGAGATAGTGCGTAAAAACACTCAGAAAAGGTATAGGCTAAGATGTGGTTGTCCAAAGAAAAGGCTTAAGGCTCAAAGTGGGGACATCTAAGGATTAACATCATTTGGTAGGCTTTGAAAGGCTCACACGGATCAAAGAAGGCCTACAATCATTTTTCAAATCAAACATTACTCAGAATTTCGCCTCAATAACATTTAGGCCAAGTTCTAGATCAACAATGCAAAATAATTGAATTTGATTCAAAACTCACCACACAATGCAGATGAAACAATGAATCTGATTTTGTTCTAATCTTGAATTTATACTAGACAACATTTGCAAGTGTAACAAAGTATGGATGAGAGGTACCAAAATAATTCATGGTTTAACAAGAAGTCAATCTTCTTTATTGTACAAATTATTTTTCACATACACACTTGAACTGTGGCATCCACCAAGTCAAAAAATGATTTAAAAATTATAAACATTAAAAGAAATAAAAATAAAAGATCTTTTGAATAAAGAAATACCGAACCCTCAAAGGGCTGCCTACGTATCTCAATGATGATAATCAGGTTTGCGTAGTTCGTCCTAATATGACATAAAATTCATAAACAACAAATGAGCCACATTGAAAGACGCGCAACCCGAAATGAACAAAATATTTTTTATTTACTATTTAAAGAAAATTTTACAAGGACGAATGAATCAGTGAGTCACATTGAAGGGCGGACCACTTAAATTTAACAAAAAAAGTATTTTCTAACAATTAAATAAAAATAACAAAGGTGAAAAATGAATGAGTCATATTGGAATGCGGGCAACACAGCTCAAAACAATATTTTTAGTGGTATACAAGATAAATAAAAATAAAAAATATACAGTGAATATGACATCATGTACAAAAATTAATGTAGAATGTACAAACAATTTTGGAATGAAGCCTCATAAATTCTGGAGTCTGTGTACAATCTTGGTGAAAATTTTGAGGGCATTCCTAAAATTTTTTTGCCCCTGTTTTAGCTTCGACAAACCTCCGGTATTTAATCTTGTAACAACTATCTCCATTGTAAAATTTTGGAGACTTCCACAAAATTTTACCCCAGTTTCTGTTCGTAAAATTTGGAAAACTTACAGGGAAGATGACCGAGCCTTAATGGCGCCTACGTATCCCGTTGAAGTAGGAATCAGGTCAAAGGTCAAACGTAGTTCCAACAAATTATAACTTGAATAAAAACTGGACTTGAATTATGAATATTCTAAAAACTAGGTTAACAAAAGTGATTTTAAAATAATGAACTATTATACAACATATTTGCGTACAACAAGTATATCATATAACATACAAACAATTGTGTCATGCTTAATATGAGGTTTTGGCATCGCTCTATACAAGATGATTAAGAGTGGACTTTGTATATTGTGGATAGGTGACCCAAGCGGACTACTTGGGTTGAGACAGTTAACGACCGTTGACTATTTAGTAGTCAACTACATTCGTCAGGGTGCCCCGAAAAAATATGATTAACGAACGATTGCGAACCCGCATAATCGTCCTTTAAGTAAAAAAGCAAAATTAGGTGTCGTTTGATGGAATAAATGTTGTGCATGCAATGACAATATACAAAAAATAATAAATCAATACTGAGTATAATATGCAAACAATCAACAAAATATACAAGATATAATAAATAACACAATAAAAGAAAAGTATCCTCAATTTGAAAAAATAAACCCATAATGGATAGAACCTCGATGTCCCCAGCGGAGTCGCCTCTCTGTTGATATCCTTTGAATGGGAGCAACGTCGCGGCGGCTCAATTAAAAAAAGAATTAGTTAAAATAATTTTTAAAACGGGTAAATTGGTCAAAAGTCGTAAAATGAGTTTAAAAGGATTAATGGAAGTCGCCACCTAATTTTTTGGGAAAACTAGAAAACTGATTAATTAATAACCTGAAAGAAATGTCTACGAAATCAATTTGATTCTAGGTAAGGGGTTCAAGTTATTCTGAAGGAAAGGGGTTAGGCACCCTTCGAAATCCACAACTGTGGTTCCCGACTGAGTTCATTTTTTTCAAATTGAGGATGAGAATAGAATAATGTACAAATATAATAAACATGCAATATACACAATAAAATAAAAAAATAATTATCGGCCTAAGGTTTGCCTAACGTCAATATATACATAATAATGAAATAAAAATATAACTAGAGATTTTTCGAATAACTTCATGGGAAGCAACTCTGTGTACCTGTAAACACACTTAGTTAAAGTGTTAGTAATAAATAAATATGAATTAATCAAATGATAAATTAATAATAAAAGTCCGTCTTATGAACATGAAAGGCCTTGGAAATCGACGGTAATTTCTTCATCGGTCATTTAACAAATAAACATATATGAACTTAAATTAGAATTTCCATCTTTTAAAATGGAAAGGCCTCTAAACCCGACGGATAGATTTTTCATTGGCCAATTTAACAAATATATTTAATATAACCTGAACATCAACAAAACATAACAAACTTATCCGAAGAGAATATGGAAAACAACAACCAAATTAAAACAACATAATTAGAAATGGAAACAACAATAACGTAATATATAAAAATTAAAAATAATATTAAAATATAATAATAACAAAACCCTGAAAAGTTAAGATAGCAAATAGTTGACAAAATTTTTTAAAATAATAATAATAATAAATAAATAAACATCAAACCGTAAAATAATGCTAATATTAAAACTACGATAAACACAAATATTAATGGACTTTTAGAATTACATTAAACTAAAAAACAAAACAAGCTACACATAATAAACAGAAAACATAAAAGACCTGAGAATTAAATAAAACAAGGCTAAGAAAAAAATTACCTGGTTCTGGGCAGCGAACCGGAACTACGAGTTTTAAGGAGACGACTCCACCTTCTCATCTCGAAAGACTACAAAAACACTTTAAAATTTTGAAATATAGAACCAAGAATTCTCAAAATTTAATGGGTACTCTTTGGTCTTCATTTCCAAAATCATCCTCTAAAAATAGTGAATGAAGTGAGTTTATATAGAAACCCAAAATCCCTCAAAAAGGATGAAATACCGATGTGGGACTGTTGCAAAATTTAAAATTGTTTGAGAAAAGATGTGCGAAAGGCAGATTTTTTTTTGTATTTGACTCAAAATGTATTAATTTTAAAACCATCAGACCAAAATTTGGTGTCAACAACACCAAACTGCAACAAGTAGATTTTACTAATCCAACACACAAAGCACAAACTATGAATTGTGAAGATAAATTATCAAGGAATGTTGTGTGCTCTAACACCTTTAATGCCTTAATGATCAATTCCGATCAAGAGCTGCATGCATTGTCCACCCTAATTCTTCAAGTTGCTAATCCAGAATTAAAGAGTCATATGCCATAATGTTGAATAAAGAAAACCCAATGGTCAAACCACCTATGGAAACAATCAACACCTCGAATCATGATACTCCTAATTCTCCATCACTGGAATATATCTTGGAGAGAAAATATTTGGACAATAGTCAATATCCAAAAGCAATGACAAGAGTTTGGGGAAGGAAACAAGAAATTCTAGATGGGCAAATTTGGTTGAGGAAGAAGAACATATCTCTGCACTAGCAATGAGTAAGTTAAGTCCTCAAACACCAATATTTTTTACTTTAAATAAGGCAAATCCATCTATGGCGGTGACAATTTATAAATCCAAAAGATCTTAACCATTACCACCAAGGTATTGGAGAAGAGCCATGAGCCACAAGTTGGAGTTTCAGGACTTAGTTCAACTACAACTTATGATAGTGACTTGGGAAGTGAAAAGTTTGATGATGACGATGAGAAGCTAGACATATTATTTGATCAGGTATCCCAGGATGGAGATCTCTCGCCTAGGCAACAAAGAAGAAGAAGCAACAAAAACAAAAAGAAGACATATAAAAGGCAACATAGTTGGAATAGTAAGGTTACTGAGGAATTTCTTCCAAGGCACCAACCCATAAGACCGGCAAAGAAAAATAATATGACTATTTCAGCAAAAACACGATCCAGTAAATCCAAAAAAAAGTGAAGAACTATCAAGTTTTGTTGGACGCATTTGACGAAGAAGACAAGAGGGAAATACTTCAGGTTACTTTACACGGGCAATCTATCTCTTTTATTTTTTACAAGTTTTAGGTTGATAACTCAACTTTATTCTTAGATTTTGTATTGTTGCATTACTTAAGCATCCTTATTTGTAGTTCATCATAGAATATCTACTTTTCTCTTCCTCTTATATTTTTCATGCTTGTTAACTAGTAGAGGTTCGTTTCCTCATTAGGATTAGTAAGGTAAAACCTAGGCCCCCTTGCTTGTACTTTTCTCATTGAGATCCTTTTCTTTTTATTAATAAAACTAGCCTTAGGCACATATTGCCTAACGGAATTGCTTTAAAAAAAGTAAAAAATTTAGTGCATGTGTATAATCAATTTAAGGTCAACACAAAATCTTTTCTATGATTTCCTTTTGATAAGGTCATAACTATGCACCCACAATATATCTAAACCCAGAAGAAATGCCAGTTCCATCAAATACCATAGAAAGAAAACCAGAAATTACCACTCTCTATGTTCCTAATTACTTGTGAACTTTTGTTTTTTAGCTCCCTAATTAATTGTCCCATTTGAAATATCAAGCATGGACAATTTTTTTGACCTATTATACCCTGAATTAGTTATTTTGAAAAATATATAACTTTTTTAAAATCTTAAATTTTTAATTTATATACTTCATAATTAATAGAGGTATAAACTTAACATGACAATCATTATTTTCTTAACAGGTGTGCCAATCAAAAATTTGACAAGTAATTAGGAACAAAGGAAGTACTAATGAAATCCGCAAGCGAATCCATATCAAGTCGAGAGGAAAAAAGAGAAAAATCGCAAAGTATAGATCAGATAGGTCCACTGAATTAGAAAGTTCGAACAAAATCTTCAATAAATTCACCCAAAAAGAGTGACTAAAGAGAGCAAATCCCAAGTTGGAAGAAGAAGATCATAAGACATTGTTGTGTTCTTCAAGGCTGTGAGACCCTCCAAATTTAGATGAGGTACACAACCTTGAAGACACACAACTATGACCTCATCTGAAAAACAAGAAGCTAGGGATCATTCCGGGGTATCAATTCACCATTCATGTGGGTATCCACTCATGGAATCCATTCCTCCACGGGGTCCCCAAGGTTTTCAATTTCTCAATTAATAAAAAATTAGGGTTCAATGAGTTTCACCTAATTATGATTTTTATTATTGATTAAGTCTTCTAATGCATAATTTAATGTTAATACATGAAATTTAGTTAAAATTATGTGGACCCTATAACGCTCCAATCACCCTCTAAACCAATTGAAAGAGTGAGTGATCGTAACTAGTGAAAAATCCAACAAAGAGTCGGGGTCGAATCCCACATGGAATGTTACGTCGTGGATAATTCCTTATTATGAAATTTGGACTTTAAATTAACTCATTTGTAATAGTTAAAACAATTGGTTGGATGGTACCACCAACTTAATATAAAGATTTGTTTATCGATTATCACAATTAAACTAAAATATCGAAGAAGTAAAAATTAAGAAGCAATTAATATAGGGGTTCAGGGATTCGATATCGATGTCACATAGGGGTGATTGTGTTGATCTAGAGTGATCTGACCCATAACCTCTCATTCAAGAAACCATATACATCAAACCTAAATGGCTAGTATTTAACTAATCACCCTCTCCAATCAATCTATTTCGAACATCAACGGAAGATCAAAAGTAGGAATCAGTTTGCAACCTAAATCTTCAGTTAACCCTATGGTAATTAGACCGACTTCATGCATGAACAATAACAAAAGAGCATAGCACAATACCCACTACATTGAATAAACACCCAACCTCATTTGAGAACTCTTCATTCCCGGGTTTTCACCCCACCCATCACAAAAAGTAAAAAAAATTATACATTCCATGACAGTAGACATGGGTAACATGAAATGAAAAAATTTAGAATAAACCCACGTTGCATTCAATCTTCAATTTATAAAATTCAGAGTCGAAATTGTAAAACCCCAAAAGCTAGAAATGTTTTCTTTAAAGTTAAAGTGTTTTTCAATTCTCTGAAACTACTCTCCAAAAGAAAAATCTATTGTGAACTATCTTCCAAAAAATCTCTCTTTAAAATGACATCCTTTGGGCTATTTATGTTTTCTCAAAATTTGGCTCAAAATTCCACTTAGTGGCTGACTCGGCAACATTGTCGGACTTCCAAACTTGGTCGAAAAATCTCCCTTCCTTACTCAGATCACCTTGTGAGGCTCTAATATTCATGTGTTTAAACCTCTAAGCTTCTAAGCTCACTCGAACATGCCTGAAAAAACACCAAGCCTAAAAGCTAGTTTGGCAAGCCCTATGGAGTTTGCTTTGTGCATTTCAATGAATTGCCCTTTGGAGTTCAGATTGCTGATCTTGATAGTGCATTTTTCCATCTTTTAAAGCTCAAAAGATGGACAAAATTTAGTCCGCAGAATGCCTTCGGCAAATTTATGTTTGGGTTTTACAACTCCTATGCTTCCCTTTGAAATCTTCCAACCTCTTTTCAACCTCCACTCATAACCATGTTATCTGAAAGAAGTAAAAACAAAAATAAAGTCTTGGGTTGCCTTCTAAGAAGTGCTTTATTTAATGTCGTGGCACGACATATTGCTCAAACTCAACAATCATTTTTTGTGGTTTGGGATTGTCACTAGGAAAGTTCCCTTCTCCCTTGGATTGAGATGAGTGAAAATTTGAACTAGTTGGGTCTCTAGCTGTTTGATAGCAACCGAGTGTGAAGTCACTATCTAGGATAAAGTTGAGAATTCATTTTTCAAATTCTTCACACCTTTTTGTAGATCCTTACAAATATGTCTTCCTTCCAGATTCCTTCCGGACCACCTGGTTCTTTTAGGCGTGGAAGATCATGGGGAGGCACATACCTATCTTTGTCCTTCTCCTTCTCTTACAAATTTCGACCCCGCTTGTCTTTCTAACCACTATGTCTATCCTTGTTCCAACCTTGTCTTTGATAATTTTTGTGAAACCCCCCACTTGATTTTCCAAGTAGTGAACTTCCTCATTGTATAATGCCTCAAATTTGGCATTAGTTGGGCACTACCCACTGATGGTTCCAACCACATTTACCGTGGTTCCACCTTCTATGACATGTTTAGACAAAAAATGATCTGGATTATCATGTTGGTCATGTTTAGATCCTTTCATGGTCCTTCTCGACTGGTACTTTGCTCAAACCCACTTGTAGAAGCTTGGTCTTCTCTAGTGTTCCATGCTCAGTGAACATAGTTATATAATCTAGTAACAAAGAAGATACCTCATTCAGTTGTATTATTAATCCACCATGGAATAATGGTTAGCCGAACTAAATTAAGGCTACAATAAAAGTATTGTAGCAGCAAATTAACTGGAACGACATGCATTGGACATTGCAAAAGTAACTTTTTGAACCTCAACAATGTCCAAGGGCTCACCACCATTACGCTTGAAATTTTTGATTAGGATGTGAAGTTTAACAATCTGCAAGGGTGGAAATAATCTTTCAAAGAATGCATTAGTTAACTTATCCCACGTAGTAATAAAATCATTTGGAAAGTACGCCAACCAACTTGTAGCGTCTCCCATTATATAGAATGAGAATGACCTTAACCTCACAAATTCTTGGGATATATTATTGAACACAAAGGATCCACATAGCTCCTTGAAATTCCTAAGGTGGTCATGGGGATCCTCATGATCTAGACCCCAAGGAACCTTTCATTTGGAGCAATTGTATCATACTTCTAGTGATGTGAAACACCATCCTCTTGGTTGTAAGAGGTATCTGTATTGCTCCCTGGTTTGCATGACATTAATGGTCTTGTCATTCAAATCACAGATCAAGCTTGTTTAAATTGAGAGATTTTCTAATTGGTTGAATAAGAATGGTGAAGTTCTTGAAGAATATTGTTGAATCTTTGTTGATTGAGTTATTGAATGCCTAATGCTGAATTGATTCGTAATTCCAGTTGTTTTTGTAGTTAGATCTATTGGGTATTGAAGGTACTAATGACCTTAAGGATTTGAGACAAGAACTATGGAGGTTTAGAGGGTTTAGCGTTGAAAAATGAGTTGAGAATCGTCAGACGTCACCTGGACAAATCCAGGCACGGCAGGCCCAATCTGCGGCAGAGGGCTGGGAAGACATATCTGCGCTGCCCCAGAAAGAGGCCTCTGAACTTGAGGCCTAGCCCGGCGCGCCCAAAATGCGCCCAAATCGGCATTTTCCACCTATTTTTCATAATTCAGTCCGATTAAGCCTTTCAAAGGTGTTTTAACACTTTCTAATGATCCTAACTACTCTAAATGACTTCTAATCATATAGAAATCATCAAGAAACACATATTTACATCCTTGAATCCATAACTTCAAATTTTAAGAAAAAGTAAGAGCCAAGTCGAGAAAATTCCTAAAGTCCTTTCAAGAAGTCTGTCTTTAACCTTGTTTTAAGACTTTAAAGATCCAGTTGAGTAAGGACTAAAGATAAGAAGAAAAATTCCATTTCAAGTTTCATAAGTCTTTCAAAAATATTTTTAAGTGTCATTTTAATACTTAAGCTCGAGTTCAGTTCAGAGTGAAGTGAAGTATTCCTTCAAGGAAGTATATGAAAACAAAGTATTCCCAAAGGAGCTTAAATTTTTTTCACATTTATAAAGAAAGGAAACTGAGATTTCCAAAGAGCCTTCGGGCTGGTTTTCAGTTAAATAAAAATAGCTTTCTAAATGAAGCAAGCAGGGAAACTGAGATTTTCAAGATAGCCTTTGAGCTAAGTATTTTGAGAAGTAATCTCAAATCACAAAATCAATATGTTTTTATAATCATAAGAGACAATATATTTTAGTGTAGTATTGAGCACCGATATGGGGAAGAGTTTAAACAACTCACAGCCCCCATAAACCATGGGTAGAAGAAAAGGGTCATACTTTTTAGATGAACCCTTTTGATAGTAGACTAGTTGATCCATCAGGCAATTCAGGTTTTATACCTTTGGACGGGTATAGAATGCACTGGCAACGTGAGGTAGATCGATGTATCATCAATGTAGCTCTTAAGTGATGGTTGTAGATTATAGAAATTCCAACAGAAGTTAAATGTGTGTGTGTATATATATATATATATATATATATTCAGAATTTAGAACATGTTTTCAAACAACTTATCTTTATATTGCACTTGCGTTTAAATTACTTTATATTGAAATGAGTCAGTGTTATTGAGTTATGTTATTCATAAGTTGAGCAGAGCCAAGGTAAGTATTCCTTCTTACTCTTTTCAAGCTTAAGTCGTTTTAGCATTCCAACTTGCATACTCATACATTCAATATACTAATGCCAGTTGGCCTTCATCTTATGATGATGTAGACGCAGGTAACCATGATCAACATCATCCAGCACCTCATTGTTCCAGCTGAGCACTTCGAGTTAGTGGTGAGCCTTCTTTCATTTTGGAGGACACACGTATTCGCTTTTCAGTTTTATTTAATCGGATGTTGTGGGGTCTTTCCTAAAATCCATCTCAGTTTTAAAAGGCTTCATAGATAGACAACCAAGCATTTAATATTTAGTCTCTTATCTTCGTATTGCAGACTGTTTGTTATGAGACTTAAGTGCCATTTTAGAAAATTTATTTACTTTATATTATTGAATGATGATTCTATTGTGTTGAGTTAAGTCTTACGCTGAGTTAAGTAAGCCAGACCAAGGGTCCACTCGAGGCCAACAATGGTAATTCAATGCCGGCCACGTCCAGGGTGTAGGCTCGAGGTGTGACAAAATTGGTATCAGAGTACAGAGTTCAGGAGTCCTAGGAAGTCTATGAAGCCATGTCTGTAGATTTCTAGTTATTAGTGTGAAGCGTGCCACATCTATAATTAGGAGGCTTCAACATTTAGGAAATACTTTAATTCTTTCGTATTCCTTTTCATGCGTTAGATTTTATATCTAAAAGTTTCCCTCTAATTAGTGCTTGTGCGTGTTTTTATATTACCATGCCTCCACGAAGAGCAGTCTGGGGTCGTCCATCTAAGGAGGTATTTTGAAGAGATAGTGGTACCTAATGCACCAAACGTGCAACCTCAAGGAGAAGTCACAAATGCTAAATTCTGTGAGGCTGTCCAGATGTTTAGCTAAGCTGTGACTAATCAGGCCAGACAACAGAGAAATGATCAAAAAGAAGAGGCTGACATTTCAAGGATTTAGAGAATAAATCCTCCAAGTTTCACGGGTTCAATCTCTAATGAGGATTCGAAGAATTTACTTGAGGAACTGAAAAAGATCATGATGTGATGTATTTTGCTGACGCTGAAAGATTTGAGTTACTTGCATATCACTAGAAAATGTGGCTATGACTTTGTTCGATCAGTGTAAGGAGGGCATAGATGAGGTTGCACCATATTCGAGTTTGACCTATTTTGAAGAGGCTTTCTTGGGTCATTTGTTTCCTCTAAATTCAAAAGAGGCTAAGGTACGAGAGTTTGTTACACGAAACAGGACCTTTTGAGTTTGTATGAGTATGGGTTGAAGCTTATCCAGCTGTTCCGCTATGCTCCTAAAATTTTTAAGCACATACGGATTAGGATGAACTTGTTTGTCGCTTGCTTGGGTCGTGCATCAAGAAAAGAGGGTAGAGTTGCAATGCTGATAGGTGACATGGATATAACCAGGTTGATGGTTTATATGCAGCAGGTTGAAGAGGAGAAGGTGAGGGACAAAGAAGAGTATAGAAACAAGAGAGATAAGATAGGTAATGAGTCTGGGCAGTAGAAGAGTAATGACAACATATCATCCTTCCAATAAAAACAGAAGGGCCCTTCCCCATTATCTTATAGTTCACCTGTACCTAAGAACAAGGGTGAGTACTACGGTCATAATTCTAGAGCTAAACCCGCATATTCACAGGGTAGTCTTGCGCAGGGGAGGGGGGCGGTAATAATCCTCCTGCCTACACAAGGTGTGGTAAAAACCAATCCAATGTTTTTCTTGAGGGCTCAACTGGTTGTCTCAAGTGCGGTCAGACCGGCCATTTCATGAGATAGTGTCCAAAGAATAAGCAAGGAAGTGGTAATGGGGGCAATAGAGCCAAATCTTCATCAGTTGCTCCACCAAACAGGGCTGCACCTAAGGTCGGTGCTTCTTGTACTGGTGGGCCTCTTGTATTTTCTCAACAATCGCCAAAAGCATAAGAATTCTCTAGATGTTGTTACTGGTGTGATTCAAGTCTTTGACTTTATTGTTTATGCATTGCTAGATCAAAGAGCGAGTTTATATTTTGTACCTCATATGTTTCCATGAACGTTGATATTATTCCTGAGAAACTTAGTGAACCATTCAGTATTTCCACACGTGTTGGTGAATTCATTATCGAAGAAATACTCTATCGTGATTATCCTTTTTTCCATCATTCACAAGAGTACCATGGATGATGTACTTGATTTAGACATGGTAGAGTTCGATGTAGTTCCTTGGTATGGACTGGCTTCATGGATGTTATGCCACAATTGATTGTAAGATTCGAGTAGTCAAGTTCCAGTTTCCAAATGAGTCTGTCTTAACGTGGAAAAACAATTCAGCAATGCCTAAGAGTTTCTTCATTTCATACTTGAAGGTGAGGGAGTTAGTTTCTAAGGGTGGTGTATCCCTTAGTCCGATTTATAACTCTAGTGTTGAGAAACCTCATATTCAGTCAGTTCCAGTAGTAAAAAAGTTCCAGAAGTCTTTTTAGATGATCTTTCCGAAGTCCCTCATGAGAGAGCGATTGACTTTGGTATAGATATTCTTCCAAATACTCGTACTACCTCTATTATTTCATATAGAATGGCACCATCAAAGTTGAAAGAGTTGAACGAATAGTTGAAAGACAAGTGAGATAAGGATTTCATTAGACCAAGTGTCTAACCTTGGGGCGCTTCAGTCTTATTTGTGAGGAAGAATGATGGTTTTCTTAGGATGTGTATAATTATCGTCAATTGGATAAGGTTACAATAAAAAATTAGTATCCTCTTCCAAGGATAAATGATCTTTTCTATCAGCTTCAGGGTGCTTCTTGTTTTTCAATGATTGACGTCATATCAAGATACCACCAGTTGAAAGTTAGAGAATGTGACATTATGAGTTTTTGGTCATGTCATTTCGGTGAGAATGTGACATTATGAGTTTTTGTTCGTGTCATTTGGGTTGACCAATGCGCCTGCAACATTCATGGATCTTATGAATAGAGTCTTCAAACCTTATTCAGATATGTTTGTTATCATCTTCATTGATGACATACTATCCTAATCAAGAAATGAAGAAGATTATGCTAGTCACCTTAGAATGGTCCTTCAGACTTTAAAAATAAGGAGTTATATGCTGAGTTTTCAAAATGTTAGTTTTGGCTTAAGTCTGTGGCTTTCTTGGGCCACATATTTTTCGGTGATGGGATAGAGTTTATACCCAAAAGATAGAAGCAGTTCAAAGTTTACCTAAACCCACATCTCAAACTGATATAAGGAGTTTTTTGGGTTTGGCTGGCTACTATAGATGGTTCGTTGAGGGGTTTTCATCGATTTCGTCTCCTTTGACCAAGTTGACTCAGAAGACAATCAAGTTTTAATGGTCTGAAACTTGTGAGAAAAGCATCTAGGAGTTGAAAAAGAGGTTGACTTCTGCCCTAATTTTGACCATAAAAGAAGCTACTCAAGGTTTTGTAGTGTAGTATGATGCATTCAGAGCTGGATTGGGCTATGTGTTTAAGTAGAAAGACAAGGTTATAACTTATGCCTCCATATTGTTGAAATTTCATGAGAAGAATTATCCAATCCAAGACTTAGAATTGGCTGCGGTAGTTTTTGCTTTGAAGATATGCCCAAACTATTTGTATGGTTTTTATTTAGACATATTCACAAATCACAAGAGCTTACAATATATATTTACTCAAAAGGTTCTAATCTCAGACAAAGGAGGTTGTTAGAAATACTCAACGATTATGACATGAGTATTATTTACCACCCAGGTAAGGCTAATGTGGTTCCTGATACTTTAAGCTTGTTATTTATGAGGAGTACCACTTATGTTGAGGAATAAAAGAGGGAATTATCCAAAATGTGCATAGACTTGCACGCTTGAAAGTAAGACTTATGGATTCCACAAAAGGAGGAGTAGTTTTAAAAAACAGGGCTGAATCATCAGTAGTGTCAGAGGTGAAACAAAACCAAGACCAAGACCCCATTTTGCTTTATGTGAAAGAAAATATTCATAAGCAAAGAATATTAGCTTATGAACAAGGGGGAGATGGTGTGCTTAAGTATCAAGGTAGATTAAGTTTACCTAGGGAGGATGAACTCCAAGAGAGGATCATGGAGGAAGCTCATGACTTTAGATATTGAATTCATCTGGGTTCCACAAATATGTACCGCGAGTTGAGTTTGTTGCAAAGTGCCCGAATTGCTAGCAAGTGAAAGTAGAACACCAAAGGCCTGGAGGGTTGGCTCAGAATATTGAACTTCCCGAATGGAAGTGGGAGATAATTTATATCGACTTCATCACAATGTTGCCAAGGTGTCGTAGACAACATGATTCAATTTGTGTGATTGTCTATATAATGACAAAATCATCCCATTTTTTGTCGGTAAAGACCACTCATTCGGTAGAGAATTCTGCAAAGTTATACATTCAGGAGGTGGTGAGACTCATGGAGTCCTAATTTCAATCATTTTAGATAGAGGTGCACAATTTACTACACATTTTTGCAATGTTTTCCAGAAAAGTTTAGGTTCAAAGGTGACTTAAGCATTGCTTTTCATCTTCAGATGGATGGGAAAGTAGAACGTACTATCCATACCTTAGATGATATATTGAGGGCTTGCACGATAGATTTCAAGGGGAATTGGGATGATCATCTACCTCTCATTGAGTTCTCTTACAACAACAATTATCATTCAAGCATACAAATGACTCCATAAAAATCACTTTATGGGAAAAGATGCAGATCTCCTATTGAGTTGTTCAAAGTTGGTGAAGCGGGGTTGATAGGACCAAATCTAGTTCACCAAGCTATGGAAAAAGTTAATGTGATTCAAGAGAGATTGAAAACGGCACAGATTCATCAAAAATCCTACACATATGTTAGGAGAAGGCCATTGGATTTTGAGGTGAATGATTGGTATACTTGAAGGTTTGATCCATGAAGGGTGTTATGAGGTTTGGTAAGAATGAAAAACTTAGTCCTTAGTTTATTGGACCTTATTGCGTAGACAAAGGATTGGTAGCTTATTAACTTAATGGTGTTTCTCAAGTTTGGTTCAATCAATGATGGGAAGACATGGCGGTTAATGCGGATCCTCATGATTGGGATAATTTTAAAGTCACTTTACTTGATAGGTTCTTTTTCCTTGAGACGAAAGAGGCAAATGTGCTTGAGTTAAATAACCTTCATCAAGAAAATATGAGTTTGAAATAATATGCTTTGAAATTCACACAATTGTCCAAGTATGATCTTTCTATAGTTGCCCATTCTAGGGCAAAGATGAGTAAGTTTGTTTTGAATGTGTCTGAAATGGTGGTTAAGGAATTTCGTACCACTATTCTCATTAAGGAAATGGGTATTTATTGTTTAATAATTAATTTTCAACAAATTGAAGAGGATAATGGTAAGGAAAGTTGAAGGGAGGCAAAATGGGAAAATACCGGTGATGTTGACTTCTCACATTCAAGGTCCGATGGATGTGGTCTTTCTAGGTTCCGACAAAGGTTTTATGGTCAATATTCCTCCAATGCTCAGGCTCCTAATTAAAATAAGTATATGGTGTCTAACTGTAAATATCAAAAAGGAAATGGTAGTGGAAATGGATTTTTGATTCCCGCATGCCAAGAGTGTGGCAAGAGTCACTCGAGGAAATGCTTGATGGGTATGGATAATTATTTTGGTTGTGGTAAAAATGGTCATAACTTGAGATATTTTCCATCTAGAGTCGACAAGGGGAAATGGTAGGCAATCTCAACCTAGTGGTTTGGGTTAAGTGCTCTGAAGCAAAATCGATTATGTGCACTTCAAATTCGACATCATCAATACGGGTCTCCAGATAGAGTTAGTGGTGTGTTGAAAGTCTTTCATCTTTATGTTTATGCTTTGCTTGATCCTAGAGATTCTTTGACTTTTGATACTCCATATGGGTTATGAGATTTGATGTTTCTCCGGATGTGTTGTTAGGTCCTTTTTGTCTCTACTCCTATTGGTGAATCTATTTTGGCTGAGAAAGTCTATATAAATTGGCCCATCACCTTATTCCATTGAGTCACTTCTGTTGATCTTGTAGAGCTTGGTATGTTGGATTTTGATGTTATGCTTGGTATGATTAATCCATTCTTGTAATAATTTTGTTGATTGTAGAACCGAAGTGCTTAATTTTGAATTTCCTAATGAGCCCGTCCAAGATAGGAAATGGGGTAATTTTATGCCTAAGGGCTAGTTTTTTTATTCTCTTAAAGCTAGAAAGATGATTTCTAAGGGTTGCATATATTATCTAGTTCGGATTAGGGATATAGATTTGAAAACCCCTACTCTTGAGTCATTCCCCATAGTAAATGAGTTTCCAGAAGTGTGTATAAATGATATACATGGTTTTCCTCACAAAAGGGAAATAGACTTCGGTATAGACCTTCCCCCAGATATGCAACCTATCTCTATTCCTCACCGTATGGCTCCAACATAACTTAAATAATTAAATGATAAATTGAAAGATTTGTTGGATAAGGGTTTCATCCGACTGAGTATCTCTCCATGGGGTACTCCAATTTTATTTGTTTGTAATAAGGATGGTTCACTTGACATGTGTATTGATCACTAAAAATTTAACAAGGTTACCATTAAGAATAAGTATCTTGTTCTGAGGACCGATGACTTGTTTGATCAACTCCAAGTGCAAGTTACTTCTCTATGATTGACCTCTGGCCAGGATTTTACCAACTGGGGGTGACAGAGAGTGACATTTCAAACTTGGTATGCTCATTAAGAACTATTAGTGATATCATTTGGTTTGATTAGTTCTCCAGCCAAATTCATTGACTTGATGAATAAAGTGTTCAGAAAAAATCTTGATACGTTCATGATTGTGTTTATAAATGATATCTTGATTTTATGAGTAAGGATGAACATGCCATCATTTAAGGATTGTGTTGCAAGTCTTTAAGGAACAACAAATATTTGAAAAGTTTAGTAAGGTTGAGTTTTGGTTGAGATACGTGGTTTTTCTTGTTTACATTATTTCCGGTAAGGGTATTGAGGTAGATCCCAAGAAAACAGAAGTGATTAATAACTGCACTAGACCTCTATCCCCTTTAGATATTTGAAGTTTTTTTGTCTTGATCAATTATTATAGAAGGTTTGTGAAAGGGTTTTCATTGTGTAATACCCTATGATTGAACCATTTTATTAAGTTGGGGCAATTTAGTCATTAGCTTTAGTTAAAAACAAAAGGAGAGGTAATGGGCTTTAGCCCTATATCACGTGGAGACATAAAAAAAATGGTCTACTAAACCTGTTCAACCTCCTCATCCTATTGATACAACAGTAGCTAAAAATAATACAAAACATTGATCTCTTCTTGTTCCCCCGTGAATGAATGAAAAAGAAAAGAAAATGTATTCCTTTTTCTCTGTGTGTGAAAATATGATTATTATTATTGAAAAAGTTTTACATTTATTTGAGAAATAGTATTTCGATAGGTGATTTTTGAACTTTGAAATGATACGATTTGATAAGATTTAAATGCTCTGTTCAATTTTAAAATGCTTATACCGATTACAAGAAAAATTTTAAGTGGGAGTAAACCTTGATGAATCCTGTAGCTAACAACGGGATCGTTAGACCTGATGCACCTTATAATTATCGATTACTGATAAAGCTCTTGCTAGTGGGAAGGTAGAACTAGTATACCGTTACCGCTATCCCTCGAACAGGGATCTACCGATATAAATATTTAACTCCTTTATGAGGAGTTCACTGTTATAGGATGTTGTGTAAAGAGAAGACACACTGATCACATGATTCATCCTTGGAAACCTTCCAACTATAAGATTTGATATATGAATGTTTTCTGAGTTTACTATTAAGTATTTACATTGATTTTGCTTATATGATGCACATGAAAAGAATGTTATTATGATTTCTAAAAAAGCAATACTTCACCATATGATTATCATAGTAACATGTTTTTCGAATTTTCCCTCACTAAAATGGTTGTGATTAAGTATTATTACTCTCTGAGCTAGAGTCTCACTCCTCGCTTATTTTTTACAGAGAATACATGTGACTTTGGTAAGGTCTAGAGCTTTCGAGTTGATAATTTCAGGTGAGTCTCCCACTTGTTCGCGTGGATAACAAGCTTATTAGTTTTTAGACATTTTCTCTAATTCTTTGAGTCGCTCCATATTCATTTCCTTTATTAGAAGTTATGAGTATCCTTTCATATTGTAAACTGCTTTATAGTACGAGACTTATGTTTTGGAGTTGAAATTAGAATTTTACTCTTCAAATAGTTTATTGATGAATAAGGTGGGTGATATACCGTGGTTTCACATTATTTTTAATGCTTTTTCCTTAAGTTAAGTGTGTTTCCAAAAGCCTTTTTGTATTGATTTTTATGTAAGTTTCTCCTTATTTCCAGGAAATCTGTCCAAAAATGAAATCGGAAGTTTTTGAGCGAAGAAAGACCACCTATGGAGCTTATGAGATTTGTGAACAACCACAAAGGGTGGTACTGTTTTCTTGATGGATATTCGGGGTATTACCAGATTTCTATTGCACTAGAAGATCAAGACAAAACCACCTTTACTTGTCCATATGGGACCTTTGCGTTCAAAAGAATGTCGTTTGGGTAGTGCAATGCACCCGCCACATTTCAGAGATGTATGATGTCGATATTCTCCGACATGGTGGAGATACTATTGATGTTTTAATAGATGATTTTCTGTGGTTGGTGAATCATTTGTGCGGTGTTTGAACTATTTATCTGAGATCCTTAAGAGATGTGAAGACTGCAATTTAGTACTAAATTGGGAAAAATGCAACTTCATGGTAAAAGAAGCTATTGTTTTGGGTCATCACATTTCAGAAAAGGGCATAGAGGTTGATCGAGCTAAAGTCGAGGTAATAGAGAGACTTCCCCCACCTATCTTTGTAAAAGGTGTGAGAAGCTTTCTTGGGCATGCAGGTTTTTACCGGAGATTCATCAAAGATTTATAAAAAATTGCACATCCTTTGTGCAAATTATGGAGAAATATTGTAAATATTATTTTGATGAATCCTATCTTAAAGCATTCGGCGAGCTAAAAGAAAAATTGGTGTCGAAACCTATCATTATTTCTCCGAATTGGAACATTATAATTGAGGTGATGTGCGATGCTAGTGGGGTTGCTCTTGGTTTAGTATTGGGACAAAGAAGGAACAAAATCCTTCACCCCATTTACTATGCTAGTAAAGCCTTAAATGAAGCCTAGAAGAACTACACAGTGACTGAGCAAGAACTCCTTGCAGTAGGCTTTGCTTTTGAAAATTTTTGCTCCTATTTGCTAGGTCTAGAGTTATAGTGCATACTGACCATTCAACATTGAGATATTTGATGGCAAAGAAGGATGAGAAACCGAGGTTGATTCGTTGGGTATTACTGCTACAAGAATTTGACTTTGAAGTGAGGCATAGAAAAGGGACCGAAAATCAAGTTGCCGATCACTTGTCCCATCTAGAAGATGAAGCTATGAGAGAGTTAGGGGATAAGACTGATATTGATGACACTTTCCCTGATGAGCATGTATTGGCTGCCACACAAGACTTGATTCCATGGTTTGCAGATTTCGCGAACTATCTGGCTAGTGATATTATTCCATCGGACTTGTCCTTTCATCAAAGAAAAAAGTTCATGTACGATGTGAAGAAGTTCTTTTGGGATGAACCATACTTATATTGGAGTTGTGTGATATACCGTGGTTTTACGGTATTTTTAATGCTTTTTCTTTAAGTTTAGTGTGTGTGCAAAAACCCTTTTATATTGATTTTTATGTAAGTTTTTCTTTATTTGCAGGAAATCTATCTAAAGATGAACACGGAAGTTTTTGAGCAAGAAATGCAGAAAAGTTACCACCTACGAGGCTTGTGACGGTCCGTCAAGCTTGTGACGGCTCGTAGGTGGCATCGTAGTGATGCTGCTGAAGAAGACGGGAAAGTCTGACCTAAGTCAGGGATTACGAAGTTCAAGACGGATCGTCATAGCCATGAAGGTCCATTTGGCTGGTTCGTCGTGATGATCAGAGAGTAGTCCCGGTACCCAAATTCCAAGAAGTTTAAGTGTTATAGGACGGAGACCCTCGACGGACCGTCGTGCTTGGAACGGTCTGTCGTACCTGTTCGTCGAGGGTAATAATTAAACAGCAGAAGGATTTGTAAGTATAGAATGATGGAGGCCATGACGGCCTGTGGTGACCACGACGGCTCGTCACGAGGTCCGTCGACTCGGACGCATTTTGACAGATTTTAAGCAATTAGAGTCCTTCTTTTATTAGGTTTTTATTTTTTATAAATAGTTGGAAAAACCTCGTTTTTGGGGTTAGACTCTTTGTTAGTGGACTCTTTGTTATTAGACATTCTGATTGTTATAATTTTTGAGAATCTTTAGTCCTTGATTAATTTCAGTAATTGATACACTTTTTATGGAATTGATTGTTGGTGCGTTTGTTGATTAATCAAGTGAACTTCTGGATTTTATTCTTTCTCATTGAAGTAAGTGCATGAATTCTTATATTACATATATGAATATTATGATTATGACTATGGGTAACTAAACTCCATAACTAGGGTTGTGGGAACCATGGGTGAATAATGAGGTAAAATCTAACGAAAATAACAATTCTAGAATAGTGTCTTGCATGTATTGATAATTCTTTCACTTAGAAGTCTTTTCAACAGATGACCAACGTTAGAACTCGCCTAAATGCTACATGCCGGACCAAGGAAATAGATAATAGGAAAAGAATTATCAACATACATTGTGTATACTATCTAATAGGCTAGTATTGATTGGTATGAAGTAATAACTAAGTCAAATATAGAATACAATGCTTAATATGAGGTAAAGGTAAGGGTTAGTATAACAACACACGTAGCCAGACCAAGGTGCGGAGTGAAATTTTCTAGATGCCGGACCAAGGATTTAGAAATACATAACTTATCACTTTGCATGCAAGATACTAGGAAAGAATTGTTATAGTTAGAATTATCAAGTTATGAAACTGTGGGGAACACTTAAACTCTAGTAACTTTCATTAATTTATTAAACTCCAAGATTTGAATCTGTTAGTTGTTTACTTTAATTTAGATAGTTCATTAATTTAGAAATAACCCCCCATTTTTTTGTCTTTTATTTTCTAAGGAAATAATTGACTAAATAATAGTAATAATAGATTAAAGTTAAGCCTGAACAATTTTCCTCGTGGGAACGATCCCAACCTCCTTAGTTGGGTTCTTTACTTGATACGACCACTTTACTTCTTATTTGAG